>CM014272.1:74523020-74545023 GCA_004135705.1 Alloteropsis semialata | reverse complement strand
ACTGCGCTTGTTGCTCGATTCGCTTTGCCTCTTAACGATAAAAGCCAGTGAGCCACTATTCTGATATTTCAAGCTTCTTTCCTCCGTCGATGTTTCAATTTTTGGGATCAGCTGGCAGATTTCAGCGTGGCTGTTGATAATTTCATATTCGATCGTGAAAGGTCGGCAATTTGGCATCAATGGAACAGATTTTTTTTTTAAAAAAAGAACGGTACCGTCTCGTAGAGTCGTAGTTGGTGTTGCCAAAACGCATTTTGGTTTGACTTGGCAAGTTCTTGCGATTTGAGTCTAACGCTACCATTTCTTCTTCTTCTTCTTCTTTTTGGACTCTTTCTACTGGACACTTTGAAGTCAAGGGAGAGCTAGAAGGGCTACGGCGGTTTCCTCTTCAAAGCAGGAGAAAGGAATAAGGAATCGTTTTATCGCTCATCAGCGCAGATCTTGCAATGGAAATGCAAGACGGGATTATCCACACGATTCAGAGGCACTAGAAGCGCGGAGATGAATGGAGGTACTAGGCATCACTAACAACGTAGCTAAAACGTTTGTGGACCTGATTAGTGGTTGAAATGTCAACATCGTGGATCGTATTAGGATCCGTTCGCAATGAAAACAGCAGTTGTTCTTCACTGTTAGTACAAATTGCCAAGGCAGAATCGTGAATAGAATGATCATGGTTGAACAGTCAACCAAAGCACCATTCCTCACCAACAACTAGAATGCATATAAGACACAATAAAAGAATGTTCTTTCGACAAAAACAAACTTAGAAGAGTTGTCCCAAACTGAGTCGCAGCACGATCGACAAATCAACACCCTACGATGATCATCAGCAGAGCTAGGGAACACAAAACAACCACCACTCCACCATGCTAACATCATAGGACCAAGAACAGGAAACAATTTTACCAAAGAATGATCAGGAATCAACTGCAAAGCTTCACTGGACACGCGCACTAAACGCAGAGCTGTCAAACCTATTTTTCTCTAAGATGCAATGTTATTGCTGTGCTACCCATGAATGATTCAGAAGGTTCCCTCCCTCGAGTCGTCCTCCGGGGAGGTCTTCGTCTCCGAGTAGGAGTTCCGGATCTCCTCGATCCTCCTGACCACCTCCTCCATCCGAGGCCGCTCGTCGGGGACCACAGCAACGCATGCCATAGCGACTTGGAGCATCTGGACCATCTCGTCCTCGACGTTCGGGTGCCTCAGCAAGTCGACGTCGAAAACCTCTGACGTCCACTCTTCTCGGACCACGGACTGCACCCACCGGGGCAGGTGCTCGATGGAGTCATCGCGACCGGGGGACCTGAGAGGGGCTTTGCCTGTGAGCATCTCGAGGAGCAGGACGCCGAAGCTGTAGACGTCCGATTTCTGCGTCGGTTTCTTGGTCTCGAGGACCTCCGGTGAGCGGTACCCGATGAGCCGTGGGTGGACGTGGGGCGCGGCCATGAGCTGGGCGAGGCCGAACTCGGTAACGCAGGCGCTGAGTTCCTGGGAAATGAGGATGTTGTTTGACTTGATGTTCCCATGGATGAACCTCACGCCAGCCTCGCCGTGAAGATAAGCCATCCCGCGTGCAGCGCCCAGAGCTATTTTCACTCTTGTTTCCCAGTCCAATGGATTTCTTCCGGTAGCTTTATTTCCTGCGTTTTTGCAATCAACAGTCAGTCTGTTGTCAGTTGTCATAAGATTTCGTCTCACTACAAATGTGTATAATGAGCAAGTTAGTTAGACTTTCAGACAATAATAAGTTAGCAAAATGGGTGAAATGGAAAATAAACATGGAAATGCTACAGTTTGCACTGTCCTCATGTTCAATTTACACAGTTTGCATGTCATCATAATCCACTACTAGAGCTACTTGCACCCCCAATCTGTGATATAAAAGGCTACCGCCCTGTAAGTGCTGGCAGATTGCAAGTCAGTATTGGTGTGACACCCCAAAGCAGGCACTATGAAACCACCGTTTATATATATTCCTTTGCACACACTGCAATGACCAGAAAATGCTAGTATAGCTCAAAAGCCCAAAATATCTAACTATAGGAGTAGACTGTTCATGGGAGTTCCAGAACAATTGTTGGAATCCCCAAAACTTCGAACAAATCTGTGAGGAAAGGTATATGTTGACGTGACTTGTAATGCTTCAATATATTTTATCTTCAGACAGATAAAAACCAAGGGCCAAAATGCAGCAGTACATTGGGAGTTTATATCTATACCTTACTTAGAAAAACAGCCAATCTATGTTTAGTAGCTTCTGATAAGCTACAAATAGAATACAGACTTTCAAATATCTACAGAGTTCGACAGTAAGCACCACTCAAGTATGCAATCACTAATTTGAGCCCTCAAATGTTGGTTTCTGCCTTGTGATTCTAATTAAGCTTCTATTGTTAACGGGATAAAATAAAGGTTATTTTGCAACCCCTATTGGTGCCTTACGTCACTAGCAACAAGACTGTCAAGTATCTCCAGAGTGAACTTGAATATGTTTTGCTCAAGCATTGGCCTTCATCAAGCATCTATTTCAGCTCTCAAATTTTTCAGGCTCAAGTAAGTTAATAGCTCTACTTTTCATAAGTATTGAAAAAAGGTTCAAACTAGCATTCTGAAAGGTAGTATAATGTAAAATGATACAACTAGATTATTTGAAATGAAGGACATACCATGCAAAGCAGCAGAAAGGCTACCCAATGGGACATAGTCATACACCAAGAGCTTCTCATCCTTGGAGTAATAGTAAGCACGCAATGGGACAATGTTCTGGTGCTGGCAAACCTTGCCAATTAGCTCCATCTGCTGTTCGAATTCCCTCTTTCCTGCCACCACTTCCTTCAATCTCTTGACCACTACTGTTGTGCCATCCTCAAGAACAGCTTTATAGGTAGTCCCATAACTTCCTTTTCCAAGGACTTCAGCCGAAGCCCTCAACAAATCCTCCAAGTCGAAATTGTATGAACATCCCTCAAAGAAAAACAATTTATTCCTCTCTGCTTCTTGAACACCGCTGCTGTATTCTGCCTTGGATTTATCTCCCCTTCCACCAGCAATAGCCTTTCCTTTAGATGAAGATGATGCAGCGCCAGGATCTGTGTCTTTCTTTCTTTTGAAGATGCATACCAAGAGGATGATAATCAAAAGCAATACTACTGCCCCTCCTCCAGCAGCTATTGCAATAATGACACCACGGTTAAGCTTTTTCCATAAGCTTCTTCTGCCATTATGGGGCGGTGGTGATATTGGAGAAGGTGGGGTTCCTGGACATGGTTCCAATGGAAATCCACACAGAAAGGCATTTCCCAAGAAAGAACTAGCTGGGAACTTCTGCAGGGAAGGCGGTATAGGTCCACTCAGGTTATTGTTGCTCAAATCCAAATGTTTCAGTTTGGGCAGGCCAAGGTCAGGGATGGGTCCAGAAAGAGAGTTATTCTGGAGAAGCAATGCAGTCAGTTCAGTGATATCTTGCACTTTCAATGGGATTTCTCCACTGAAGGAATTGTATGATAAGTCTAAGAATGTTAGGCTGGAAGACAGTGTACTTGGTATAATTCCGGACAAGTTATTGTGCTGAAGATAAAGGGAGTGCAGAGAAGGAATGGATGCTACATCAGGAGGGAGATTAATAGTGAGACGATTTGACCTAAGGCTCAACACCTCTAGTGCATCAAGCTTGCCAAGTGTGCCCCCAGGGATAGGACCAAAGAGCCCTATGGCAGGTAACCGCACTTCACGTACACGATTCCCATTGGGCGTGCATGTAATCCCAACCCAGGATGTGCATACTTGGGTTGTGGAGGTCCAGTTGAGCTTTCTGCCATGAGGCAATGATGCCGCAAATGCAAGAAGGGCCTGCTTATCAGAGTTCAGATCAGCACCTCTGGCACAAGGAAGATGCGTAAAGAAAAGAGCAGCAGAAAGAATAGCTATAAGCCTCAGGCGCCACATTGTTAGGAACGCCTAGAAGAATAAGGAGAAACTGCAGTTATAATCCAAGAGCCTCCATCAGTGCATCACTCCTGCCACAAAAGAGGGTGACAAGAATCAACAATAAGTGAATAGTGGTTTGCATTTTTAGAGTCAAGAGACCAGTATAAAAATTCAGTTTACAAGTGAAAAAAGGTACAAAGGCAAGGCAATCTGTATAACAAACATAATACATTGCATTTTTCCAATGGACATTTATATGCCTTTTTTATAGGGACATTTGCATGGTATGTAACTAAGCAAGCAAGTACTAGCCACTGAAAAATATATGCTCGGAGAGATATCGAAGAAAAAGGAATAGCAACTCCCTTCATCAATGGTCTATATATGATGCAAATGCAACACATAAAAACACCAAACATGATGCAAGATATATGTTTTAATCGATTTTAATAGCTTACAAGAAGCATTCCCACTGCTTAAGATGTCAAAACCAGGTATGGTCTTCCATCATTAAGTATCAGATTCCGGCCCTGCTAAAGAATAATATTACACATGCATACAAGAATGTCATCTACCCTGATTCCTGAGACTGATAGGTTTTATTAGACCTATAATTTTTATGGAGCTGGTGTACCTGCTCCAGTTGAAACAGGATGAGCAGGGAGCTAAACAAACAGTAAAGTATATACATAAAAAATCAGTGTTCGTTGGAAATTTCAACAAATTTTAATTGCCACTTCCTTCAACTACCTGACATCATAATGAGGAACCTATACTTTGCATCCTAGCTAAATTGCATCACTGACACAGAAAGCTTGTGTAAGCTCTGGTGGAATAAATCATAAATTCATGAGATAATGGCAAAGTGCTGTCCAGATTCATATTTCAAGGGGACCATCAGATTCCTCAACTGCCACACAGCAACCTCCTCTCTAAAATAGTAAAACGAAACGAAAACAGAATGATGAATCTTGTCTTCTCTTTAGCCTCAACCGAAAGACCTGAACCCCAACAAAACTTCCGGTTTTATCTCAAGTTTTGTGAAAAGGACAGCTAGGATCATGTGCCATATAAAAGGAAACCAACATATCTTTTAGCAAGTAGCCATCACTCTTTAGCCTTTTCTGAAAAGGATAACTCCACTGTGTTAACAAAATAGCCACCGCGTCTATAAACAATGGCGCCCGGTCATAACCAGAACGGACACAAGGGTGGTGACAAAACACTACCTGTAGGACTTCTAAAGAGGAGGCACATCACGTTGGTAGACTCCCTTGCACATGTGTAACCTACACAAAAGCAGCATTGCAGGGCACCTAACCTAGACCCAATTACTACACCTAATGCCGTTGTTTTCTCAAGAGGACCGGAATGCTTTGGCAAAAGGCGTCAGCACGAAACCAAAAGTCCAGCACGTAAAGCAGGTGCTCTCAGATGCAAGAAACCAAAGGGAAGAGGACTCGACAGCAGGGTGGGGCTGCGCACATTGATGGGGGCGACCATGGGCAGCACGGCGGCCACGGCACGCCGGGGAGGGATCTCAGGCTTCCACACCATAGGACAAACGCAACGCAAGAGCCATCGCTATCTCAACACCCCAGAGGACAATTGCAACAGTAGATGTACCGGTAAGATTATTAAGAGTTGCTCTTAAATAAAGATTACTGACGGTTCACACTTGCATATTCTCTCCTACCCAGCTACCCGTGGCGCATCAAGCTTGGGAATTGCCCGTGTTAAGCTACCCCTGGCGAAAATGATGCTGCAAGTTGCAGTTCAGTACGGCTCTGCACGCCTGACCTGCTCCATTGCATGATTTTCAAGTTGTTGTTTGTTTATTTAACAGTTACACGAACGGAAGCACAAATCACTGGTTCAGTGCCACATTATTAATTTGTCTAGAGAAACAAGTACTTGCTTCACTGCCTCACCAATAAACGCAGGGATTCGAACTGCCCAGCTCCTCCCCTACACTACTAACAAAAGCGCAATTCCAGACTTCCAGTGCATTCTCTTTCCCCTTTTTCTAAAGACAAAAGCACGCACGCATCGACCGAACAGATGTGTTGGAAGGGAAAGCGAGACGCGATTCGCTTTCCGGCAACAGTAAGCGCGGTGAGCACGAAGGAACGGAATACTACATTATACCTAAAAATCGTTTTCGTGCAGTACGCAGTAGAAGTACTGTACTGAAGAACTCTGAATTACGCCGTACCTCGCGAGTCGCAAGAAGCCATCCCGCAATCCCGGAGCCAGAGGGTGAGTTCCATTTCGCGCCGCGCGGCTCCCCGCAGCTGTCCCCCCTGCGGCGACCCAAGGCGCAGAAGGAACCGGCGGAGATGGCGCCGGAGGGAGAGAGAATTCCGACCTTCGCGACGTCACCGAGAAAGAACCAAGCGCCGTCTCGGGGTCGCCGTCCGCCTCAGGACCGGGCCTTGCGGTCACCGCCTAGGGCCAAGCCGCGCCAGGAATCGCTCCAAGGGAGAGACAGCCCCACCCGCCCGCGGAGACGGCCGGCATTCCACCGCGCCGGACCACCGCCGCCGCCTCCGAGCCCCCGTCACGGCCGGCGAGCGAGGCAGCTGGGTCGTGTATGGCGACGTGGCCTCTCTCCCTCTCCCCCTTCCCTTCCCGGTCTCCCTCCCCGCCCGCGCCCGGCGCCTCCCTCTCGTTGCAGTTGCGAGCGGACGCAGGCAGCCAGTGATGCAGAAGCCGCGGGAGGAGTGCGGCGTGTGCGGGTGCGCGCGCCTGTGTGCAAACCCAGCTGTGGGCTGTGCGTTTAAGAGAGAAGTGGCGTGTGTGACGTGTGTCTCTTCTGTTCGTTTCGTTCCGGCGCGACGGGTTCTGGAGGGGAGCTGAAAAAGCTGACGGATTTGCCCCTGGATGTGAGCATGTTGGCACAAGGCCGTCCCTGGGCCCATCGGGCAGTGGCTGCGAGGAGGCGGAGGTTCCTTCCGTGTCGCTGGCGTGTGGGCCCAACAGAAGGACCCGTCTCTCTCCACGATGCTCGTGGTCTCGTCGGGGCAGGCTGTGCTTAGTTTGAAAATTGCTCGTTACAACTGTACCCGTATACTTTTAAGAAAAACAACTGTACCATGTACTGTACACTAGTGGTTACTAGTTAGTAGTTACTGCCACGATGGCAGGCTGGTTGTACATTGATTAATCTCATGTACTGCTGTCTGATGCTTGGGATGGAAACAGGAGACAGGTAAAAAGGGACTGGAACGTAGCTGGCATGTATGTATATATCACCGAGTGACCGTCGTTCCCAACCTACTGCTACTGTTCTGGTGCCGTTGAATATGCATGTGTAGTTGGGAGATATAAAATGAAGAGGAACATGCGTTGCGTGGTTGCATCTGTGTGCTAAGCAATCTCCCGGGTTAGAAGTCGAACGTTGTATATCAAATTATTTTTTTCAGAAAGAAGGTAAAAGATTTGCCGCAAATTTTATTAGACGATAAAAAGAGAAAAAAAAATAGTACAACAGAAAAAGAGGGACAAAAGACAACAACCTCACGACCGAGACAACAGCACATATCAAGTTATCAACCAGTAATTTGGGTTTAGCTGTTTCTTCAGAGATTAGTGAGTTGACAGGATAATCTCGTGTGTCCTAGTAATGGTCGTCGATAGAGGCCGATGATGCATCGAGAGTATCGGTCGTGATCGACGCAGCTGCCCTTGGCCCCTTTGCATCGGGATTTTGCTTGCAGAAGCAGCAGTGACAAACAAACCGAAAGTCAATTCCGAGCAAACATGCATTCAATCATGCCCGCTGCTGGTCAGCACATGGACTGACGACGGACACCCATGAGTAGGCCATCACACACATCTTCTTTTTCCCGATCCTGTGCCGATCGAGCTCCTTCACGCTTTGCTGTGCTTGCTACTTTGCGAGCTTTTGATGCGTAGTCACGCCCACAGTCGACCAGAAAAGAAAATCAGGCAGATTTCGCCAAATCCTGCCCGGGCCTTACCCCTGCTTTCGGTCTCTATCGCTTTTTCTTTTTTCTTTTATTTTCTGGCCTTCCCTAACAGTGATACGTGGGTGCTTTCGTTAGCAACAAATCAAAAGATTGGTCCATGTGATCGATCAGAGTGGTTGCAACATTGCAGCCTTTCTAGAGATCTCGGAGCGTGTCATGCCTCAGAGCAGGCCCAATGCAAGCGCAGGCACTTTTCGCTGTACCAGTCGCTACCTAACCTGCGTCCGTAGTAAACAGCGCAGCGCGTCCGTACGTAACTAACTGACGTCTGCTGATCGACGAGGTCACTCACCACGGGGGCCCGCACGGGTGTTGCTGCCGATCCGTCGCGTTTGCAAAGAGAGAGAATGCAGGGAAACGGAAATGATGCGGTAGGATTAGGATTTAGGAATTCGCTGCACGAGAACTTTAGATGTGGAAGCATACCGGAACTGAAATCGTGTGCTCTGTGGACTGACACTAGGGAAGCATGAGTGTTTCTGTTTGGCACGTCTGATCACGTGTTTACGAGAACTTCCTTACAGAGTTTCCCGGTTTTAATCCATGGCAAGGTCCGACAGCCAAGGTTATAATAGCTGGATGATTGACCCAGGAAATATTTCCTTAACTGATGACATCATCTGCAGTCCAGTTTTAATGACAGTCGTGCTAGGAACAAATAACCAGGATGGGCTACGGAAGAATCATACATTTTATTGTTGATCAGGTCGGAGGTAAATCACATCCTACTAGATCTCAAGGTTAAACACGGTCCCAACCCAACGCCCATGAACTGCCAATGGCGCCGCCGCGGCCTACCCTGCTCAGAAATGGATAGCGGGCGGTCCTTGTCCGGCTCTTCTCCATGGCTGTAGTTGAGGACTCGAGGCCTAAGGCCTTCGCTGGTGCGTGCGGTCGGCCGCGCGCTAACCAGGGCGGGCCAGGGGCGCTGCTCAGTGCTCACGTCGAGGCGTCGAGCCGTCGTCGATTCGACCCGCCGCGCCACCGCCACCACGGTGCTGGTGCTGGACATGTGGGCTGGCTGGCTGGCTCTGGCGCTCACGGTCCTCAGCCCTCAGGCCCCATCCGCTGCTCTGTTCAGTCCTCACCACTGGACACACACTACGGCAATACCTGTTCCGCGAGGCTATCGCCCCCACTCGGCTGCCACTCGTTCTCCAAGTTCCCAACCACCCGGATGTGGCCCTCCCTCCCATAGCCGGATAGCCCCATCAGTCCGCCTCGGTTCGGCGCGTGCGAACGGTTCGACGACGGCTCTGCCCGCGCGCTGCGCGGCCCACGTTGCCACCGCCACCGCCACACTCCCAGCGTATCTTCCTGCCGAGCGCTGCACTGCTCAGAAATTCAGAATAGCCTCGAGACCAAATCAGAGGCACTCACGCACTAAACACGGTCTCTTCCCTGCACTGCGCACATGATCACATACGAGCGAGCATCCAAGATCATTACAATAACTTACAAATCTTTCACTGTTTCTGTTCCTTTCAGATCCTTTCTTTTCTTCTGTAGTACAACAATTCGTGGCAAGTGGAAACCCAATCTCCAGGGGACAAATCAGGAGACCCAGACCAGAGCCGCCAATGTCTCCGTCTCATCGGTTCCAGAAAACGGATAAGGTGAATGAGCAGAGCCAACCAATTATAGAACAGAAAACAGACGAAATACACATCTTGCAGCACAACGGAGCGTAGAACAGAACGAAGAGGAAGCAAGCGACGATCAGAAAAACTTTACACTCGCGGCTTTGTCATAGAGGGCTGAACGGCTCCGGCAGCGGCTCGAACCGGTGGTCGAACAGCGGGCTCTGGTCGGGCTTGTCGTCGAACCCGTGCAGCCAGCTCGTGTTCCGCACGTCCTCCCGCAGCAGCATGTAGCGCGAGCTGCCGTAGATGTCCAGCTCGCTCAGGGTCTCCTTGGTCCCGACGCTCGCCCTGTCCGGCGAATCATTTGAGCTGCCGCCGTTGCGGGAGAGAGCTCCGTTCGAGTCCCCGGAGAGGTGCCCGTTCACGCTGCTTCCGTTGTCGGTATAGTGCCGGTCGCCGTTTGAGATGCCATGCCCTGGGTCAGACGCCCGAGCTGGCCGGGCCTTGGCAGCAGCCGACCTGATGCTCTGGGGGAAGAGGGATGCGCCACGAATGCCACCCAAGTTCTGCCGAATGTCCTGTCACAAGTAGAGAGAGCTTCAGCTTAGTTCTTCCAATACTCTGCATTATCAGCCCAATCTATCATCTATGCAACGATCCAACTTCTAACCAACATCAATCACCTTCCACTTAACAAACTTTTAGACACACATTACTTGAGAGGTAGTCTCCCCAGGTCCCCAATTAAGGATGCAAAATGCAATTTTCCATCCAATGTTTGTTTCCATTGAATATTTTAGAATGATATCACCAGAGAATGATTTCTACTTGCAGATACTAGGAAGTACACTTACTGAAGTGTTTCTATCTGTATTATTGTTTTAGTTTTATACAATTAGAGAATTTGTATTCCCATTTCCCAACCATTCCTCCTGCGAATCTGTATTTCCGAACATTTCACTTGCCAATCTGTATTCCCAGACATCCCACACGCAATGCTTATTTTCCACCTTGAAAATTGAAATGCATAGACTTGCATTTGCAGTGTTTCCTTTCCTAAAGCCACGAGCATGACAGTTCTGATTAAATGCAAAAGATTGAATCTTGATAGGTCCAGAGCAAATAAACAATTTTGAAAAATAACAGACTAAGGAATTCCTTCAATAGAAATGCATCTTTAAAACTAAAATGCAGGATGTTAGCTGATATGAACACAGGCAACATACCATGTGCTTGATAGCCATGTCTAGTGACCTCTTCGATATCGACCTCCCAAATCCATTATCGGTGCCCGTGACAGGCCGTGAGGGTCTATTAGGTTGACTGTCAATAACAGACCTTCCAGACTGTCGATGTTGGTGTCCATTTGTGAGAGCAGGCGTCTTTGATGATGCATCAGAAAATTTGCTTCGACTCACAGCAGGCACAGATACCTTCTTCACAGGAGCTGAAGTAGCTGAAGGTTCAGCATTTGGGTTTGATCTTATGCCTAAAGCCATTCCTGGCCTTGATCTGCCAGCAGATAGTGGTCTTTCAGGCAATTTTGTCCTTAGATTTGGTGGTGTTTCATTTGGGAAATCAGGGATATCAAGTGGCCGTACTGGAGCTCGGGGTCGTGGATTTGGAGAACTAGGACGAGATGATGGAGCTGATGAAGGTGCTGAGTTCCGCCCATTACTGGCTGCAGACCGGGAGACAGATGTAAAGCTACTCATGCTAGAATTCCGTCCAACAGAAGGAGAGCGACTGATAGCTGGGGCTGATGAACGGATTGCAGGCTGGCGTGTAGGTGTAGATGATCTGGAGCTGGAACGGCTCATTGAAGGAACAGAACTTGAGGACAACGAGGAGGCACGGCTTATCCCAGGAACATTACCAGAGGAAGACCCTGGTCGGCTCATTGTACCGGTGGATGCGGTCGGGCGGCTTATTCCGTGAGTTGGACCAGAAGATGAATTGGGTATCATACGGGACCGAGAGTTTGGAGTTGATGGTCTTGAATTATGTGCGGATGTGGTCTTGGCAGCAGCTGAGTCAGATGAAGAGTTTGGGGCTGGACGAGTTCTAGTAGGAGTCGATGGGCGAGTTTTGGCTGGTGTAGATGGACGAGTTTTAACAGGAGTAGAGGATCTTGCAGGCACTGGACGTGAAGCTGGAACTGATTGTTTTGGTGCAGCAACAGTGCTGCTTCGCCTACTAGGGGTTGTAGGTCTCGAAGTGACTGATGAAATGCTTGTATTGAGAACTGATGTCCTGTTGTTGCCATTCATGAGAGTAGACTGGATAGATGGTCGGCTGACAGAGTTACTTCTTGCTGGTCTAGTGGGAACCGTTGAATGCCCATTCTCTGTTTGAGATACTGAAAGCTGCAAATGAAACAGTTACCATCATCAGTAGAGTTTAGGTTACAAAATGTCCAAGCTGCTGCTTGTATAGTTGGTGTAGATAAAGAGGTGATATTTTTACTTTAACAGCTTGTATACAATCAAATTCTAAGGTGCAGCTCTATTTACTAACCGAGAGTAAGAAGAGACCATTTTTCCAAACAAATGAATTGGCAAGTAAGACAGCAAGAACATTGCAGATCACAGTGCTTCTGAATACAAGTTATACATCTCATAAATTCTTTTTGCAGAGGTTAAATTATTAGGTCAAAATGCTTCAAACTTGTCACCTCTTCCACAAATACACAAAGCATGATTCCAAGAAAAATGTTTCTCAAAAAAGGAATATTTGATCAGTTTGCAGAAGAAAATTGTTTACATATTTAACTTTTAAGAACCGAACATACCCTAGATGCTCTAGTAGTTGAAGACGATCTAGTGGCAGTGCGCTTCGGTAATATATTTGAGGATGGTGTTTTCTCAGCAACCTCCAGTGCAGGAACACGTGGGGTCCCAGGCGGAGTTAGAAGCCTAAATAGTACAGGACAAAGTACATTAAGTTAGAGTAGAAAAAATATGATTATATTTATAAATAAGAAACAAACAGGCAATTACTAGCTCTTTGCATCAAAGAAAATAAAGAACCAAACAAATACATGACCGTTCTGAACCATCAAAAGATCAAAATATCATGCAATGGTGTGAGGAAAAATACCGAAATGGTATGTTTGACTGGCAACCACTGGTCCTCCTTTTGCAGCATGCTCATGCTAATGCCTCAGATTGGCGTTTATCAAATGCCTCAGACCTACCTAACCAACAATAAGATCTTCCTAAAATATGTTTCACTCTTTTCCACAGCGCTTCTTCCATGCAAGTTATAACTGTGTAAATTTGTGTTGAATGCCAGTTACCAATCTCCAGGTTGGCCTTCGAAGGGAAGAGCCCACACAGGACAATCAACTCACTTCCGTATGTGGTGCTTCAACTTTGCTTTGCACAGCGACACATTTCCTCCCAACAACCACCTCCGCCACCAAAGTCATGTTTAGTTAGAAAGATCACATCACTCACTAAAATCAGTCAATCAACACCTAAAAACTGACATGACGGCGAAATGGTGCTCCCCAAGATCAAGCTTCCTCAATCATCCAAACAGCAATTCTTTCAGCACTAAGCAGGCCAATCTACTCCCCAGTCCCCCGTCACTAGTTAACATACGAACAAGCTTCAATTCATTCATAGCAGTGATCCGTACAAATCCATCCCCAGCACAGGGCAATTCAAGTCAATCCAGGAGGATACATCTCTTGTACCGCATTGATCCCCTCTTCAATCAACACAGTGCAGAGATCATAAACACACAGTTCACATACACACCCATTTTTTTTAAAGAAAAAAAATCCGAAATACTAGATAGGGAAAGAGGAGGCAGTTAAGTTGAGAATCACCAATCGTAGTCGTTCTTCCCGATCTCCGAACCCAGCAGGTCCTCCATCCCAGAGCACAGCTAATTTGCTCCCAACCTGCAACAAATCCCCAAAACGATTCAGAAAAAAAAAGAGCAAATCCACCGAAGCATCATCAGCCGAACCGCTGGTGCTGCAAGTCTGCAACTACCTCCAGCGGTCGGCAGCGCGGGTCCGGATCCGGATCCGGCAGGTTCCAGAAGCTTCCGTCTATCCAATGCCTCCCTTCCCGCAACCAATGCCGCTTCCTTCCTCAAATGCCGGGCCGAGGTGCCGCTCCGCTCTCCCTCCGCCGCCGCTAGAGATGCGCTGGAGATGCCGAGGCGAGGGGAGCAGGGACGAACGCGGAGGGGGACGGCGCTGCTGCTGGTAGTGGTGGTGGTGGAGGGGCTGCGTGGGCGAGCGTGAAGCTCTGCGCCTCTGCGCTGTGATGTGAAGCCTTTGTTTTGTTTAGCCGCAAAGGCCCGCGACCCCTCCCGTGTCCCTCGGGGCGACGGCCCCACGTTAGCTCGCGGGCCCACGTGTCATGGGCGGATTGGCGCGGAGGACCGACCCGGGGCGGAGCGGAGCAGGAGAAGTCGGCGCACTCGAGCGGATAGGACGACCATCGGAGGACGGGAGGAGTAGGTTCCAGGTGGGGTTGACATGTGGGGCCATGGTACCCCATGGCCCACACATCAGCCGGCGGACGGCCTGTTAGCCTAGGTTGCTAGGTTACGTTAATCGCTGTCAGAGGCTGCAGGGATGCGGTAATTATATGCGTGGTCAGAATAATCAGCGGATGATTTGCCGCTTGGGGATGTGCTCGCTGTCCAGCGTAAAGCGGGAGGCTGGCAGATCAAGCTCCCCCATGCCGCGGTCAAATGCAGGCAACGTGCACCACCTCGCGCCGGGGGGACGGTGCACGTGCAGTCGCACGGCCCCTCGCGGCCGTCGGATCAGGAACGGGCGCTCGAGATGGCGCTTCGCTTCGCTTGGGTGCTGCGGGCCTGCTGCTACTCTGCATCGTGGTACCGCGCTAGATCTGGATCGGGACTCGAGTACCATGATCACCTCATCGGCTGTATACTGGAACAACATTTTTTGTACCTGGCCGAGGGCTCGGGCATCTGCTGACGTACGGGGTCGTTGTGGCCTGGAAAGGTGGAGCACTGTTATCGAACGTGAGGTCAGGTCCTCGGATCTTGGCCGCCAGTGACGTACAACAGTGTAGGGTGTGTGGCCGCGCAGCAATGCAATAATGCATGTGGCACATGTGCCGGCTACCCCAGCCGCGCGATGGACCCTGGTGGCCTGGTGGTGTATGCAGGATGTACCTGGCATTGCCCCATGCCCTGACACAAAGAATTTCGTCAGACAAGAATTCCAATTTTGCTGAAATGTTGGGTTATGTTCGTCCTTGATGTTGGGAAATTTCGTCACACGAGAACTATTTCTTGGTGATTTATTTTTTTAAAAAAAGCTATATCTTGGTGAGAGAAGACAGCTTTCTCTAAGAAAATGGTACGGCACAGCTATCTCATAGTAGTTTTGTTTGTTGTGTGTCCTTGTCTTCGTTGGCCATATGAAAATAAGCATCCCAAGCTCGAAGCGCACAATCCTACACAGCTTACACTGATAGGAACAGAAGGCTGCACATCTTTGGGGGTGTTCAATTTCCCAAAAAAAATTTCACCAAAATTTTTCAAAGGGAATCTTACATGCATGGAGTAGTAAACATGTGTTAATGACAAAACCCATTTCACACCCCCCGGGTAACTTTGCGAGACGAATCTAATGAGCCTAATTAAGCCATAATTTGCAACAGTGATGCTACAGTAACCATTCGCTAATTATCCACTAATCATGGATTAATTACCGTCATTAGATTCGTCTCGCGATTTCCTGACGAGATCCGTAATTAATTTTATTATTAGTCTACATTTAGTACTCCTAAATGGTAAGATTCTCTTGCAAAATTTTTCACCGGAATTAAACACCCCTTTGGTTGCGATGCATTATATTTTCAGTTCTTGCAAGAACCGAGAAAGATATAAATAGCAGTAGGTGAGTTGGACGAAGGCCAGGGGAACTCCCCAACGAGCCAGCCAGATTCCCGAACACTCAACGGCGACCGCGTCCCGTTGGTTGGTGCCTAGCTTTCTGCGTCCCGGAGGCGGGAGGGCACCGGCAAGCGACGGCCTCTCGATCGCTCCCGGCCCGGGCGGCGGTTGGGCGACGGCGACCGGTGGCCGGTGGTTGCTGCGTCGCCAGGGACCGACACGCCGGGCACTGTGCCGGGATCCGGGGCGATCCCGCGCGCGTCGCCGGCCGTTCGCTGCGGCCTCTCTGCAGGGTTGCATGCAGTGCTCCCCCGTCTCATTTTCCATCTCGCCAGGGGCTGGCACTGTGCAGGATGCATGCATTGCATTGCGCTCTGGTCCTCTCCTCACGCTCTGGTCAGTGGTGACCACTGGCACTGCTCGTCTCATCCTGTTAGGTGCAGGTGGTCCTCCAGAAAGGGTAAAAGAGAAGAGCTCGTAGGTGGCAGCTGGTCCAAATGTGCAGTGCAGTAATTCTCAGCTAGTCAGCACCCACACCAGAAACTCACAGCTTAGTTCATCAGTTAACTCTTGCCGTTTTACGGAATTGCACGTACGTAATTCATAAGCAGTTCATTTTTAAAAGGAATAGGTAATTCATAAGTGGTAGGAAATAAGAGGAAAACATTGGGAATATTCCGTTTGTGATTACGAACTCTGTTCATTTAATGAAGACGCGCGTCAGTAGTTCTGTCAAATTCAGGACATCGCTGCAAGTTCAGGATTCAGGACATCCCTGCAAGTTCAGGAATCAGGACATCTTGTCAAGTTCAGGGGAGAGGGTGCTGCTGGGAGCTAAATAATTCCTGCAAGTTGCTTAATTTACAAAATAATCATGCAGAGAGCACGAATCATAGGCCTTGTTTAGTTTGTGAAAGTTGGTTAAAGGCCTGTTTAGTTTAGAAAGTAAGTTTGCGAAAGAAAGTTTTCAATTCTAAATCAAAGATTAGTAGAACTAAACATGATCTAATTATAAAACTAAATACACGGATGGACGGGAAATCGCGAGACGAATCTATTAAGCCCAATTAATCTGTCATTAAGGATTGTTTACTGTAGCACGACGTTGTCTAATCATGGTCTAATTAGGCTCATTAGATTCGTCTCGCAAAGTTACCGGGGGGTTATGGAATGGGTTTTGTCATTAACACATGTTTAATACTCCATGCATGTAAGATTCTTTTTGATGAATAGTGAAGTTTCAAAGTTTCAAAAGTTTCCCTTTGATCTAAATAGGGCCTAAATTTCATGTAGAAAAAAATGCATTGTAAAACGTGTTGTAGAGAGAGGGACACGTTTTTCAATGCGTTACTTTTGGTTGAATTACAGAAACTTGCTGGAACTAAACAAAGTCATAGGTTATAAAAACACAAATCTAGAGGCCTTGTGGTGTAGATGATACTGATAGGAATCCCTATCAGTAGTTAGTGGCGACAACCGCTGGCTCCCTCATGCCAAACTTCCGGGGAGGGTACATGTAACATGCAGCCTGCACATGCCAGTGTTTGGTAAAATTTTTGACCGTATTAAATATATCTTTGACCGCTAATTAGAGGTATTAAATAAAGCCAGTTTACAAAACTACCTTCACAACCTCAGGTTAATTCGCGAGATGAATCTAACGAGGGCTTTGACCGCATAATTAGAGGATGATTACTGTAGCATTACTGTAGCAAATCATGGATTAATTAGGCTCATTAGATTCGTCGCGCAAAGTTGCACTCATCTATGAAAAGGTTTTGTAAATAGACTTTATTTAGTACTCCATGCATGCAAGATTTCTTAGGGAAAATTTTTTGTCCCCATCCTATCAGCGTCTGCAATGTTGCATGGTCCTGCTCTTACGAATACGAACTGCCTGTACTCAAGGACGAGCAATCAAACGCATTCTTCAAGTTGTCAGTGGAGCCTGGAGTTTCAGGCTTTCAGCTACAGCGAGTGGATAAGGCCCAGGGCTTGATGATGCACGTCACTCGTCAGACTCCGTGCAGTGAGTTTTCAAAAAAAAAAAAACAAAAAGATAGTCACAGTCACAGCTTGGTTCATCAGTTAACTCTTGCCGTTTCACGGAATTGCACGTACGTAATTCATGAGCAGTTCTTTTTTAAAAGGAATAAGTAATTCATAAGTGGTACTCCAAATAAGAGGAAAACATTGGGAATATTCCGTTTGTGATTACGAACTCTGTTCATTTAATGAAGACGCGCATCAGTATGAGTAGATAGCAGTAGTTCTGTCAAATTCAGGACATCCCTGCAAGTTCAGGAATCAGGGCATCTTGTCAAATCCAGGAGAGAGGGCGCTGCTGCCGGGCTAAATAATTCATGCCAGTTGCATAATTTACAAGTAATCATGCAGAGAGCACGAATACACAAATCTAGGGCGTGTTCAATTCCCCCAAAAGTTTCTCGCCAAATTTTTTTTTCAAGAGAATCTTACATATATGGAGTAGTAAACGTGTGTTAATGACAAAACCCATTCCATAACCCCCAGGTAACTTTGTGAGACGAATCTAATGAGCCTAAATAGGCCATGATTTGCAACAGTTATGCTACAGTAACCATCCGCTAAACATCCACTAATCATAGATTAATAACCGTCATTAGATTCGTCTCACGATTTCCAGGTGAGATCTATAATTAGTTTTATTATTACTCTACATTTAGTACTCCTAAATGGTAAGATTTTCTTTGCAAAATTTTTCACCAAAACTTATCACCGGAATTAAACAGGGCCCTAGAGCCCTTGTGGCGTAGATGATACTGATAGGAATCCCTATCAGTAGTCAGTGGCGACAACCGCTGGCTCCCTCATGCCAAACTTCCGGGGAGGGTACATGTAACATGCAGCCTGCACATGCCATACGGTTCCTTCCATGATCCCCATCCTATCAGCGTCTGCAATGTTGCATGGTCCTGCTCTTACGAACTGTCTGTACTCAAGGCCGAGCAATCAAACGCAATCCTTCAAGGCTTCAAGTTGTCAGTGGAGCCTGGAGTTTCAGGCTTTCAGCTACAGCGAGTGGATAAGGCCCAGGGCTTGATGATGCACGTCACTCGTCAGACTCGGTGCATTGAGTGTTTTGAACAAACAAAAGGGGGAAAACAAAAAGATAATCAGAGCATTTCTAAAAGGAATCTGTTGAAAATATGATCCATTCTTCTCAATCCAAGGCACAGACCACATGAGTACTGTATTTGTGTAATACTTGCCTGTATTTGTTTCCAGAGGTTTTTGGACGATATGTTTCATCCTTTCAGTTGTCCCGCTGTACTAACAAATCAAGCATCCTGGATTGCACTTACGAGTCTTAGAAGAAATCAGCTATGAAGTATTAAACTAAAACATCAATAATTGGGATTAAAGTTAGTACTTTACCTAAAATTTAAATGTCAAAGGTAGGGAGATTTAGGATCTATTATTCACCGGAAAGGCAAAGCAAAAGCGACACCTTAGCTGTAGGCCGCTGGAGGACTTGCTGAAGAATGATGGCACCTGCAGGTACCATTTGCCCTGAAATGAGACATTAATCATTTGTGCTTGCGCACAATTTCCCTTTTCCAACTTTCAGGAACTTCATCTCCATTTTCCAGCCATCTTGCCTCCTCTAGCTGCAATATACCATACAGATAGCTCACTTGCGAAGAGTTTGCTAACTACATAGAATCCTAGATTGAATCTGACATGAATTTTCAGAAACTCACTGTATCATAATTCACAAGTCTAAGCAATGGTTTATCTTATTTGATATAAATAAGCAAAGCCACTTACATACTCCTATAAAAAAGTCAAATCACTTCAAGTCCCCAGGCCATAGTTTGAAATGCATCTTAGGCCTCCCCTGGATAAGCATTTCTCATTTACATTCCCTGAACCATGTGTAGTTAAACAACTGAAAATAAATAGATTTCCCAGAACTGCTATAATAGTTGAATTATGATAAGCTGACTCCGATATAGCAAATAGCACTTCTGAATGGAATCCAGAAATATATAAACAGGCAACATCTGGCAAATATTTGCAGGATAAAAATAAAGAAATAATCATAAGGCACTAAAAGGCTGTTCTGTCTGCAGCGAGTAACTGGAGAGACTTTGTACTCTGCATTTATAAAGCAATCAGAGAAGAAAGGATGAATATGTAGGATAGCTACTCTACCTGATACATGTGCACTACAAATTGGACAGAAGCATCAAGGAACATGAAATAGCAAGCAGAGCCATGATGAATTAAAAGGGGTAACATTCAAGTTTTACTTAAACCAATTCAAGCCGAAGTAATAGGGGTACAGTACATTGTATTTCAAACAAACTTGAAATTCATAATATGATAACATGATATCTACTCCAATATAACTAGAAGCTACCCATCAAATCAAGAAACACGACCATGAGAAACCTATTTAGATGTGTACCTACTTACATAGTTGATAAACCCATTTTTGTTAAGGAGTACAGTAAGCTCATCTTTTTTTTCCTCGAATACACAGGAGATCTGCGTATCATTGTACTAAGAGACAAGAAGTTCAACATAGCCAGAGAAAACAAACAAAAACATTGACCAAGAATGACCAACATGATCCTGTACAGTAAGCTTATCAGTAATGAGCATTCTCTTTAACTATTATAGTAGGCTCACAGCGAAGAGACATTATAGGATGCACCATTGTTATGTGATAAGCAAAATATTTATTCTGCTGATATAACACAAGGAATGATGCCAGAAAAATGTTTTAGGATTGAGCATACCTTGAACGTAGATCAAGAAAGGTCTTCCCACAGAAAGATGTTGCATGAAAAGCAACACATGTAGAAAAAAAAACTAAGTAAAATATGCAAGTTGAAACCTCACAGCTGACACCATGAGTCCATGACTCATTAGACACAGAGTTGAGAACATAATTCAAAACTTATACCAGCCACAGATCTCAGCTGTTTCCATCTTCATTCCATATAGTTTGATCCCCTGAAACTAAATATTTATCTACAACTATCTTGATATCTGAAGAGGTCCTTCCATCTTTAGACAGCTCCTCAGCTGCTTTATTTATTAAGCCTGTCATTTTCATATTATTACTGTACATCACGCCTTTTTGGAGAACTTCTTTTAAAAGATCACATCCTTTGCTGGCATGTCCATGTGCTATCAAAGCATTTATGAAATGTAATAGGGAAAAATATCCAAGTCATAACCTTTCGTCTTCATCTCTTCATAGTAGCTCAGTGCAGTCTCTATTCGACCACACTTGCACAATCCATTTACAAAAGCAGTATATGCTATGTCTTTGGAGCACAGCAGTTTTCCCTCATTTTGCACCACAAAACAATGGCTTCATCGGGTCTTCCAGCACTACATAGTCCATCTACCAAGCTTGTATATGTAACAACTGTTGGTGGCTTCTCTTCATCACTCATTTTATTTAAGCAAGTGATTGCTTTGTCAATCCTGCCAGACTTGCTCCAAATATCAATCATAAGATTGTAGGTAACTACAGAAGGAAAAAGACCCTTGGTCAACATTTCTTCCATAATTTCTTGTGCCTCATCAAATTTACCTGATTTTCGGAATCCATTTATCAAGATATTATGTGCCACCACATCAGGAAGATAATATTTGGATGAAATGTCGCGGAAAAACTCTAATGCATTGTCTATCTCACCAGTTTTACACATTCCATTCATGGCTGCGGAGTATGTGATAATGTCAGGAAGAAACCCCATTTTAAGCATTTCATCAAGAAATTGCAAGGCTTCTGTTATCCTGCCACTGCAGCAAAGCTGCTGCACCATCTCTGTGCAATTTTTAATCCATGGTTTGTACCCATTTGTCCGTATCTCCCTCAGTAGATCAATGCCAGCACTAGGGTCTTTTCTTCTACAAATGCCAGAAAACAATGCATTGTATGTGAACTCCGAGGGTTTCAAACCAAGATCCTTCATTTTGTTAAACATCTCATATGCTTCATCAAGTCTATCTGAGTTGCACAGTTCAAGTATCAAATCATTAAACATCAAAAGCTTTCGCTTGCAATCGAGCCCAATCATTTCCTTTGTGAGAGCCAAGGCCAGATCCAGCTTCTTAACCTTACAAAGGCCGCACACAACAATGTTAAACGAATGAGAGTTTGGTTTAGCACCTTCACTGATAACAAATAGATGCGCACCACCAGTGTCATCATTACTAACCCTTTGACCACCATGCCCCATGGACCAAAGCAACTGATAAGCTGCTTCTATGTCTCCACTATTTACAAGCCCTTCTAGAACTACGTTATATAATGAGACTACACCGCTGGGTTTCAGATGCTCTGCATTTTCATTGATGAATGGAACAGCGGAAGTGAAATGTCCTGCCCTACAGAATGTCTCAGTAATCTTTTTGAGTAAGCGGACATCAGGAGCAACCCCGTTTCTCTTCATTTCCTCGAAAAAGTGCACTGCCTTCCCTATATTGTTTCCTTGACACAGACCCTCAATTATCACACTGTACATTGCCAAATCCACACTGAATCCATAACTGGCCATCTTGCCAAACATCTCCATGGCCAAGTCGACCCTACCC
>CM014272.1:74502984-74518512 GCA_004135705.1 Alloteropsis semialata | reverse complement strand
AAGGTGAGGGGGGAGGAATCGATCCCTCTCCCTTCCCTCTCGCTCCCCCGCCCGCTCATGGCCGCCGCCGTGCCCCAGGGCGCCGGGAATGCCGGAGCGCCGCCGGCGCCCGAGCTCCCCTCCCCTTCCCTCTGTTCGGGCCGAAGAAGAAAGGAAAAGCCGGCCATTTTGCAAATAACCCCCTCCCTTATCCCCTAATTCCAAAATAGCCCTTTCCCCTTTAGAAAGTATCCAAATAAAGCCCCTGATCCTTTAGTATAATTCCAAATAGGTCCCTGGTTATTACCAAATCCTCAAATACTTTCCCAAATTTACAACCAGGTCCTTCCACTATACAAAATATTCACAGAAAGGTCCCTACCCCTTTTAATCTTTACCATTAGGCCCTAAACCTCCCAGTTAAGCCCTAATACTCCCTTAACCCGTCATTTTATGCGTCAAACTTCTCCGGAATCCCACCAAACTCGAACACACCTCTCTTTCATCTATTCTGGCCAAGCTATACACAAATCACTCCAAAATAATCCTCCTTCCTATTTTATTTTATTATTTTCTGTTTCCAACTCATCGGTAAAGGATTGTTGTTTTTCTTATTGTGTTTGTTTGTACGTGCCCTAGGCGACGAAGTGAACGAGGAGGGACAGTACCGCGAGCCGGAGTACGAAAGAGAGTACCGCGAGCCCGAGCCCGAAGAGTTGTACCGCGAGCAGGAACTCCCGGAAGCTTTTGGAGACGGCAAGTCCAATCCCATCCTTTGATGCATGCTTATCCCATGATTTATAAACACAACCCATTAAGACCTTGATATTGTATTCTGTTTTATTATCAAAACCCGATTGGTTAGCCACCCCTTGATTGCTATGATATTCCTTGACAACCTAGTTATCACTAAATATGATATGCTCTATTTATGTGATACCCAATTTTAGAATGCTTAGGAATTATTGCTCCTTACTCACTTGTTTTATCAAGGAATAAACGTGTGAGTGTGGAAAATGGGTGTTGGGTTTTAAAAGAAAGAAAATGTGTGGATAAGATGGATGGGTATTTCTTTGTGAAATACTTTTAATAGGCTTGTACCTTTGTGGTTAAGCAAGTTGGGAGATATCCATTTTGTCCGGTTAACACTTGGTGTCATAAACCCCCTTGGTTATTCTCGTGATGGCTAGGCAGTTTTGGCTATGGTGGGTAATGGCTTCGATAGGATCCGCATTGGCACTAAGGTGATCGTGTTGCGGTACCCTACTTGTGGTGAAAGTGTACACCTCTGCAGAGTTTCCAAACTATTCGAATAGCCGTGCCCATGGTCATGGGCGAGTTATGGCTTGGTCACAATACCGAAGGTTTTGGGATGGGTTGGAGTGTGTTGGTTTTGGAAAGAGTCTGGTTTTGTGCTGGGAAGCTACGGCGGATGGGAAATCCGGTAGCAATAAAAATTGGATCCTTTGTGGATCAACCCCACTTATTGAATTGTTACAAAGACTTGCTTTGCTAAAAATTTTCCTTGGTAAATCCTTGCATGTGTCAAAACTGGCTTTATTGCAAATTAAAACTTAGCCTATTCCTTGATATATCCTGTGCATATTTCTGTGTTAACCCCTCCGCGGGCTGAGTACTTTTGTACTCACCCTTGCTTTTGTTGCTTCAGAAGAAGACCCGGACTTTGTTGTTGAGGACGCTGAATAGTTGGTCGCTTCCGCACCCAACTTTGTCTGTGGAGTTTGGTCCCGCCCAAGATGTCTTCGCTGTCGCGTAGCTCTGATCCCTTTGTTGAGCCCGAGTGGTTCCTAGTTTGGCTCGTCGCCATAGTTTACCTTTTGGTAATCTTGGCTTATATCAAGTGCCCGCTCCCTCGGGGGCTGTAAGTTCTGAACTATCTGTTGAATAAATATATATCAGCCTACTGGGACTGATAATTTGTATCACATTTAGTCTCTGCTTAAGTAGGGGCGCTTCAAAACTTTGAAGAACTGGAGAACAATATGTGTCGCTGACCTGAACAGCACTATTTCTGCTATGGCGGCCAAGCTCGTTCAACCCTGCAACTGACAGCCAGCTCCTCAACCCTACCATCATCAGGTTTGGGAGCATCCCGTGGCAGGCAGGACTGCAACGCTGCGATGCTAGAGGTAGTCCATATACAAGCTGTTGCTACACTTGCGCCAAGATGTGCCGCAGACACTGCTATGTTAGCTGAGAGTACTTTGGTTAGGGGGGTGTTGCCACTGTTTCCGCTTCGTTGTTGAATGATTCTGTGATCAGCTGGCACGCTTCTAATACGGCATTGGACTGTAACGACTGAACTTTTTTCCTTGAAATAAAGTAGGGAAATCTTTTCTAAAAAAAAAAGTTCAAACTTCAAACCCAGGATCGTGACTCTTTTTGACCCTCCAGTCAAAGTTTACGATCAGGCATTGCTAAAACTATATAATGCCAGTTTCAAAGCATAGAATAAAAAATGAAAATTATCCAAGAGAGTTAAAAATTAACAGCACGCAGCAGCAAAACATCAAAAGCGACCCATGCCTATTGAGACATTGTCAGCTACAGACAATATATGGATAGCACATTCTACTCTGTCTGGGGAGACAACAATTTGGCGGAACACTACGTGGTTCAGCCGATGTCATGGAAGAATAGCCTCTCACGCATGGGGTTAGAATGTAAAGTCGTCAACACCAAGCATGACTGCATGAGCAACCGACGGCATACGGAAATTTCCCCGAACACCTGGCGTGCATAGGATGTCCTTGCGGCCACACGTAGACCCAGGCGATCACTCAATCAAGATCCTACAAAACCACCTCCGGCTGAACACGAAGCGCTGCATATCATACACCTGCTGAAACCGTTGCAGCATCACGGCAAATGAACGGGTCATGCACTCATGCTCAGTGAGCTAAGTAGGTTAGAACATAGAAACGGTACCGCGTTCATGCGTTTAGCGAGAGTAGCTCCGCCTGCCTTGATGACGGACAAGTTCGAAGAGTACGAGGAAGGCGTCGATGCCGCGGCGCGCAATTCCCGCCTGTTTGCCTCCATTGCCCTGAGCGGCCGAATCGGTCGGCGGGGGAGAGAAAACGCTGAGCGACCCCAATACAAAAACGAGAGTTACGCTTGCATCGTGGGCTGTACATCCAGAGGAACGGGCCGCAAAAATTGGACAGGGACACGAGCCTCCTGCTGATTCGCAAAGTTGGATCCACCCGTTTTGGGCCCAGTCGGCCTCATTCGCTTATCTTATTGATTCCATGCCGAGAACTATATAGAGCAAAAAAATATAATAAATATAACAAGAGACTAAATTTATTTCGCATCGAGAACAAAATAGAATACGATAGATACAACAAGAGATTTCTCATTGTTGAATCACAAGGATCATCTAGAGTATAGATTAGTGGGTATTTGGGATTCTTATTCTTGTGACATACCTTGGATCTCCTGTGAGCTCGCCGGTACGTCGATAGTGGCTGCACATGGGCAGCGACGGTCGGTGTAGACGGCGAGCTGGTGGTACTTCCCATCGTCGGCAGCACCTCCCTCTCGATCGGGCTAGGGTTGAGTACGGTGGGGAACTAGCGGCGGCGGTGAACCTCGTGCCTTGTGCCGTGGTCCATCTCCTCTTATAGGGCTGCGCGACGGGAGCCCACCAGCCTTCTATTGGGCTGGGCGTCCCCGATCAGGACGCGAGTCAAGGGCCCAGTTGACCTTTGGGCCAACTGGCTGGAGATCAATCTAACATTCTCCCCCTTGATCTCACCTTAAGTTTTCTTTACACTTCAGCTCTTCGCTTAGTATCCACTTCATCACAAACAAGCACATCGAGCATGGGTCATCATGATTGTTATTTCAATCGGATTAACCAGCCACAATATACTTATCCATTTTGAAGGATCATAACTTTGGGCCCTTTATAGTCCGGAAGTCATAGGCTATACCATGAACCCATGTCGACCGTGTGTCCTCTGCACGCACTGGGTGGTAAGCCTTTAATAGACGGATCCGCAAGTACTTGATTGTTACTTTTCAACATGATTCCGGACTTTCTCCTTTACAACGTATACCTTTCTGTCAATGTGTTTGGCACCACACTTGACTCGTTGTCATAGAAGTGAAACATTTGGATGGTTGTTGCTGCTGTTAACCATCATCAACTCCGGGCACAGGTTTACTCAACCATCTTGCCTGTCCCTCAGCCTCATATCATGCTATACCATATCTTTACATTACATTGGTGATAATTGTTCCATTCTTTGGAGCTTTCCACACAAAAACCCCAAATGTGAAAGTCAGTGACAATTGTGGATTTCGCTACACATTTCACAGGTTCTTCCCTGTACTCACAACCTTTTGAGAGCACTGGTGATTTCTTTCTCAATTTAGCATGAGGCCGATGTACTTAACTCCATTCCAGTGATCTATATCTGAACTGGACATTGCCAAAAATAACCCGGATACTTGAACTATGTCAGGGTAATATTAATCTTTTGCATCTTCTGCATTCATTAAGCTTCCAACAGCTGAAGCAAATGGTATCATATTCCTTTAATATTCTCCTTATTGATTCTTGGAACACTAAAGTTCCATGATCATTCAATATTGATTCTTGGAACACTAAAGTTCCCAAAACCATTACCCTTGACTTTAAGGACAGGCCTAGGTTTTCTCGCATGCACACTTTATTTCTTTAGGAACTTTTCTTAGCATGCCTCTGCGATAATCCTAATACCCCTTTCTTCTATCTCGGTGAATTTCAATTCTTGTAACGATAGACATTTCACCGAGAACATTCTCATTTAAACTTTGAGGACAAGAACTTCTTCTTCTCCTGCAATAGACTGACATCACTACTAGCAAGTAAGATGTCATCCACATATACAGGATTAGGAAATGAATTTCCATTCTATAACTTTATACAATTACAATTGTCCTCTTATATTCTTTAACCCAAACTTTCTAGTTGACTCTTCAACTTTAAATTCCACTGTCTAGAGACTTGCTCTAGTCCATAAAGGATTTCTTCATGTACTTTTACTTTCACGACAAAACCCTTAGGTTGAGCCATGTAAACATTGTCATACAAATTCCACTGGGAATGCCGTCTTTTCTTTTATCTGCTGTAACTCAGATCATGATGTGCCACTACTACTCATTGTATTCTATACATTCTCTTTGCGCAAAAACTTTCGATTCAAGTCGCGCTTTACATCTTTACATATTCCCTTTGGAGTCACATTTCGTCTTGTAGACCCATTACGGCCTACTGTTTTGGCTCCATTGGGAATTACTTCTGAGTCCTAAATATCATTGGTAATCAGCAATTTCATTTCATCATCATTAGCTCATTGCCATTTAGACAAGCGAGTGCCTTTCATGGCTTCTTCAAATGAGGTGGGATTACCCTCCATTTGAATTTCACTAACATAGACTTTACAGTCATCAGAAAAAACTGATTTTCTTATTCTCTAAGACCATACGAGGCCTCAACTATTGGCACTTCTTTCATATGGGACTGTTATTGCTCTTTCATTGCCAAGAGGCAATGGATTCTATAGGCTCCTGTATCACAAGATCCTTGCTTACTTATCGATCTTCTTTGAAGAGCAAACAATAGGAGTTGTATAAGCTATACAACATCAACAGGTTTATCTTTAGACTTAGGTATCACTTAGGTATCTTCATACCATGCTCCCCCAGATTACTCCATCTTCTACAAAGATGGTGTATCTTTGAACTTTTCTTATTTGGGTTTATTCTTAAACTAAAACTTTTCTCATATGGCGCTTTAAGCATCGCTTTAATAACTCTGAAACTTGTCCAGTATGAATACCGGCTAACTACGCTATCTTCCCATCAGAACCATAAAATGTCCATTCAGGAATTTAGCTATTTATTTGCTTTAGGGGTATCGGTATTATGACCATTGTACTCCCCCGACGATCACATTCATCTTTTATAGATCACTTTTGCCTATCTGAAGTGTAAGGGAGTTTCTTTCTTGTCAATCTTTCATTTCTCCCCCTCGAAATGTGGCATGAACTTTTCTACCACAATTCAAAAACTATTCATAACTCTTGTGAATGAGGAACTTTTGATTACTTACTTCATCCACATGATTACGTCATGCAAAACAAAGTTATCTCTTAATTCATATAGGAGTACCTTTTCCTCATTTCACTTTAAAAACTTGACAGAGTCCTATTATCATTAGTACTTCTGCAAGTCACGCTCGCATGTCATTCTTATCTTTAGGTTCGTCTCTAACTTTCTATTATCTTTGAACTCATTGAGTGCTTAATGACTATGACACAACAAAAGTGCACGGTCAATGCTAGGATAGCATAAGAGCTACTCCAAACTTCTCTCCCAGTACGGGATACACTTAAAAGCACATGAGTCATCACAAACTTCTCCCGCCTTGCAGGATAAGCACTATTCCAACTTTACCCTGCCATGCAGGTATTATCTCAAAACTTTTTCCCGCCATGCGGGTACTAGCACAAACTTTTTCCGCCATGCGAGATATGTTTGACATGAGCATTGTTCCAACTTTACCCCGCCATGCGGGTATTTTCTCAAACTTTTCTCGCCATTAATTTCTTATGAGGATATAATTGCATAATTGCTAGAATTGGCTCTCTTGACTGCATATTCAATCATCATGACTGAAAAATGAAAATAAATTCTTCTTTATAGAGAGTACATGCAAGACATTTCTCAAGACTCTCAATGATCTATTTCTTTTCTTTTGAAGTCATTCTTTACAGAGAACACAATCTCTTATGCAATGGCCTTCTTTCGTACAGAACTTGCCCTTAGGCCTTTTATCTTGTGAGTCACAAGTACCCAACTTATTTTCTTGTTGCCTTCAAGCATGAAAGCATGAAAACTTTGTCTGACAAAATATTTAACAATAGTCAGCAACAATGCTCATTAAGCTTTGAACTCTTTGTGTTCTATTCTATATCATCTTTGGGCAGAAATAGAATAAAACATCATCCTTCCACATTAATTCCACATCACCTTTGGGCAGAATTCAAAATAATGTAGAAACTTTAAACATTACTCTACTTTAAGAGTATTTCTTAAACTTTATCTTTATATTAATTCCACATCACCTTTGGGCAGAAATGAAAAAAACGTATGAAAAACTTAATTATCTTCAAAACTTTGCTCCTCAAATTAAATTCTCCCTTTGGTTTGAATTTAATAAGAAGATAATCATCATTGCAACGAAAAACATGAACTTTGCATTGCTCTACTTTAAGAGCATATCTTAATCTTTATCTATTCTCTGACAATTGATCACTTTGATTCAGAATTTATCAGAGATTTAAACTTTAAACATAAGACTCATAGAATTATAATATTGTTATCATCAACTTTGGTCAGAAAATAACAACACCATAATATTAACTTTAACCAAATGTCTTTCTACTCCTCTAATTAAACTTAAATTTAGAGGATGAAACCTTTACTTTACAGCGGAAACATTAAATCTATTCAGAAGCAACATCTCATTAAACTTTACTTTTCTCTAAAACAAACTATCCTTTGGTTCAAACTATAGAGTTCAAATACGTAAAACATCAAATAAATAGCTTCTGAAAAGGTGATAACAAAACTTGTACTTTAATAAATGCAGCTCACGTGGATTACTGCAGCCTGCAGGCACCATTTCGGTCAGCCTACAGTGCAACTTTTGGCGTGCGTGGCCCAACGGTCTGTTGCGGCCGCCTGCACGCTCTGCTGCTGGCGGACCGCTCACCCGCGTGCGGCCTGCATATACTGGCGCGGCCCAGTCCGCCCGGTCCTTCAGTCGGCCCGTTGCGGCGCTGCGGCCCAGGGTCGACGACACGCCTCGCCTTTGCTTGGCCCAGGTGGCATGCGTCGTCTGGATCGTGGCCAGACCACTTCGGCCTGCCCACTCACTTGCGGTGACTTAAAACGGTCAGAAGATCTGAGCCGTTCTTTCACAAAGATTCTGATCGGAGTGCCGTCCGGGACTCTCGCCCAGAACAAAACCGACGGACGCCGCTCCCTCTGGAAACCTAGCGCAATTCCTCCTACGCGCAGCCGCAAGAGCACCGGCTCTTCCCGAGCGCCGGTACCGGCCTTGCCGGTCCTTTCTTCCCCCTTCGCGCAGAGCGCTCTTCTCGCCGGTTCTCCGTAGCCGGTGTGCCCAACCGAAGAGAGGCTCAGCCTCCGGCCTCTTGGCCCTTCGACGTCGCCGCCGTTCGCGCCGCAAGCAGGCCGCACCAGCCGGTGCGCGTGCACTGCTCTGTCCGGCTTCTTGCCGTCTGGCCGTGGGGCCTTGTGCCGCAGCCACGCCTGTGCAGGCTGCGGGCCTCCGCACCGAGCGCCGCTGGCTGCGGGGCCGTGCGCTGCTGCCTCCGGTGCCGCGAGCTGCCGGCTCTGGGCTCAGCACCGCCGGCCGCCGTCTCTCTGGACACGACTGCGCCGGCCCTCTTGGATGCGTGCATGGCCCTTCGGCTGCGCGCGCGTCGCCCTGAGCGGCCTCCTCAGTTAGGGATAGATCCACTTTTCTTTCTTTTCCGTATTCTTTGATCTGTAATCGATTTCTTTCTTTGTTTTAACTTCTCTGAGTCTTTCCCAACTGGATCTACTCACTAGATTTGGCTCTTGATACCATTGTTGAATCACAAGGATCATCTAGAGTATAGATCAGTGGGTATTTGGGATTCTTATTCTTGTGACATACCTTGGATGCCCTGTGGGCTCGCTGGTACATCGATGGCGGCTGCACATGGGCAGCGACGGTCGGTGTAGACGGCGAGCTGGTGGTATTTCCCATCGCCGGCAGCACCTCCCTCTCGATCGGGCCAGGGTTGAGTACGGTGGAGAACTGGCGGCGGCGGTGAACCTCGTGCCTTGGTCCCCATCTCCTCTTACAGGGCTACACGACAGGGGCCCATCAGCCTTCTATTGGGCTGCGCGTCCCGATCAAGACGCAAGTCAAGAGCCCATTTGGCCTTTGGGCCAACTGGCTGGAGATCAATCTAACACTCATGGATTGGATCTCGGTCTTTTGTATCTTTTATAGTCTATTTTGTTTCCAACTAAGATTAAATCCCAGTCTCTTACCATATATATCATAACTTTTTGTCGTATATATCATTTCCGGCATAGAATTAATCCAAGATAAGCAAACAAGTCCTACTGGCCCAAAACGGGTGGATCAAACGGAACGGCTGCTTCGTTTCGGAAGTAGGGCCTTCCGGAATTCAGTCCGGTCCGGTCCGGGCCCCTTGATTTTTCGATAATCTTTTTTTTCCCGATAAGAAGCTGCAAACACAAGCCATCAAGCAAACACATTTTAATCCGTGAAGCTACAGGTTATATTTGCATGATCTTTTAACGTTTCGTAATATGAATGATTGGTTGTTCATGGAGAAATAAGATGAGCATATGCTTAGCACTGCATGCTGCGTCTTTTTAGCAATTCGATTGAAGGCCAAATATGGCGCGCAAGGGCGCAAGGCAACGACCACTTCCGACCTCACGTTCCCTCCTCACTTCCCTCATCAGTCTCGCGCTCCCACGCGCCACGCTCGCACAGATCCGAACTCCGCGCGAGCAGGCCTTCCCTTCTCCGGCTTCTCTTTGCTCCGCCGTCTTGTCGATCCAAGAGTCAAGGAGGAAGAAGCACACACACACACAAAACTCTGGGGGACAAATTCGATCTCGCTCGAGGAACCGCACGCGCGTGCATCGGTTGAATCGAAGCATCCAAGATGAACGATGCCGACGTCGGGAAGCAGGTCCAGCAGATGGTCCGGTTCATCCTGCAGGAGGCCGACGAGAAAGCCAGCGAGATCACTGTTGCCGCCGAGGAGGTCCGTACTGCAACCTATCTTCTTCACCGAACGAACCCCAGATAGATCTCAAATCACCTGTTCATCTTTTTCTTACTTTTTCTGGTTCCTTTTTATCAAATGATCGTTTTGACGTGAGTTTGCATTCAGGAGTTCAACATCGAGAAGCTGCAGCTGGTGGAGTCGGAGAAACGGAAGGTAAGGCAGGAGTACGAACGCAAGGAGAAACAGGTCGACATCCGCAGGAAGATGTGAGCAGATCGATCGATCTACTACTCATTTCAAATTATCATTTCATCGATTCGATGATCAATCAGGCCCTCACTGATCGCGGTGCTGGTAATAATTCTGCTCTGGCGCGCGCAGCGAGTACTCGACGGAGCTGAACGCGGCGCGCATCAAGCTGCTGCTGGCGCAGGACGGCGTCGTCACCGGGATGAAGGAGAGCGCCGGCGAGGCGCTGCTCCGCGTCACCAAGGACGCCAACACCTACAAGAGGATCCTCAAGGGCCTCATCGTCCAGGTCAGTCGGTCTGCTAATTTGCTTCCTCCTGCTCTGTTTGATCGGACCGACGGATGTACGTACTGACGGGTTCGGCCGGCGGCGGCGCCGACGGGAAACGGATCAGAGCCTGCTTCGCCTGAGGGAGCCGGCGCTGGTGCTGCGGTGCCGGGAGGCGGACCGGAGCCTGGTGGAGGCCGTGCTGGAGGTGGCCAAGAAGGAGTACGCCGAGAAGGCCAAGGTCAACCTCCCCAAGGTCATCATCGACGGCAAGGTCTACCTCCCGCCGCAGAGGAGCAGCCGCGACGCGCACGGGCTATCCTGGTACGCGCCGGCCTGCCGCTTGATCCATCCCTAGAGCTAAATCTGAATGGGCCTGACGAACTGCGTATTGTCTTTGCTTTGCCTCTTGACGACGAACAAACAGCTCCGGCGGCGTGGTGCTGGCGTCACAGGACGGCAAGATCGTCTGCGAGAACACGCTGGACGCGAGGCTCAATGTCTCCTTCAGGCAGAAGCTCCCCGAGGTGCGTCGGCTATGGCTGTTTCAAACTTTCAATTCCTTGTACGTTTCCTCTTGCATTGCAAGCAAGGAGCCTGTGCGCATCAGGGAGAGACTTATAATGTCCACGTCTCTGTCTTGCAGATCAGGAAGAAACTCTTCAGCAAGCAAATTCCCAAATAATTAAATTGTTTCTTTCCTCGTTGAATGTTTTATGGAATAAATCAGAAGAGGTTCCTGATAACTTGGGCCTCGATTGTTTATTTGTCAGTGACACCTCGAAGTACCGTCGAAATGCTGAACAAACTGATCCTAGTACCTGTTTCTTTGGGATTTAGTACTAAACCTTGTTTTCCGATTATTGGGACGTCATAGCAGAAAATGTGAATTGTTTCAATGAGAAGTTGCCATTGCCAGCTTTTTATAATTTTTTTGAATCGAGTTATCACTGTCTGTATCACTTATGAAATCCGGTGGCCAGATAGACATTGTTCCTTCGTCTTACCTTTTTTTTTAAAAAAAATTCTTCTTCCGAGTGTTAACGACGGGCCGAATCCGGCCATGTTGTTTCCTGCCTTCCGGGCTGCAATCCGATACCCTTCGAAGCTCAGCTAATGAGGAAAATCTAAAAGGACCATTCCAGGCCCAGGTACGCTACATCTGATACGCAGAGGACCCTTCCAGGCCCAGGTAACTCAAAAGCACCGTCGCCCGGCTGCCGCTGCTGCGCGTTCGGTCCCTGTCCCCCCGAGTCAGACCTTATCCAACCAACCTCCCCGACGACTGGCCGCAACCGCAAAGCTTCCCCGTCTCCCTCTCGCAACACCCACTGCTCCTCTCCGCCACCGTCGCTCCCGCCACGGCCTCCCTCTCCCTCACCGGAGACGCGCGGGCTCCCCGCTCCCGGGAGCACTTGCTAAAAGATGGCGCCCGCTTTCGCCGCCGCACCTTCCTACTCCGTGTAAGTGTCTGCGCGCCGAACTTCTGGACCCCAAAGTCCTTATTGGTGCTGATGTATGTTTTGTTTGTGCGTGTGTGATTTTGCAGATGTGGCGTTCGTATCCCAATAGCGTGCCGTTCCGAAGCGCAGATTACGGTTCCCACGCCCAGGTTTCTGCGTAATCGGGTGCAAGGTACGATGACCATTCCTCCGCGTTGCAGCGCATTATCGGAATTGATAATGGATTAATGGTTGATAATAATGGTAGACGAGACCCCAGTAAGCTAGTGCGGCCTTCATTTAGTTTATTTGCTGGGGACACGAGCACAATGTTAAGCTAACATTTGAACTAGATGCGTGGGTGCCACGGAGTCAACCTGGCAGTTTGCCGAATGGGATTACGAATGTCTGTCCGAAATCTGTGGAGCATCAAGAATCGTCAGACCGATGGGGTGGTTCCCCCTTTTCTCTCCACCATTTCCTGTTCATATTTGGAAGTCTGGATTGAGTCTGTCAGTGCCCTTGCCACCTGCCCACCAGCATTAGTTAGCACTTAGGTAAAGTGGTGATGCCTGTGAATTCTTATGTCAACTTCAACTTGTGCTGGAAATCGACATCAGACTTTTGAAGTATTCAAAGCCTGCATAGATTCTTAATCTCGGTGCCCAATCGAGAATTTAAACTTGCAAACGCTAGTTGCTCTTAGGCTGATTTGTGTTCATTTTGCGTTCTGCGACTTTTTGTAACCTGTTCATGAAGCATAGATGTTTATATTGCTATATAAATAGCTAACCATCCCATCATTGTAGCTAAAACACGGTCTGCTGCACCTTGGTCCTTGAAGGCTGGCTTGTGGGATTCTCTCAGATCCGGGTAAAGTACATTGTCTACACTTGCTAGCACTTCATTTATACAGTTCCATGAGTTTTAATGATATCATATACTACATCGTGTATCTTCTGATGTAAATAAAGTGTTCCATCTTAATGGAAAATGTTCAAAAGGTTAGTTCCCATGATATGTGGGACAAAATAAGAGAAAATAAGTTGAACAGTTAGGAATTTGCTCCTTATTAATTGACACTTTGATAGCCATATAGATATCTAGCAGGACTGAATCATGTCTGATGAAAAGTTTATTTAGGAGATTTTGGATCCCATAGAGACAGAAATTTGATGACATGGTTCCTTTTATCCCTGATAGCATGGAACTATCTAGTTCTTTCCTTTTTCTGTAATGAACATGAAAAATCTCCCAGTCTTGTGGTAAGCATAGAGCCTGAACTCGCCTATTTTTGGGGGGCATATTTTTTACATTCAATAGTCTTGCATTCGCTCCTTCAAATTTCAATCTTACGGACAAAGATTGCAATGTATTCGTTTTGCAGCTTTTTGAAAAATAATAATAGTACAGAGACAGTAGAGCCACCACCAGCACCTCTTGAAGTCGAAGAATCTTTGCCTGATGAATTAGTACTCCTGGAAAGAACACTACCTGATGGTAGCACGGAACAGATTTTATTTTCTTCAGCTGGAGATGTTGATGTGTATGATCTCCAAGCCTTATGCGATAAGGTGATCTTTCACCAAACCTGATACTTCTCAGTGTTAGGTTATAGTCAATGAAACTAGTGCTCCTCCCTTGACAAATGCTTTGTTTGGAATATTGAACCCCTTAACAAATGTGTTTGTTTAAATTTATCTCACAGGTAGGATGGCCACGCAGACCTCTATCAAAAATAGCAGCATCCTTAAGAAACAGCTACTTGGTTGCTACACTACATTCGATAATTAGGTCTTCAGAAACAGGTACTTGCCTTGTTGTTTGATTATCGCAGGCTCTTCTGTGATCCTATGGATTAGTTGAAGGGTGTATCCTAATCTGAAGGTTATTTGCAGAAATTCATTTTTCTAGATGATGAACATCTTAGTGTACTTGTAGAAGTTATTTGACAGAGGGAGAAGAGAAGAAACAACTCATTGGGATGGCACGAGCAACCTCAGACCACGCCTTCAATGCTACAATTTGGGATGTTCTTGTTGATCCTTCATATCAGGTGAGCTGATGAGCTTTGCTGTTTTGCATTTTGAGAATATTAGTGCACCATTTCTGCTAGCTATATGAAAAAAGAATTATCTGAAAATTTGCTGTGACATCAACTATTTCAGGGTCAAGGTCTTGGTAAGGCACTTATGGAGAAAGTAATCCGTACTTTGCTCCAGAGAGACATCAACAACATTACATTATTTGCAGATAATAAAGGTGCAGATTTCTTACTATTCTACATCTTTTGGAATAAGTCGTCCTATTTCCTTATGTGCCTTTGGCTTGTGCTCTTCCTTGAATTATTTGTATATAGGTGCTGTAAATACTTTAAATATTTTCTATCCTCTGAATAATGCCAGAGCCATGGTAAAGGACGCCGTAGGCACCACATGTTTTAGTTGATGTGGAGAAGATAATTTAGAATTGTGAAAAGGTGCAAAACATAGAATGTGGTTGGAGAAAATGAAAATAAGTAACTGCGACAAAATTACAATATTTCTATGGACTAACGGTTTGTTCACCCTTATGCTCTTTGACTGTTGTTGGCTGCAGTTGTAGACTTCTACAAGAACTTGGGATTTGAAGCTGATCCTCAAGGCATCAAGGGCATGTTCTGGTACCCCAGATTTTAGCGCCAGCAGCCCGATAGATTGTACCCGAAGTATCTCCCGTTCAGAAAGGGCCAGGTCAGACCGTCAGAGTGACATTTCGGATGCCCACACCCAGATGAATCGCCCTTAACATTTCATCCTGGTGAGAAACCAGGATTTTCTCCAATGCTAAAATGATCAGGAGGTCAGCTCACCTCACCTCACCCCTGTAAACACGCTACTTTTGCAATGCCCGGGTTTCATATACACGCACTCTGTCCATCTGTATGTAGCATTTTCTACACTCGAAATGAAACACTGTGCATTTTCTACTTGCTGGACCTGTAGCTTGACTGGTCGAGTCGCCGTTTACTCAACCACCTAGAAGTCCGCATTGTATACAAACAAGAACTTCAGATCAGTGCCCATGCTCAGCTGTCTGATTTTATCTGTGAGGCTGTTGCTGCCGTGTTTAGATTGGCCCTGAAAAATTTTTCAGGGTAATAAATGCATCTTTGACCACTAATTAGGGGTATTAAATAATGTCAGTTTACAAAACTACCTCCACAACCTCTAGTAAATTTTCGAGAAGAATCTAATGAGGCCTTTGACCGCATGATTAGAGGATGATTAGAAGATGGTTACTGTAGCATCACTGTAGCAAATCATGGATTAATTAGGCTCATTAGATTCGTCTCGGAAAGTTACGCTCATCCGTGGCTGGGTTTTGCAAATAGACTTCATTTAGTACTCATGCAAAAAAGATTCCCTTTTGCAAAACTTTTCAGGGAGGAAGTAAACTCGCCTAGATTGAGGCTGATAAATTTTGCAGGGTATTAAATGCATCTTTGACCACTAATTAGGGGTATTAAATAATGTCAGTTTACAAAACTACCTCCACAACCTCTAGTAAATTTCCGAGACGAATCTAATGAGGCCTTTGACCGCATGATTAGAGGATAATTAGAAGATGGTTACTGTAGCATCACTGTAGCAAATCATGGATTAATTAGGCTCATTAGATTCGTCTCGGAAAGTTACGCTCATCCGTGAAGAGGTTTTGCAAATAGACTTCATTTAGTACTCCATGCAAGAAAGATTCCCTTTTGCAA
>CM014272.1:74477838-74494367 GCA_004135705.1 Alloteropsis semialata | reverse complement strand
TCGTAAATTTTAATATGTACTAGTTTCACTTCACGTGCATGAGTTCATGGTGCCTTGCTAGCGAGTTTTTTGTCACAATTTTGATTGCTTAGAACGTTTATTATTGATTCTTATACTATTTAACTAACTGCTGCTTTTCTCGAAGGGATTTTATGTGGAACAACTTAACTGGTAGCATCCCAAAGGAGATAGGCAATAGTACTACACTTAAACTTATGTAAGTTCTTTTTACAATTATTTGAATCATTCATCATGCCTTAAGAATTCATGCACATAAAAGAACATCCGTTCGACAGTACCATTTTTCTGTAAACGTTTACAGCAATATCTGAATGTAAATGTGTTAAGTAAAGTTAATTTGGTTATTTTTAATACCTTTTGCAGACTTTTGAATGGCAATCAGCTCTCCGGTATTTTGCCAGATGAGATCGGCAACCTTCAAAATTTAAACAGATTACAGGTTGACCAAAATCAATTATTCGGCCCCATACCTAAATCATTTGCCAATTTAAGAAGTGTGAAACATATGTAAGAGTTGTTGTTTTCATTGTGTTCCTGATTTTCCATTCCATTTGAACTTATTTCTAACCTCAATCATCTGGTGCATTTTAGTCATATGAACAATAATTCATTAAGCGGGAGCATCCCATCCGAACTGTCCAGATTGCCTCTACTTCTTCACCTGTATGTGGAACTCTACTTCTTTTCCTACTTTTCTTCTTGTGCAAATTACAGAATGAAATATTAAATTGATATTCGTTCTCATACTGTAATGAGAACATTGCAGGCTTGTTGACAATAACAATCTATCTGGACCTCTTCCTCCAGAATTTGCACAGGCACCTGCTTTGAAAATATTGTATGTAACTCAATTTTCTTCGTGATGGATTTGTATTTACCTCACCTCAGTATTCAGATGAAAATTGCTTCTGATCAAAGAAACATATACCTGTTTCTGACATTCATATATTTTGGTTTCTAGTCAGGCTGATAACAATAACTTCAGTGGAAGTTCCATCCCTACTACATATAACAACATATCCACACTATTAAAGCTGTAAGAATGACCTTCTCTGTTATTCTTGTGATTTTTCTGCCTTTCGCCCTTATTATATGAAGATGAAAACTGAATACCTTTCATACATCATATGATATTTAGTTTTAATCTTTACTCAGAAGGTAATTTCAAGCATCCGTTGTGCTAAAATATACAAGCTCCTATAATACCTAAACTTATACAAAATTTATAAAATATGAGGATAATATTTCTTGTTTTACCAGGAGTCTTAGGAACTGCAGCTTGCAAGGATCTATTCCTGATCTGAGTAGCATACCTCAACTTGGCTATTTGTGAGTACAGTGGACTTGTTGAAATACATCTTTGGTTCTCCAATTAATTTATTTTAGCATTATGACTATTGATTGTTACTATGAACATGGCTCTTGGGACAGTTTAAATTAGAAAAGATTAGAGCAATTCTATCCTTTACAATAGGCACTCGACTTTTCAGTTCATGCAGTTCAGGATAACTGCATACAGCATGCATGTCCTATTAACTATAACGTTCATTTTTCAGGGATATTAGCTGGAACCAGCTGACAGGGTCTATACCAACTAATAAGCTTGCTTCAAACATCACTACAATGTATGTAGCTATGAGAATGATGCTCTATTTTCGTTAATCATCAATCTAATTTCTAGTTATATTATATGGCAGTGATTTGTCACACAACATGCTCAATGGAACTATTCCGCAGAACTTCTCAGGGCTTCCCAATCTTCAGATATTGTAAGTGTAGCTTGCTAAATAGTGCTCCAAAGAGCTTTACACTGAATTTGGATATTGGTGTGTATGGTTCAGTTTATTTTAAATACAAATTTTTGAATTTTATTTGATGTTCATCTTATTTAGTGATGTGGTTACATTGACTTCTGTTTGTAATCTGTTCATAGTTGGATTCAAATTTGTATTGATTTTACCGATATCAATACAATAACAGTATGTATTAGTTATTACTTTCTGAAAAGATTCATTTCAAAATAAGTGTACATATGTAAAAGTTTTCTCATGGTATTATCAAATTTCTTATGTTTTATTCTGATCATGTGAAATTTTATTTTGCAGATCACTCGAACATAATAATCTAGATGGCTCTGTTCCCTCGACAATATGGAATGGCATCATTCTTACTGGAAATAGAAGCCTTGTTCTGTATGAATCTTTTTTTCCAGTAGTATTTCTTTTCAGATCTAATTATATATGTGTGATAAACAATTTTTTTGTTATTGCAGTGACTTCCAAAATAATTCTCTCAAGACAATTTCGCCTACATTTGATCCTCCCCCAAATGTCACTGTCATGTATGTTCTGATACATATATGCTAATATGTTATGCATATCAAATTTCATTTCTACATAACTATATGCATAGTCCATGCGCATACTTAACCTTGGTAATCTGATTATACAAATTTGGTAGCCTTTTAAATTTAATGTATGCGCTATTCATTGCTAAATTTTGCATTTGATGGTTCATGCTGTATCATCTGTTAAATTAGAGCTGTACAGACTTATTTTCCTTTGATACCCACTACCCAGCGTTTGTATCTGATCAACAGTATGAGCTATGTTGTCAGCACTTGAGAACAATTTTCTTCACAGCCTTCACTTGAATCACCATGCATGTGTGAAAATTAGAACTAAAACTGAAGATTGCACTTTTCTCAGGGGTAAAAGAAATATTTCAATTCCCCTTCTTTTAACTTCTGGTTCGAGTTTTTTACTAACTTTTCATGAAATGGATAGTGACATTTTTGTTATTTCGGCAGGATATATGGAAACCCAGTGTGTGGGAATACTAACGGAGCTCTGATAACCAACCTGTGCAAACCCATGTCAGTAAACCAGCAAACATCGAAAAATGAACAAGGCTCTACCTTTAGTTGCCAACCTTGCCCAACAGATAAAAATTATGAGTACAATCCATCATCGCCTATACCTTGCTTTTGTGCGGTGCCACTTGGAGTTGGACTTCGGCTGAAGAGTCCAGGAATCACAGACTTTCGTCCCTATGAAGATGCCTTTGATATGGACTTAACCTCTTTGCTGCAACTGTTTCTCTATCAGCTAAATATTGAGCACTACATATGGGAAGTTGGTCCAAGGCTAAATATGCATATGAAGTTATTTCCAAGTAATTCAAGTATATTCAATATATCTGAGATTGTGCGGCTCAGACATGTACTTGCTGGCTGGGAAATTACTCTTTTGGATGTGTTTGGTCCATATGAGCTTCTCAACTTCACACTAGGTTCCTATGCAGATGGTATGTGTTCACTTTGAATATATTAGTACTATTATTTAAAACATGTGCTGCTATTATTTTATTTTTAGTTTTCCTGCAAGAAAAAAATAGCAGGATTTAAGTATTTTATTTCGTGAACTTATTTTGGCTTATTGTGATAACTTTTTATAGTATTTCTGTTAGCTTGTCCTGTTGCTATTTGCAAGTTATTATCAGTGTGTATATCCCTGACGCTCATTGTAGAAAATCCAAACAATAAGTAATAGTGTTTTTTTCTTACGGAGATTGGTTGATAAGCAATTTTTTTTCCTTAACCTGTGCTTCATCGAATTTATGCCTGCTCGCTGAGCCCAATTGACCATCTAGTAGTGCTTAGAATCTTTTATTTGTCGCATTTTTGCAGAATTTCCAGATGCAGTTGCAACAGGTTTAAGCAAGGCTGCATTGGGCAGTATCTTGGCAGGCTCAATAGCTGGCGCTATTGCACTTTCCGTGGTAGCTACCACCCTCATCGTGAGAAGGCGTTCAAGACATCGAACAGTTTCTAAGCGTTCATGTATGTAATTTATATTTAGTAGTATGAGTGACTTTTTAGCTTTATTAGCAGCTGTCTTTATTCAAGGGAGAGCACCTGAAGATATATATATCATTCTGTTTGCAGTGTCGAGGTTTTCTGTCAAAATTGATGGCGTTAGATGCTTCACATTTGAAGAAATGGCTATAGCCACAAATAATTTTGATCTATCAGCCCAAGTTGGCCAAGGAGGTTATGGAAAAGTCTACAAAGGTATTCTAGCTGATGGAGCAATTGTAGCAATCAAACGAGCGCATGAGGATTCTCTTCAAGGTTCAAAGGAATTCTGCACAGAAATAGAGTTATTATCAAGGTTGCATCACCGCAATTTGGTTTCATTGGTTGGCTATTGTGACGAAGAAGATGAGCAGGTGAAACCTTTTGATTATAATTATATATGTCGAAAATATATTTTGTCAGCACTGCCAAGCTGCTCATTCAAATCGTGTTATGCAGATGCTGGTTTATGAATTCATGTCGAATGGTACTTTACGTGATCATCTTTCTGGTAAGTATTTGGCGAGATTAATTGTCAAATGTTTGAACATTTCTCTTTCCCATGCTAATCAATACTCTTAATCTGGACTAACCACCTCTTCTTGTTTTACGTAATTTGCCAACCACAGCGAAATCCAAAAAACCTCTAAGTTTCGGTTTGAGGCTAAAAATTGCATTGGGTGCTGCAAAGGGAATTTTATATCTACATACTGAAGCAGATCCACCTATATTCCACCGTGACGTGAAGGCGAGCAACATTCTGTTGGACTATAAATTTGTCGCGAAGGTAGCCGATTTTGGTCTCTCAAGACTTGCTCCAGTGCCAGATGTCGAAGGGACATTGCCAGCTCATGTCTCCACTGTTGTTAAGGGGACCCCAGTAAGTCTCAGACTGTCAGTCGCATTGACAATATCAAAATTGCCATGCTTTATTTTGCGGCAGTACTATATCATTATCATTTTGGCAGGGCTACCTTGATCCAGAGTATTTCCTTACTCACAAATTGACGGATAAGAGCGACGTCTATAGCCTTGGTGTTGTTTTTCTTGAAATGTCGACCGGGATGAAGCCAATTGAGCATGGTAAAAACATAGTGAGAGAGGTACACAATCTTCAACTCTGAATCCGCACCACCTTTAAATGACAGTCCAATTCTTGCAACAAAAATGACAGCCCTCCGTTGCAAATTCATAACCTAGACTGCCCATTATTATCAGGAAACTTGCCTTTCAGTAAAGAAAAAACAAGCACTTATGTAATTAATAACTGCATTTTGCTATTGCTGTAGGTAAACTCTGCTTGCCAATCAGGAAATATTTCCGAAATAATCGATGGCCGGATGGGCTTGTACCCTCCAGAATGCGTCAGGAGGTTCCTATCTCTAGCAATCAAGTGCTGCCAGGATGAAACTGATGCCAGGCCTTCCATGTGGGAGATTGTGAGAGAACTTGAGCTCATCTTGAGGATGATGCCCGAAGAGGACCTGGTTCTGCTGGAAACCTCCGAGACAGACTCGACCGACGTGAGTAAATCATTGTTGGCTTCAGCAACCGGGACCCTCTTCATCTCGTCGCAGGTTTCTGGGAGTCTTGATGGAAGCAGCGGCATGATTTCTGGAAGGGTGACCCCCCGGTAGTCATGGTGTAATTCTTGTGAATATACAAGTTTGTTTTGTACTCTAAAATGGAGGGCCTAACAGTTACCACTCCCAGGTCCTTTGTTTCTAAATTATTCGGCCGAATGTATAGTAGAGAATGGTGTATGAAGCACAGGATGTCAGGAACGTTATTGACATAGCCTTTTTAGCTTTAAGATATGCTTTCTGTGAATGAATAGGGCTGAGACCGAGAATGTTGATATGCTGAGGCCTTGGAGGACTCTTGTAGGGCATCACCAACGGTTCGTAAAGGGCCTTCACCAGAGGTTTTGGAAGCGCTGCTGAAAAAGCGCTTGTGAAGACCATGGGTTTCACCGCCAGTTTTAAAACCATTGGTGTTGCCCCTAACATCACCAGTGGTTTGTAATACGAACCGCTGGTGAAGATAATTTAAAAAACACATTAAAAACAGCGTAAAAAAATATCAAATGGTAGCAAAAAAAATATATTTCTATGAATGAATAGGGCTGAGACTGAGAATGTTGATATGCTGAGGCCTTGGAGAACTCTTGCACTACTACAGCTAGGGGCATCACCAGCGGTTCGTAAACAGCCTTCACCAGCGGTTTTGGAAGCGCTGCTGAAAAATCGCTTGTGGAGACCCTGGGTTTCACCGTCCGTTTTAAAACCGTTGGTGTTGCCCCTAACATCACCAGCGGTTTGTAATACGAACCGCTGGTGAAGATAATTTAAAAAACGCATTAAAAACAGCGTAAAAATATCAAATGATAGCAAAAAAATATATATTTGAATGGGAGAGGCCCCTGAGAAAACAGTCATCCTCCCCTTCGAACACCACAACTTTTTGCATTTGTTGCAAATTGTGGGATTCGAACGATTCGAACTCATGATCTCACCTTCGCGCGTTACTTACCTTACCACTGCACCATATCATCACTTGTGATTGAATAGGGGATGCAATCTATTTATATTAACCTCTCTGAATCTTTAAAAATTTCTAGAGGCCACAACTAAAGTCCGATCAGGCTGTAATTTTTTGTGGTTGTCCGTTACATGCTCCTAGATAAAGAAAAAATATCAAAAAATAATATAAAAATAAAAACTATTTATATAGAAAATTAATTTACACCCTTCACCAGCGATTCGTAAGCGCCGATACGAACCGCTGGTGAAGGGTACCCATCACCAGCGGTTCCAATGGCTAGTGGGGCCACCCACTTACGAATCGCTGGTGATGAGTCTTCAGTCTTCACCAGCGGTTCAGCCAAAACCGCTGGTGAAGGAGGCGCTGTGGATGGTGCTATCTGTAGTAGTGTTGGGTGTTCAGAAGTAACACGGTTTGGCTGCACATATAATGCCATTAGCAATTGTTCTCTTTGCTAATGTTTCTCACTTCATATGCACAGCAGCACAGAAGCGTTGTTTAAATCAACATCATAGTACTTGAGACACAAGATTTCACATAGGGGATTCATGCAGGGGCGGATCTACAGGGTGGACCGCGGCCCACCCTAAGATTTGGCCCAAACAACAGCAGCCCCCTGATTTGCGTCGGCAGCAGTCCAACGAACAACATCGGAACCCCTAGCTCCCGTCGCGAGTCGTCTCGACTCTCCACTTCGCATCCCGCGCCGGCGCGGCCACAGCGCCAGGACTGTTCTCCGCGCTAGAGTTTGGGGCGGCGAGGCGGCTCATGGCTGGCTGCCGGCGGCCGGGCGAGTCCAGCGACGATGGAACGGAGGCCGTGGTGTGAATTGGCGAGGCTGCGAGCTTCTTCATCGCACTGCACAGCTACCCTATGTGCTGCGCACTGCACAGCAAGCTAGCAAAGCGCCAGGAAGCAGCCATCAGCCTGAGCAAAATCCTTTGCAATTGCAATTTCCAGATAAGCGACAAGGGAAACAACAAGCTAGCTGAGCAAGGTAATTCACCAATCCCCATTACGATTTACAACAAGCTAGCTAACCAGGTGAGCAACAGAGCAAGGTACCGAAGAAATCAGAATTGCGTGGAGATTCTTGTATAGAGGATTGTAGGCTTTAGTCCTAGCCATCCTTATAATTTTTTTTTATGATGAGGATTCTATTACTAGGATCCCATACTGTAATTTTAGCTTGTGTCTTTGTACTGCATTTTTAAGTTTATTTTGAGACAAACATTGTACTCCGTTTAGATTTGAAGACATTCATAAAGCACTTTTATTTAGATTTTGAGATGTCAAAAAAAAAATGTCTTGTTGGACCACCCTAACTTCAGAACCTAGATCCGCTGCTGGATTCATGGGAACATTAGTGGTCCGAGTGTTGAACTACTTATTTACATCGGAATCAAGGGCTACCTACGTTGATAGATGATAGGTGTACTTGTTGCAGCGACATATGGGTTGCAATTGGTCGCCCACAATTTCTGAAAGAAACAGGTCACCAAAACGAGCAAAATGGATGACCTGACAGGTGGTGCATCGCTAGCACGCCGACATTCGTTCACCACAGGGTGCCTACTATTTCAAGTTTGATGTAAGCTAATAGGTAAACTACCGCCGTCCACGGAGTTTTCTCCGTTTGGCACCTTTTGGAGGCTCAGCAGCGGGTGAATCTGCATCGGCAGGCTCTTCCTTAGTACCCCCACTGGCATTCTTGTCATCAGACTCAGCCTCTTCTACATCATCATCTAGAGCTTTTATTATATAGATCTGCAATAGATAAAGAATTGCATGTGAAGTTCATCCAATTAGACCCAACAAGATGTAATTGAATATACAAAAGAAAAAATGGTAAGCAAATACAGAGCTGTTGATAGGAGAGCGTCACATTCATTCATAAGTATTGATGAGTGCAGGACACAGGAGAGAGATATGCATAAAGGCCTCAGTGCGTAAGAACATGCTAAGCTAATTCCTTGCTTCTGCAGACATGTCTTCTTCCAGACTATTCATGCCAGAAACTTCGGATTTTGTTTTTATTCTCATGGCAAGTGTGGAGTTAGGAGATGGTAAAAATGTTTGCAGCTTTAAACAGTCATGATAAGACAATCTATCTGGTTCAGATTAGTGTGCCGTGTTTTAGTGTACCTTAAATCTGTCATGCTCGGCCAATTCAAAGACCAAGGAATCCCCATCCTCCAAGTTGTGGTGCATCGCAAAGCCCCTCCATCCACCACTTAGACCTGTTCGGTTCCCAATATAGACAGCATCAAATTCAACACCATCTTCATCCTCCAACACCATCCTAAACTCATTGGGAGGCAGATTCTGTTTGCAGAAGCTTGTAGGAAGACCCTAAGGTGCAAATTAAGAAGATATCCTTGATTAGTAACTAATACCGTATTTTTGTGCTAAAAATTAGTCAAAGAGATTATAGCGCACAACGCCTTAGAGCTTACAAGCCAAAAGCAGCTGGACACATGTGATCGAACCATGGTCTTAACAAACGATGGGTTATTAGGGTCTAGACCATCTTGAAGTTTCTCAGCTCTTCTGAAAGCACGTTGTTGCTGTTCATAAGAGGAAACTCTTCCAGTGTATTCTCTTCCCAGCTCTGCATTCTTACCACCAGTGCGTCTGTTCCACACAAGAAAGTAGCTGATTAGTTGGGACCAGGCACAATAACATCTAATTTACATGGACAAGGTAAACAAAAGCATTACCTTTTGCGACGAAGAAAAGTATCTAGTTCGCCAAACTAGTGGAACAAAAAAACCATGTCAGTATCAAGTATCAACATTAGCATTGCAAACCAGAAACGACAAAGATGCCATCACTTAAAGAGAAAAGAAACAAAACCTCCTCAGCCACACTACAGATTTCAGCAAGAACAGCATCACAACCTTATGGGATCATAATGATTAGTCCATTAATCCATTACCAACCAAGAACATGAGATCATAATATCGTCCTACCAAAATAAAGAAAAGGAAAAAGTCTATTTTTGACCATCGAAGTATTGCCTTGGTTTGGTTTTGGGCATCCAACTCCAAAACCAGGAATCTTTGGCCATCGAACTATGAATACCGTGCATAATTGGCCATCGGGTGGTTTTGGAGGATGGTTTTGGTGACGTGGACACCACATGGCAGTGGGGCCCGCATGTCAGCTCATTCTATCTCTTCTCTCTCCTCTCTCTCTCTCTCTCTCTCTCTCTTTCTTCCCCCTCTCTTCTCTCTCTTGCCCAAGCGGCTCGCGGAGCCGCGCAACGCTCGGACAGGGGCTTCGGTGACAGCGGCTTGCGGGCGGGCGAATTCTCCGCAGCGGCCGCACTCGTGGGTGGGCGGATCGGCTGCTCGCGGGTGGGGCAGCCCTCCAGCGGCCGAGGCGAGTGGGCAGGCGGCGGCGGGCACTCCGCGGTGGCGGCTCACGGGCTAGCGAGCGCTTTGGCTGTGCGGGCGAGCAGGTTGGTGGAGTGGCGGCTCAAGGGAGGCCGCCCGCTTCGACGGTGGAGACGCGCAGGCGGGCGACAGCTCTGGCCCGTCCTTCCTCCGCGCTGTCGATGCAGTACCGGAGCCGTGAGCATCAACCTCCACGCCGACGGCGACGCCAGCGAGACAAGGTGGTGAGGAGGAGCAGGGGCGCACCCTACCATAGTCGGTCGGGCGAGCTCGAGCTCCACCATGGGCCAGTGCCGCCTGGAGAGCAGCTCCGCCTCGGGCCAGCACGACCGGCCGAGCGAGCTTGATCTCTGCCGCGGGCCAGTGCCGCCGTGCAAGCAAGCAGCAGCTCTGCCACGGGCTAGCACGGCCTGCCGGGCGAGCTGGAGCTCCGCCGCGTGCGGGAGGTGCAGGGGCGGCCGGAGGCGCTGGAGATGGCCACCGGCTATCGAAGGAGAGAGGAGAGAAGAGAGAGAGAGGAGAGAAGAGAGAGAGGAGAGAGGAGGGCTGACAAGTGGGCCTCATCACCACATGGCATCCACGTCAGCAAAACCACCCACCAAAACCGTTTTATGGCCAAATATGAACGGTTTTAAGAGTTGGGTGGCTAAAGATTCATGATTTTACGGTTCGATGGTCAAAACCAAACTGAGGCGATAGTTGAATGGTCAAAAATGGACTTCTTCCTAAAGAAAAATGCATAGTGGACTAACTCGCTCTTGGAATAAATAGTTCAAATCATGGCTCTACCGTGTTTGGATGTTGTAGCTTTGAGAAACCATGGTATCAAGAAACTGTAGTTTTAGAAACCAGAGACACGCAAAACCACGGTTTAGAAAGAATAGGCTCAATGTGTAAAGGTTATAAACCTCCAAAACGACTACGGGTGTGTTTGGCAGAAAGATTATAAACCTCCAGGAAGACTGCGGGTGTGTTTGGCAGAAAGCTTATAAACATCAAACGCCAGAAACCGAACTACTGAAAAACATAAAAGAAAGACAAAGGCCATGCGCATAATCAAAATACCAGACTCCAGGCACACGGACAATAGGTTGAGCTATTGTCTGTTAAACTATTACCACGGTTTTCAAAACAAAGTTTGTTACACCCAAGCACCTCAAACCATGGTATTTTTATAAAACTACAAAAAAATTCTGCATCCGAACAAGCCCCCATGGCCCCTGGATGCGACCACAAAAGGTCACATTCGATCCATGAGATGCCAGATTCAGCACAATTAAAATAAAGAGTGCGCCATATATTACAGTAATAACAGGAATAAAATCCGACCAGGATCCTCAAAAAGGGAGCATCGACCTTTACCAATTTCACGAAAATTGCATACTTTGATCAGTAGGGTATACATGACAACGAAGAACTCACATCATCCTTGTACGAAACCGCGGCCCTCGCCCTCGGGGAGCGCCGCACCTCGGTGGCGTCGAACTTCTTCCTTGCCTTGGGGCTCGCGCGCACGCCGCCCTGCAAGACAAGATCACAACAACTCAGTCAACCCAGCGTCGCCACACTAGCCCGTTACAACGAACGCGCGAGCGGCAAGCGGTGCACGCGCGGCCAGCACCTTGTTCTGTTTCTGCAACCTCGCCGCCTGCAGCAGGCTCTTTGACATCTCCGATATGCCCAAATCCTGCGCAGAGGAACCGGGCGCGACGGTTAGAAACACGAACAGATCGACAAAAATAGCCCCACGGAAATCGACATCGAAGAACAGGAGAAAGGAAGGAGCCCAAAAGGAAGTGAAGAGAAAGGGATCGATCCATGGATTGATCCGTCAGGAGGAAGGGCGAAGAGCGCGCTCACCTCGAGGTGCTTGAGGTTCTCGAGGACCCGCTTCCTGCGCTGCTCCTCGTAGGCGGCGCCGGAGGCCGCGCTGCTCGCCTTCGTCGCCATGTCCCCGCCGGCCGCCGCCTTCCTCCTCCTCCTCCTCCTCCTCCTCCTCCTCTCTCTCTCTCTCTCTCTCTCTCTCTCTCTCTCTCTCTGCGAGGCAGGGTAGCGAGAAAGCGAATGGGGATGGGGCTTTTCGAGTTCTTTTCTGGAGAGAGAAATCCAGGGAGGAGTGAGACTGAGACGGCGGAGAGGCCACCACTCACCACTTGCCTTGGCATTGAAATTTCGAATTCGAACGAGAGAGATTCCTCGGTGGGGGGCACCACCAGCCACGGACACGTGGCCGTCCAACGGCTGGGTCCTGGCCTCCTGGTCCTGGGTGGCTGACGGCAGTGGCCCAGTGCGCGGGCACGTGGACCCTGCCAGCTAGCCGTTGACTACTGCTACTCCCTCTCTATCCCAATATGTAAGTATTTTTTGACTTTTGCTTTTTACGTTTGACTATTCGTCTTATTTAAAAAAATTATGAAAGTATTATTTATTTTGTTATGACATGTTTTATCATCGTATATATTTCAAGTATATCGTAATTGTTTTTATATTTTCATAAATTTTTTAAATAAGACGAATGGTCAAACGTGATCAACCGAAGTCAACAAATGCTTATATTGTGGGATGGAGGGAGTACTAGGTAGAATATACGAGGGTAGAATCCATTTTTACCTGTTATATATGTTTCCTCCGCTCCCATGAACAGAGCAGCGCAGGTTGTTTTTTTTTTTTGGAGGATATAGCAGCGCAGGTTGTGATGATTGACGAAAAAGCAGACCAGCCCGCCACAGTTAAATGCATCGTTGAGCGGGCGATCCTTGCGACATGCGTCGAGGGCCTGTATCATTCTCACCATCCGTTGGGTTATCCAGAGGTAGGATGGATTCGGATGTCAGACATCCGAATTATCCGTATTCGTATTCGACTAAAACGTCAATATGGATATCCGTATTCGTATTCGATTTTAATGTGGATGTTAAATGGAAATATCCGAATTTGTTTTTTGTTACTTTTCTCTATCCGAATCCATATTCGTATTCGAATAAAATGTGAAATATCCGATATTATCCGTATCCATGAAGAATTAACACGTGATGAAGCCATCTATCCGAATGCGAATCCGTATTCGATGTATTCATTTTGTATTCGTATTCGATAAGAATGGACAACATTCGCATCCGTATTCGTATCCGACAAGATTCGAATTCGATTCGTATTCGAATTAAAATATGGTAAAAAGTGATATCCGGATCCGATTCCATACGTATCCGATCCGAATCCATCCCTATCCACACCCATTGGTTAATTATCCTCCTATCTAGGGATGGATAATATGGGGATGGATGATTAAGGGTATGGACACGGGTTTATCCACAGCTTACCCAGCGGCATCGCTACTACTACAACCACGGTCCACGGGTTGTACTCCCTCCATTCTATAATAGTCCCATTTCAATTTGGCACAATGAGCAAGGAGAAGAAACCTTGCTTATCATCTACTTAATCAGGTCATTAAACACTCCTTGTTTTCACGCAAAAACTTCTTGGTATCGATGTTTTCATATGTATGCACCAGTCATTTTCTAGAGGAGTAACTCTGCACAAAGATCGAAACGGCCACTTATGACAAATCTAATGCTACAACTCAAATGGGACTATAAAAAAGAAAATTTTGTTTTTGGAAGCGGGATGATCAAAAGAGAATGGAGGGAGTAGTACGACATCAGCAATAAAGATCATGTGTTGTGTAAAGAATGTTCTTAGTAAGAAGAGATTAGCATTTTAAAAGCTTGTAAAATCAGCTGCCTTCAATTACCTGCCTTCTCCGTAAGTAAAAATGGGTGTTTCATTCTTTGTTGCAAGCTGGGACGTTCTTTGATCATCAGGTCAGTAATGCACAAGCTAGGTGGTTTACAAAGTTATACACTGCCATGTGAATTAAATGTTCAAATATGATCATAGCTATATGATCATAGCTATCATAATAATTGTTTCATTTATCCAGGCCCTCTTAATAAATACTTCCTCTGTTTCAAATTATAGTTCACCGTTGACTTTTTTAATGCATATTTGACCATTCGTCTTATTCAAAAAATTTGCATTAGTATCATTTAATTCATTGTTAATTGTTTTATCATCAAAGGTCTTTTAAGTATGACTCATGTTTCTACTTATTTGTACTAATTTATTGAATAAGACGAATGATCAAAGTTATATTTTAAAAGTCAACAGTGAACTACAATCTGGAACGGTGGGAGTAAATTCTATAACTTGCAAGACAATTTTGTTTGGTATGTAGCGGTTATCTAACCTAGCTTAGAATATTACGACTAAAGGTGCATCTCACAATGTGAACGTTTCTAACTATTCATGATCTATTATCACAATTGCATAGTAATGATGTAAAGATCATGGCTCAAAACCAGGTTAGTGGAGTTTGTCCGGTTTCAAAAGTTGGAGGGTGCATCATTTCGTGTTTACAAGTCCATGGGTGTTTTTCAAACTCGGTGACAATTCAATAGGGTAAAATCAACTCTGTTATTTTTCATAGAAGCTTATTTATTTTACTTGTTCTCATATGTGTCTTATGTCTAAGGCAATATTTGGAATATGGTATATTTTAACAATTAAGTGATTAGTAGTTTAACTTTTGCACAATTGAGTAAAAATGATGTGCTATCCATGATAAAGATTAAAGAGCAATGAAAGATAGGCAATTTGTCCAGACTGTACTCTGTCTGGCGACACTTTGGACCGGAGGCAATGACCGATCTTTGTCGAGCAATTTCTAGAAAGTATTATGTTTTCAAAAATTGTCCAGCTAAAAGAATTTAAGTTCTTTGGAATGTGGAAATTTCTAGTGTGACAATTCATTTCCCAAAAGTGTTGGACCCCAAATCAATTTCACAGCAATTAAATTTCACATAGGCCTACAAGCGACAAGATAAAACAATTTGCAAGGAAAAGAAAGAAAAAATATCCACAAGATAAAACAATTTGCAAGGAAAAGAAAGAAAAAATATCCACACTGTGGTGAATGGTTGATAATTTTCTCATAGCAAATTTGGAAGAGATAGAGACGGATTTTCAATGGGACACCGATGCCACAACTTTTATCACCATCATGAATCATAACTTCATGAGGTTCAGCGCTGGATCACCAACAGAGCAAGAAAGAACTTGGTAAGTCAAGGGGAGAGAAAAGTTGTCGCCAATCTTAGTTCTCGGCTGCTATGTCTTTGCATAATCTTAACATAAATATAAACATTTCTCTAGTGGATTCTAGAAAAGAAGAAGAATGGAGTAGAGTTTGGTCCTTTTTTAAAAAAAAAGTAAGATTGCTTGGATCTAGAAAAAAAGGGAGGATGGAGTCGAGATTGGTCCATTCAAAAAAAAAAGGATTTGCTTGGATCTAGCATGTTTTGAGCTCCAGATTTTAGGTTTTTTCCCCTAAGCCTAACCTTTTGGTTAGTGTGACACCCCTGGTGTCACTAGTATAATTAAGATCCTTAATAAACTTAATTAAACCAATAATGACATGCATCGTTTCATAATCATGATTGATTGTGCATAATTGTGTATATGTGTTGACTTAGTCAACCAAAATAGTCAAAATACAAAAATTGTACCAAAATGTCCCGAATAATGTCAACTACATGTTTATAAACTCAAATGAGTGTGAAAAGTTCAAACAAAAATTCGAATTTTCTTCAATGGGTCGAAGACTCTTGCTTTTAGTCCTTGGAGTATCATGGCGTTGGCTCGTTCCACCTGTCCGTTGCATCTGGGATGGGCGACGGAGGCGTAGTATACACCGATGCTGTTCTCGCAAAAGTCCCAGAAGGCGGATCCGGTGAACTGTGTCCTCTCGGCTAATATCTTTAGATTTTGCCTGAGCACTTGAAATTCCACCAATATAAAAGTTGGAGTACAAAGTACCCTCTTTACAATGGTGGTGATATGGATCAAGGCAAACTTGGTTTGGTCATTCAAAATCTTGGCCAAAATCAGGTAAAACCCTGAATTTTCAGCACTTAGCCGTTTCGTCTAAGTCCTGAAAAACGTGAGTTTTGCCCATTTTCTCGGCCACGTAACTTCCAAACCATTGAGAGAATGACATAGGTTCCTTTGTAAGAATTGTAGCCTGAACTATCATCTATAACTTTCGTATTGGGCGATCCCAGAGTTTCTACACGAAATTAGGAGAAAAATCAAAGGGGAGGCAGCCACTTCGCTCAGCCCGGGCGCCGAAACCGGTCTGACCGGTTGTCTCCGGCCAGGGGCGACCTCGACGTCGTCGACGCCAACCGTCGCCCTTCAGCTGTCCCGACACGCGTCCTCGAGTCCTTGCGCCGCTTGTGCCAAGCCAGAGGGGCCGTGCCTCGCTGTCCGGCCACGTCCGGGCGCACTGAACGGCCGAGCGGCCACCTCATCGGACATTTACGAGCTCAGTCATTCCACCATCAAATTCGTCGGATATACTCGACCATTGTGCAATCAACCCCGCCCAGAGCCTTATCACCTCGCCCTCTCCGCCCTCGACCACTCCGCTCTCTCCGCCATAGCCTACACTCGACGAATTTGGAGAAAATTGAGCCGCCATTGCCGAGCTCGGTTTGAACTAGACCTCCACCGTGGTCGTACCTCCTCGCTCGTCCTCCACTCAATCCAAGCCTCAAGATAGTTTCCCCATGACTTCCTGAACCTTCCCGGCCCGTTTCCCCTCATTTCCGACCTCCGAGCGGGCCTGTTCGCCGTCTCCAGTGCCGCCG
>CM014272.1:74462335-74475509 GCA_004135705.1 Alloteropsis semialata | reverse complement strand
AGAGAAATGGTGGTTTAATCGGGAAGGTATCCGACGGATTGCACGATTAGCTCGGTTTAAGGGTGTGGAGCACTGCTGTGATAGTGGTCCTATGCTTTTAAATCGGATTAATTGGGGCAGTCTGCCACAGCTAGGCTCTTAGATGACATGGCTGTGGACAGCAAAGATGCGGTTTTCATCGAATGTGCTCGTAATTATAAGGTGTGCTTGCATATATTTATAAGGATAAATGTGTATGCATCCGTACTATATATTTTTTGTCAAAAAGATAGCACTATATTTTGTAAAACAAAATAGTACTAATACCCCAGCTGCTTGATGTATGCTTCACCTCGTGACCGGTGTCCCTACTCGGTAGATTTTTTTTTTTTGAAATGGATAAATTTCCGGTCTCTGCGAACTCGGTAGAAACCTAGCACAAAGTTCTTGAAAAGTAATACATGCAACTCAGACTCCTGCTTTGCCTAAGTACCAACTCGCTAGTAAAGGAAGAGGGCATGTGTTGCACACTTGCACAAGGTGTAATTCCTTAGGAGTTTGGTACCGAGTACCGACATCTAGGCATGATCGTATTCTAGAATATGTAGTGTGTGTCGTGTCCCTAAAGCCAACCGTATTTAGGTTCTAAAATAAGTACAAATATGTAACCAGCAACAAGGCTCCAAATGCCTTGGCGTCACCTAATGGGTCATCCAAGTTGCCCATATATATGCTCCCAACGTCAGATGCACTTGCCAAATTGTCATTGCACATGAGCTTTGAAAGTTTGGAATTTTGGGGCTGTTTGGTTCGAACTGGGGGGTGCCAAACTTTACCTAAACCTGACCACTTCGACTGGACTGAGGTCATATTGCAGTTCTAGTATTGGAGCTGCAACATGAGAGGCATTGAAGTGTTGCCCACACAATGGCAACAGTGTGTGTTTAAGATAAAACGGTCGATGCTTAAATATAGATAAGGCGATCAAAATCTGAAACTGAATGGCTAAGATTAGAGTGTAAACCCCTATTAGTGTGAACTGCATAACCAACATCAGTGTCGAGTGAGATCTGGACTGCTGTACTCAAATCCATGATTGCAGTCTTGGAGATAGCCACAGCTGCCTCCAGATACTATACATATTTCCGCTTGCCAGTACTTGGGGAACACACAAATATGTTGCACCGAACAAAATGCTAGATCAGTCGAAACTTTGCACAGTACTATATCTCAGCATTACCAATAACAAACAAATCAAATGTTCTAATTATATAGCCACAGAGGATACACTACGCATAGTCATCTGTCACTCATAAGGTTAATGTCACATGGGTTGGGAGATCAAAATTCATCTGCTAGTACAGTAAAGGATGTCGCGCACTGCCAACACCGTCATGAAAGCTTGCTCATGAAAAATTAGGGTGTGAAGGCATGGACTGGTTGGGGTTGCTGGAGAGTCAAGAGGGAGGGGTGAGCCTCCGTGGTCATTGTTTCACTCGTTTCATGCCACCGTTACTAAAGGGGCTAGGAGGAGCACCACCTGGATGTGGACTCTCCTCTCGGAGGGGCGAATTTAGCATGGCAAGTTCTCGGAGTTGCTGTCTCTTGTAGTAGTCTTGCGATTCATCCTGTGTAGCAGTACGTAAGAATCAGAATTCAGAAACAGAAGTCAAAGAAGTTGAGTGTCTATTCATTTGTGGATTACTACGAGCTGGTAAAAGTTGTAGCCCTTAGCATTAATCTAGTGGGTTAGTGATCAGCGGTCTGCTTATAACAAACGTGGGCGAAAAGAGCAATTGAGGTAAGTGTCAGTAAAATAAAGCTCTTTCTTTGGCATGTTTGGATGTTTTGGCATATGTTTGAGATAAGCTGCACAATGAAAGAGAAAAGGAAGATAAAGATGTTCAGAAACATATGAATACCACTGGCTTCAATAACTCTTCAAGGATCTCTTGTGCCTTTGCAAGTCTTGCATTGATCACATTAGCAGGTAACTCAGCTTCAATCAAGATATGGAGGGGCTCGCTCAAGTGTTCATAGCCAGGTCTTCCCTTAAGTTGTTCCTCCTTCACGAAATAAAAAGAGCAGCTTGGTTAGTGTTGTAGGGTTGCTAGATGTAATCAGAAAATAAATGCTTACTGCAGAAACTAAAACAATCAATCCAGTCATTTTAAGATAGAGGGCATAGCCATATCTGCTTGATTCCAGAGCAATGCTTACCTTGCCAGAATCTTTAATTGAGCCCTTCCCTCTGATGAAAACACGACAACCTGTAGAGGCTTCAATCCTCTTCAAAGAGTTTCCCCTTGGGCCAAGAAGACGGCCTATAAAATTGAACTGTACAAAAACGGCAAGTAGTATAAGTAAGGTGTCACAGTGCTGTACCAGTAACCCTTACAAATATGACAGATAAAAACATACATTAGGGTATGTATCTGTTGGAACTTCCAACCGCAAAATCTTCTTGACAATGTAAGAAGAGGGACTTTGTGGGGGTCCTTGCCAACCCATAGCTCCTTGCGGAACGCCTAATCTCTGACCAATAATAATAGAGTGTTAAGTGCTGACCAATTTAGAGAATGTCAGAAAAACCACTGTTCCAAAAGATAGAATAGCACAGCATTGAATAAGAAGGCCAAACGTAAAAATAAATTTCATCTTATAAACAATTCCTCCAGGCTTCCTAATGTTTTTTCTTAATATGTCCAAGATTTAGTTACAACATTGGGGAACTGAACCTAGCTCAGTTTGTGGTATGTGTGGCTGTAAAGCCCAAGCACCTAGGTTCAACTCGAATTTGGGTGCCTATTTATTTTTTTTCTATGCAAAGCCACCGAGTTCCTCCTAGGTTGGTCGAGTTTCTTTTCAGTTACAACTTGCATGTTTATGCCACAACAATTAAAATTAAGTTTCTAAAACTATAAACCCATACTTTAAACATTTCAACTCCCGTTCAAGGTAAAAAGAATGGATATTTGTCATTAGCTCTCAGCAAAAGAAAATACAAAGGAAGATGCCGGCTCTTTGTGGAGAAATAGATCAACTTGATTTTATATTTCCACCTTCAATAGTATACAATATTAAGCATATATACATTTCAAGCATTGTTTGGATGTACTGGAACTTCTTTCCAAAACATTGCTACAAACCAAGCTCAATTTGGAAGACCCGCTTCTCTCCGTGTCAGAGTGCAGCTCAAAGACTATTCAGATGTGTTGTAGAATGACATGTTCTGATCAACTTTGTGGTCAGTAGGTCTCTTAATTGAAACTAAAGCGATCGTAATTGAAAAGAAGCAGATTAGAAAATTTGCAGATAATGGAAATAACGTATGTAATATTGCAAAGGAGAAAGGTGAGAAGAGAAGGTAACAGAAAATATAATTCTTGGTTCACATCAAACTGTTTTCACATTTAAGGAGCTTTGTGGCTTAAACAACAGAGATTTAGTTCTCTCCCTTTTAATTCCTAGCAGTGTGTCTTAGATAATTTGAGTGTCCGTTACAGTTGCACACTTTTTGGAAGGATGTTGACACCCCTTATCTGATCTGATTAATATAATGGATGTGAATTCTGATATAGTATGCATATTTAGAAATAGCAGGACATTAATTGATATTGAGATGAGAGAACGGAGCAATAGCTCGGTTGGTCGAGCCCCCAGTTAAGAACCTGCCCACCCGGGTTCGAACCCAGGTGCTTTATCAGGACAAAGCCATGTGGGCGTCTCTCCTTGTGGTCGAGTTTTTTTAATATATAATTGATATTTATAAAATTTGTTTCCTTCATAATATGACTACAAAGATTCAATGGTTAATGGTTAGCAATCAATGTTGAAGAGGAGAAGGGGAAGGGGAAAGTGAATTAACAGCACAAAACGGAAGAGAAGCTGGCGATAATCCTACTTACAACTAAAAGCGGCTGAATTATTCCTAGGATGTCAAAAGAGAAATGCTTCATGGAGCCCATGAACACCTGCTGGCTTATTATCTATGTCTATAAAGCATCTGCATGCTTGCTACTCTTTGAAAGACAACTTTATTTTTGCACGGCCTTGATGAATACACTTGGTGGCCGCCGAGATATTAATATGCCGTGAATCATAATCCTTGCTGGATTGCGCTTCAGAAAATGCATAGCAACCTATATCTTTAGCTACATCTCTTATAGAGCACTCTCTTTTCATAGAAAGGTTTTAACAGCCCACGCCGCCAAGCGAAGAGGTATGCTAGATGACTGAAGTGTATCAGTAGATAACCAGTACTTTACCTCTGAATGCATCCCATTCCATGGACTAAAACCGTTCCCGCAAAAATTTGATATGGGGGGTGATGGATGCATCTGGTTGGGGCTTGCGATTGGAAACCTCTCGAAGTCCCCGGCACCATGTTGGCGTCGCATATTCGACACCCGCATTATTTCTGATACCATGCATCAATAAGCAAACGTTAGCACATGACATTGACATCAGAACATGAAAAAAATTCCTGCCACTGAAGAAGAGCCACTGTGTTCATTAAGAACAGGCGAGATTCTTCGTCCTATCCAGGCCTACGTCATAAAAACATTGCAGCTGTGATCGAAACACGGTCATCGAATAAGTTTTCATTGAACCGAGTAAGTCGTAACAAGTCGCCCGTGGGGTATAGTAAGAGAAATTCGAATCTACCCCAGCAATGCTATCCGTACAAAGAACATAGCAACGAGAGCATCTTTGGATAATAACTAGGACAAACACTCACCTTGATTCAGCAGCCTGCTGCAGATTGGGAGCACCTGCATGAACGGCCCCAGCTTCTGATGCTCTTGCAACAGGTCCGCCAGGTACTGGCTGCGCCACCGGCAATCCATCCAATCCCACCGAGACACAGGAGGAAAAACAAGCCACGGATCAGACGGGCTCCCTAAAGCGCCAAAGAGCCAATCTTTTCGTTCTCCGAAGAAAACCCAACCCCTCAACCCCAGCGCCGAGGCTTACCTGCCTACGTCCGGCAGCCCCGGGGGCCTGACCTGCGGCGACATGGCCCTCGCGGGGGAGAAGCAGGCGTCCGTACCGTGCAGGCCGTCCATAGCGGCGCGCGGCGGCCGGGTCGGGATAGGGGCCGCCCGGGTGCCAATCGGGGGGGAGGGGGAAGCCGCTACGGGAGGAGGAAGAAGAGGAGAGGATGGAGAGAAGGGGGGGTGTGTGTGTTTTTATCGCGGTGTCTCTCATCTTTTCTCGGTGCGGTGGCAACACCCCTTTTTTGGGAAAATCTCGGCAAAACCCTGCGTCCGGCACGACGGGGGTGGCGTCGCGGCATCCCTCTGCGTGCGTGCGTGCGTGGCCCGTAGGGTTTTATATAAACCCCCTGCCGCGCAGGGCAAGCTGCAGGATCCGCATCGACCTACTTGCCATATTCTGCATTGCCGGTTTTACTAGGGATGCACCACATGTTGGCCGCCTGACCGCATCTTGCTCTAGAAGCCATACAAACTCCAGAAAGGTTTTGCACACTTGCTGGATTCCATTGGTTATACGGTAGAAATGCTTCAATTGTTGACCTTAATATTTTTATGATCATCAAGTCATGCTAGATTAAAAAAATGAAGGTACAGTACATGTAAATTCTAAATCAGCAAAACATATTTTTTTTGTTTTCTTACTGTAATTATTTTTTTGTTTTTTAAATAACACTTTGTCCCAGCAACTTGGTTACATGACATATCAATAAACTTGTGGATTGAAACTAAGTAACCTATGCCATTATCTTTGCTAATATAATTATTGGTTATCATGTTAATGACATGCTATCTAGTAGTCTCACAGTTTTACGGTGACGACGTCAAGAAACAAACTTATATATCCATACTATCGTGTTGATTCGTGTACTCGTGGTGGTGGTTTGTTGTTACATGTGACGATTGCTACAGCCACATGTTTGTGTCATGCTAGCTAACCAGGACGCCCTATCGTGTCGTCATATTCAAAATGGCAACAGACACGCATGTTGTACTAGCTAGTCATGTTTTGATGGTGACATACTGACATGGTGCTTATAGAGTTAGTGATACCTACAGACACATTTGTGTCACGCAAGATATCTGATATGTGATGTCTAGCATTGCTAAAATTGATGATAGCACGAGACATTCATTCAGTGTTGCGTCTTTTAGGATTGCATGGCTAACCAAGATAACTTCTTCTCATCTGCCTTTCGTCGCTGCGATTTTTATTTTAAACGTCTTGTTTTAGGCCTCTAGACCTCACAGATAAGAGACATGTTACGGTGGTTTAAAAGGTACCGAGAGGTACTAGAAGATACCTTTTTTATTTTAGTAAGGTACCAGAAGGATGTACCTTTTCTATTTTGACATAGGTCTCACCTATTTTGGTACCGTTTGGTACCTTTGTATAGGTACCACTCGGTACCTGTCTCAACTATCCGATTCAACCTAATGGACGGTACTCATTTGTTTCAATCATTCTAAAATTCCTCCACAGATAAACTTAAATAGTTTTACGGCCTACATGATCGATGAGACCGGTGAGAGGTTAACCCCGGACGACGACCGCAAATTTTCAGTGGGCATACGGTCGAACGGAGACAAAATAAAAATTTTGTTTATTTAATATGAAATAAATAAATGACGAGGTAGAGGATGTAGAAGATTTGTATCGCCCTTGCCGGTTGACCAACCAGATCCCCTTCCCGCTGATAAGCACTCACGGCCGCGGAGATGGAGCAGGGAGAGTATCGCCGCCCCTCACCCCGTCGACACGTGCGGCGGCGACGCGCAAGGCGCCATGGCCATGACCATGACCTCCCCACTCTACGCCCTACTCCGTGCCCCTGGCCCCTCACCGATTTCTAAAACGGCGACCGTACATCGGGAACGGGGTGGACATGCACATGCTGCGTGCGGTGCTGCTGCCGGGGACGGGGATTTCTTTTCCCCCTCTCCGGCCTCTCCTCCACAGCGAGCGGACGAGCGGACGACGACGCCATGCCATCCTTCCCCGCGCGCACGTTCGCGCGGCGATCGTGTCGTCTCCACCACGTGCTCGCCTTTCCGCCCCAGGCGAAGCCGTGGCGCTGGCGCCCGCGTGCGCGGCGAGGGGTGTGGCCGTGTGGGCGAGGAGGTGGACGCCCGCTGGGCCGGGGAGGCGGGGATACACTTACGCATAGGATGCTCTGCTCCGGCGTACGTCCACGAGCGGCAGCGCATGTTGGGGTGGGGCAGGTGCGGTGCGGCCGTGCGGGGGCCAAGTTGATGGTCGAACGGTGGCGAACTGGTGACGGTGTCCGATGCGGTTGGCGAGGAAGATACGGCGCTGGGTTTACTTACTGTGTGGGCACGTGCCGGCAGTTGCACAGTAAAAAAATAAAAGTGCTCAGAAGTCAGAATGATGGATCCATGGCGCCTGGAGAGCAACTTTTTTTTTAACCCAACTAAAAAGTAGCGTGCCTCTCTAAACAAAACCCAGCGTACATCCACAAGTGCGGCAGTAAAAAACAGTTAGGGCCGGTATAGGGGAGAAAGTTTGCGAAATTTACTGTAACAATTTTAAACCAAAGATTAGAAGGACTAAACATGATCTAATTATAAAACTAATTACACGGATGGACGGGAAATCGCGAGACAAATCTATTAAGCCTAATTAATCTGTCATTAGAGATTGTTTACTGTAGCACGACGTTGTCTAATCATGGCCTAATTAGATTTATTAGATTCGTCTCGCGAAGTTATCCGAGAGTTATGGAATGAGTTTTGTCATTAATCCACGTTTAATACCCGTAGCATTTGATGTGACGAGTGAATAGTAAAAAGTTGTGAAACTTTGCTCAACTAAACAGGGCCTTGGAAAAAAGAGTCGGGGCCTGGAGTTCCCCGGCCGGCGTGAAAGAGATCGATGCTCGTGATAGCCTAAGAGGGGGAGGGGGTGAATTAGGCTTTCTAAAACTTTGGCCTACCACAAGAAAGCTAATTGCACAAAAGTAAACTAAGACATGCTACCTCGATGTGCAACTAAGGTTTTCTTCTAGTGTTTGCACCCTCCCAAAGAGTTTTGCAACCTAGAGCCAATCATATCAATAAACTACTCTAGAAAGGTAAAGGCACTTAAATTGCAAGTATGAAATGCAGAAACTTAAGGGTTAGAGAGATGCAAACTTGACACGAAGATTTATCCCGTGGTTCGGCTCACGCCTACTCCACGTTGGAGCTCCACAAAGGATATGCTCCCGGTCGCCAAGTCTTGCTTCCCGGTCAAGGCCTTGAGCTCGCCACAAAGGCTCCCCAAGAGGGATGATGAGCAAGTCACCAAGACCTTGCTCTCATCAACCTACTCTCCCGGAGATCTTGACGCCGCCTCCACTACGGAGCTTCTCCACCAAGGAAGGGGTCTCCTTTTCCCCCGCACAAAGTCGTCGTCGCCACTCCACACCAAGCCGGAGGGTCGAAGACTTGCCGGCGAGTCACCGAGACTCCAAGGGCCGGCACACCAAGATTACAGCAGTTGGTTCAATCTAGAACCAAGGCACAAGGCACAACACCTTGCAATTCACTCACTAGGCCTATTCTAACTCTCTCACTTACTATGGATGATCTATGTAGCACAAATGGTGGCTTGGATGTCTTGTAGGTGTAGGTGAACTTCTCTGGACTCCAGCAACCTCAAATGACCGAATGGGGTGGGTATTTATAGCCCAAGGAGCTCAACTAGCCGTTACCCAAATTCTGCACAAAAACCGTGAGCGCCGTATAATACGCCGTGTGCAGAAACCCCATCGGCGTATAATACGCCGTATGCTTTTTCCAACGGTCAAAAAAAAAAAAAAAAAAAAAAAAAAAAAAAAAAAAAAAAAAAAAAAAAAAAAAAAAAAAAAAAAAAAAAAAAAAAAAAAAAAAAAAAAAAAAAAAAAAAAAAAAAAAAAAAAAAAAAAAAAAAAAAAAAAAAAAAAAAAAAAAAAAAAAAAAAAAAAAAAAAAAAAAAAAAAAAAAAAAAAAAAAAAAAAAAAAAAAAAAAAAAAAAAAAAAAAAAAAAAAAAAAAAAAAAAAAAAAAAAAAAAAAAAAAAAAAAAAAAAAAAAAAAAAAAAAAAAAAAAAAAAAAAAAAAAAAAAAAAAAAAAAAAAAAAAAAAAAAAAAAAAAAAAAAAAAAAAAAAAAAAAAAAAAAAAAAAAAAAAAAAAAAAAAAAAAAAAAAAAAAAAAAAAAAAATGCCTTTTCCAACGGCTATCTGTGCACGCCGTATGCTTTTCCAACTTGTACGCCGTTACCGGCGTATCATACGCCGTGCCTCTTCTTCTTCCTCCACTTGACATCGCCACTGAGTAACTTGAACGCCGTGGCCGTGTAGAAACCTGCCGACCCTGACTTGATCTTGATCAACCCATGTACGCCGTATGATCCGCCCCGGATACAAACAGTACCAGCGTATCATACGCCGTAGGCTTCTTTCGGGTTCCTTGGCACGCCGTAGACTTCTGGGATTGTACGCAGCGGCCGCCGTAACGTACGCCGTGTGGAATATTCCCTTTTGGCTTGATCTGCTTCCACACGCCGTAGCCTCTTTGATTGTACGCCGTTGCCGGCGTTTCATACGCCGTTTGCTTAACTCTGCAGGCTTTGGATCATTCTTTGGGGTGTAATTTCCTAAGTATGACACTTAACAAACACATTAGTCCCAAAGACTATGTTGTCATTCAATCACCAAAATCACAATATAAATGTCACAAGGGCCATTTTCGTTACACGGCGCCATACACCGCCTGCGACGGCGCGACGCCCACGAGCGTTGTTGTCACGGCCGGGGCGAAGTGAGTGAAACTGAGGGGGTGTTTAGTTTCCTGCATTTTGCAAAATGGACTTGCATTGGGCTGCGTGCACAGAGAGAAAAAATGCATTGAGAAACGCGTATATTATAAAATGGGTTGGTGAGGGGGTGAGGGGTGGATGTCGAGCCGGCTCGGCTCGGCTCGGCTCAGCTCGAGCTGGCTCGTTAAGATAACGAGCCAGCTCGGCTCGGCTCGTTATCTTAGCGAGCTAGAGCAGCTGCTCGGCTCGGCTCGTTTGGCAGCTCGAGCTGGCTCGGTTAGCTCGTGAGCCAGTTCGACGCAAGATGCAGGTCCGGTCTCGGCGTCGGCACCCCCAACCAATCCCGTGTAAGCGTAGCTCTGTTCGCGGAGATACAGAAGCTTTGATCAGCTCCGAGTGTTGGCCAGAGTATATAAGAATCAACCAAAAATTTCTAGTCAATTCACTTCAAATTGATTGGTTACCGTGGTCGAAGTCCAACCAGAGCCACGTGCTATCCCCTTGCTACCTCCCATGCTGCAGCTCCGGCCTCGAGCGTGGAGTAGGCGGCCACGATGGCATGAGCTGCTAGCAGGAGCGCGACGCCATCGATGGCCACTTGGAGGTCGGAGCCATGCCGGACAACAGCGGCGCATGCTAGCTGCTTGTCCGAGCCTGCGTTCTGCGCCTCTGCGGTGGTGTTGGGTGGAATCGGAGATGGATGTGGATTGGGATGAAGTGGTGCATTGGAGCGGCGGACGGCGGCGCGTGAGGAACGCGAGATGCGACGGCGGCGCGTGAGGAAGAGCATCCGTGAGAGAGAACAAGGTTGGGTTGAAGCATTGAGGAGCACTGGAACAACGGTGGTGTTATTGGGCTATCTCTGGGCTTAGAACTCCCCTGGGCCGCTTAGGAATTAACACCAGACCACTTCGTCTCAAGCTCGTTTGGCTAGCGAGCCAGCTCGTTATAGCAGCGAGCTAAAATGGTAGCTCGGCTCGTGAGAAAATATGAACGAGCCGAGCCAAGCCGAGCCAATAACGAGCCGAGCCGAGCGAACTACCAAGCCACGAGCTTTTCGTCCAGCCCTAGGCCGGTGAACTAAACACCCCAGAGGCCATCCTCAACCTTGATGTCCATAGGTAGTGTCCATATAGCCATGTCAGCAAGACACCATGACTAGAAACTACAAGACCCAACGCATAGTTTCCACAGTGGTTTCTATGAAGAAGAGAATTTAATGGCTTCATAAATGCACCACAAACATGACTTGATCAGCTGTGGCAAGTATCCGTGTAACCTTTTCTGATGCTCATCATAGATAAATCACCACTTCAACCCTTATTGATACTAGCATGATGATAACCAAAAATGAATCCGGCAAGGCATCGATAGAGCCTGAACAGAGAAAAAAAGACCACTTAATTTTACTTACTCTAAGCACAAATTTCCAATTTTCTCTCACACAAAATAAAATGGATATGGCATATGCATGCACGCTGACATCACCAAAATCCGTGATGCTAAAATCTGACGACATTCGAAACAAGAATCTGTATGAAGTCTGAAACTTTGGTTCACTACAAAGGCATTACTGAGCAAGAGAGTCTACAGACATGACATTCTTTGAAATTGGCATGCTAATTAGTTGCACAAGCGGCAGGACCACCGGCTGGAGCAACTCCAGCAACAGAAGCACCGTCAGCTAGAGGCCTAGAGCTGAGCACAGGCGACTGGAGTAGCACCGGCAGGGGCAGCTCTGGGAATCACCGGCACTTGGACGCACTAGTGCGCCTGGAGCTCGAACGGCTGAAGCCCCTGCCGGAGTCTACAGCACTACCGGCGGCGGTATGACAGGAACCTGGATCTCCGATGCCTCTTCTCGATGTCGAACTCTTGGCGCTGGATTTTGGTGTTGGATTTTGGGTCGCGCGGGAGCAAGAGAGCGCCCGGCGGGAAGGGAGAAGCAGGGCGTGGGAAGGAAGAAGCCGGGCGCCGGAAGGGAAGAGCAGCCGCGCAGGACGAGATGGCGCGCGCGGATGTTGGCGGCGGGGGAGGGGCGCAGCGGATCTGAGTCGATGATTTTCTGGTGGGGAAGAAACGACTCGTCCCCCCCAACGCGGAACCAGCTCGTTTCCGGCGTCTTGGAGCCCGCGTCGAAACGATGTCTTGCATGCGACCCAGTTTCCATGGGTTTTTGTTCTCTCTCTTCTTAGGCCAATCTCAGTGGAAGTTTCATGGACACAATTACCTAGAGTGACACATCATCTAAAAGATGTTTGAAACTATGATGAAACACCCTCTCTCAATGCAAAGTTTCATCTCTTGTTGTTCCCTAGACTACATGCAAGACACAAGCTGTCTAGGTAACTGTGTATAGAGAGTTTCATCACCATGAAACTCATTTCACCTCTCTCTTCATTAATATGCTGCCACATCATCAAAAATGCTGACATGGCAGCCTATTTAATGCCCATGAAACTCCCACTGAGACTGGCCTTATATTCCAGTGCCACATCAGTTTTTTGTCTAGGTGGCAGTCTAATTAATTCTATGGACACCAGATGACATGGAGGGATATTCTACGGACACCAGATGACATGAAGGAATGGAGGGTTGGAGATGGCCTGAAAAGGGCGCCTGGCCCCAAGACAAAAGCCCCAAGACAAAAGCCCTAGGCTGTGCTGTGTGCTGTGCTCGGCCACTCGGCACTCGCTTTCCATGCCCCCCTGCCTGCCCCGTGGAAAGGAGCTATATTTTGGGGGCTTTTGGCACAAATCCCGGCGCCACTGTCACCCACCGGATCCTCTCCTCCAGTCCTCCTGGCTCCTCCCCAGCCCTGACCTCAGAAATCAGAATACTCCAGCGCCGGGCCCACCGGATTCCGCGACCGACGCGGCCACGTCTCTTTGTCCCGTCTCGCGGCAGCACGACTGCACGGGCCATTTTACTAGTAGTATATTTGGGTTTTCTTTTTTCGCGTGAATTTCAGGGCGCCGGTGATCGCGACGCACCGGGCTTATCGTTATCCTGTTTTGACACAACCGAGTGCTCTCGGTGGTCCCCGCCGGAGGAGAACTGGATGGCAGAGACATCTTTCAGGATAGGTTTGGTTCCTCTGCCAGGGGCAAGAGGGTTGGGAAACATTTTATCGAGCAGAGAAAGTATGAGAAGACCGTATACATATTTAACTTTTTTCTAAACACATGGTGAATTTTTTATATCGAGAAAAACTCGTTGGTAAATGAATTTGGGTCCAACATAGGCCCTATTTTTTTTTCCATCTCAAACCGGCCCTTGTTGCCGTGGGCGCCCAGATTTTCAAACGGTGAATTTGGCAAACGATCCAGCCCATCGGACAAAGGACTAGCAGGCCCAACTCTCTCAGTACAAAAAAAAAAGCCCAACAGTTATGCAACAAA
>CM014272.1:74445593-74460532 GCA_004135705.1 Alloteropsis semialata | reverse complement strand
TAAGGCCGGCGGGAGCAGCTCGCCGGACGGCGCGGGCGAGGCCTGAGGCCGGAGGGAGCATCTCGCCGGGCGGCACGGGCGCTGGAGAGTCCCTTCGGTGCTGGCGATGGGGGATCGGATTGAGGAAGAAGATAAGGTGTGTCCGAAATGACAGGTGGGTCCTGCTGATAGTGGGCAAAAAAAAAAGAACGCCGGTAACGGTGTCAACAAAATCATCCATTCTACCCATCTGAACCTCTCTAACCAAACGCTAGACGGGACCATCCCATCCCACTTCAACCAAACGCTAGACAGGATTGTTCCATCCCACAAAACTAAAACGGGACCGTCCCATCCCACCTTGTCTCTGAACCAAACGCATTATTAGTGTTTCTTCAGCTTATTTACTTTTGTACATTATTCTTTGTAGCCAGTATCGAGATGCCACATATCTGTAGTTGCTTGTTAGCCATGTCAACAATGTAATACAAATCCACTGAAATGGTAATGCATGTTTCTTGCAGGGTATTGATCAGCCTCAAACTTTCCTGGATGTTGATGAACCTATTTCTGAAGCACAGAACTACTCTTTAGTTTCCTTGTATAATGGGAACCAAAGGCTTATGGTTTTGCTTGAAATCTCAAACAGTTGGGAAAATAATGTGTATCTGGAATCTGTTTAATTGAACAAAGTTGGTTTCCTTTGTCAATTGTGTACCCCATTCCTTTCCTCCTCTGGAGCAGATTCATGAGGAAGATAATACCGTTCACAATTATGATTTGTGGCGAGTACGTTCTGATATGCACATGGTGGACTCAGTCTGACTATACAAGTATGCGATTGGTACTTGTAATTTGGAAATGCTAATAAAGCAATACTCCCTCAACTTCTTTTTATAAGGTGTATTAGAATTCAGAAAAGCCTTTCAAGGTTTATGTTTACCATTATTGTCTCTTATATCATCAGTTACCACAAAAAAATTACTAAAAGATGATATATGAATCTGTCGATATATCTTCTGAACGTTACACATGCATATATTTTGACTAATTGATGGTCAAACTTTACAATGGTTGACTGTTCTGAATTCTACTGTGACTTCCTACCATTTTGAAGAGGGAGTACTTCTGTAGCTATGGTTTCTAAATTCCCCAAGGAATGAGAACGCTAGGACAGGGTAAACTCACTCATCTGACAGAAAAATATTAGATCACCAGGTGTTGATGTTATCCTCAACAGGAGTTCCTTTATTTTCACCCTTATCAGATGAAATAGGAATTACATTCAACAAAAAATCCCAATAACAAAACAGAGACAACACTTGTCCTCTAGCGTGCACTAGTAGCTCCCATTCGCCGTCAACCGTCGCTCGTTGCCCCAGGTGACGAACCATCATCCTTCCGGTGCACCGGTGACTCCTCATTCTGAGCGTCGCCGCTGCTGTTCGTGCTCAGCATCCGAGGGGACTCGTAATCAACTGCGTCGCCGCTGTTCGTGTTCAGCATTCGAGGCTGCTCGTCGTCCATGGCGCCGCCGCCGCTGTCCGTGCTCGGCATCCGCGGCGACTCCGTGGGCCGAGAGGAGGGCGACTGCGGGGCGGTGCCCGGTCCGGCCGCCTGGTGCTCCTCCTCTTCCTCCTGCTCGAGCTGGGACGGCGAGGACGTGCCGCGATCTTGGTACTGCTCCGCCTCCTGCTCGCCGTAGTCGTCGGCATCTGCGTCGACGTCGACGTCGTCCTCCTCGTCTCCCTCCTCGATGTCGTCGTCGAGGCCGACGACGTCCTCCATGTTGAGCTGGTGGTAGTCGACGATCTCCCGCAGGTACCGGTTCTCGCGGGCGTACATCGTGTTCTCGTGCGCCAGCCGCGCCTTCTCCGCGAGCAGCGTCTCCAGCTGCTGCCGTATCTGGCAGGCAGGGCGCAGGAGCAGGAGCAGGGGTCAGTCACGAGGAGCTGAGAAATCACGTCACCTCATTGTCGGAGTTGGTTGCAGGGACCGAGCGGAGCACGCACGTACCATGTCCTCGTCCTCGTTGGCGTCGTGGTTGCCGTCCCGGAGCAGCCGGTTCTCCTCCTCCAGCTGCGAGCACCGCTCCTTGGAGAAGGCCAGGTCGGCCTTCAGCGTCTTCAGCTCCCGCTGCAGAAGCTTCACCTTGGCGGCCATGGCGTTCGCTACCTGAGGGGCACAGGCTAATGTCGAAGCTGCTCTTTAATTCATAGGCAGAGCGTATTTGTTTCTTCACATTTCGCGCCTCTAACTTCTAACGTTGTCGCGGCCACATCCTAACGCGCAAAAAAGGAGGCACCTTACGTCGCGAGAGGCCTTGATCTGAGGCGACTCCATGTCGGACATCATCGGCGACATGTCGGGGTCGGGGCTGACCAGGTTCGCGCTCCGGAAGTCCATGCTGCACGCCTTCCTCCTGATCTGCAGCTTCTTGGCAACGACGACGGCACTGCCGCCGCCGACGCCGGCGGCGGCGACCGTTTTGTTGTCGGCCGCCGCCAGGCCCTCCTGCTGCAATCAAACAATGAACGGCAAGATGCTTAAAAAGGCTAACACATCCGCGTGCTGAAAGTCTGAAGCTAATGGAGAGTTTGTCAGAGGGCTCAGGCTCACCTCAAGGACGTTCTTGATCTTCCCTCCGATGTCGAGCCTCCCTTCCGACGGTCCCGTCGTCCGCGACGTCGGGCTCTCCGAGCTTCGGACCCGGTCGTAGGACCAGCGAGATTCAGAGGTCTGGAAATTTGATCGCCATGGGAAGCGCAGAGAAACAGAGTTTAAGCTGAAGTGAACACGGCCAATGCAAACTGATGAAAGGATCACTTTTTTTCTTTCTGCGAGGAATGAAAGGATCACATGAACGGGCCTTCTTGGTTTCAGAGTTCTTACATGAGCGCGTGGTGTGCCGTTTTCGTCGAGAATGACTTTGGCTTTCTGTGCGACGAGCGACCAGAACCCATGCCTCGTCTCGTCTTTCTTGGATAGCTCGATGTCGTACTTGGGCCCCTCGTCGTTGAGCTTTGTAGTCGATGTGTAGAGCTGGGTGACAGGATCCTGTTTCAGGACAATTCTGATTTTTACTTCTGCTGCTCATGGGGATGCAAAATTTCCTAAGTTTCCGATTCGATTGCAGCAGCGGCATCGGCAGTTCTTGATCAGCGTTCAGAGGCGCTGGTGGCATCGGCAGTTCTAAGACGGGAACGGGATGCAAGGAAGGAGGGGTGGAACGAAGCGCACCTGCACCGGGCTGCCCGGCTGGCTGTCGGCATGGAACGCCGCGGCGGCGGGGAAGCGATCGCCGAAGGCCGGCAGCGTTAGGTCCCCGCGGGCGACGGAGGGGGCCGCCGTGGTCCGCGCGGCCAGGCGGGAGGAGCGGTCGGGGCGGCGGCTGTCGTCGGCGAAGCGGGTGGCGCGCGGGGACGCGATGGCCGGCGACGCGGTGCCGCCCGAGGACGACTGGCGGTGGTCCTCCACGAACGTTGCCGACCGCTGGATGCCCTGCTTCCTGCGGTACGCCATCGCCGCCGGTGGAGGAGGAGGAGGTGGTGGTGGTGGTGGCCGGAGGAGCGAGGCACTCGCGCACCGTGTCTTGGGTGGAGCGAGCTCCTAGGCGACGAGCTCTTGCGTGGCTCCCGTTCCGCGGGCGGGGAGCGGTGGGCGTGCCATGACCGTTATTTCGTAACGAACCCTGCCCGCGCTTTCAGGCGCGCGGGGAAGGACTGGGCCGGGCCGCGCGCGGCAAGAGCTTCCGATCCCATCGCGTGGCATGGCCACTGGAGCTCTGCATGGTTGCATAATGGCCACTCGCCAGTGTTGCTCTAACTCTGGTGCTGTCACGGTCTTGACTCGGCTGCAGGTGTTCAGTTCGCTAAACAAGTTTGGAATCCGACACGAGCCTGATTTGGCCACAACATTTGATAGCAATCTAGTAGACAAAATTCAACGCCCCTTCCATCGGCCAAAGTTTAGGCATTATACAGAAGTTCCGGCCCTGCGGCCTCGTCAGCATTTCAGCTCTTCATTTCCTTTTTCCAATCGTTTCTCATTTCTCAAACAAACATGGGTTAAGATCTAACGTACCTCATTTCTCTTGCCATGGATGCCATGATGGGAAGGGGAGAGAAAAAAAAACTGTAGATAGAATAATCTTTTAAAAGTTCAAGATATAGAGATGGGACCATAACAGCACTACAAGCACTACAATACATATACGCAAACTAGCAAGGAAGGCCATCGAATGAGGATGATTCAGAAACTACACAAACTATGCCACAGGCATACAACAAGAATTCATGACTTTGCATCTCCAACAAAAAATGGAATTGGGATGATTTATGAATTGCAATCATCACAGAAAGTGGTTCCATGCTTCGCTATTCAGAATCGATACGACAAGGTTCAGTGCTGTTCAAAATCCGTACAAGGTTCGGTTATCCCTTTCTTTACTGATTATCGAAGGCAGAATCAGAACCCACCAAGGGAACTTAAAGCTGTTTTTGCTAACAGGATCGCACAAACTAAACAAATAGCTGCTGCTATCCATGGATGTTGCCCTAAAAGACCCACAACACCAGGCCCCTTGACCGTCTTCTGGAAACACGGTTCCGAATCCTGCAAATAATCTTGAGATGCTGCCATCAACATACGCCGGAGAATGTCAAGTGCAGCAGCCTTCTTGACAGGAGCTTCAAAGACGTAGTTAACAAAATTCAGTATCTCCTCCTTGCTATACCTGTCATCGATTGGTTCCATTTCCTGGATAGAACAAAGAAAACTGATATTCCTTCATAACCACTTGATTATCACTTGAATTCAGTTTATAGAAAATCCACTAACCATGGACTCAAGACCAGCTTCAACAGCTATTGCAAGGTCTAAGTCAGATATGGCCCGACACCCTTGAAAGTAGCAGCCAAAATTGCGGCGCAAGATCCCATAATAATCTTCGGCAGCAAATTCTAGCTTGTACAAATCATCAAGAGTAGCTATGAACTCTCTGCCAACCTGAACAATGAACGGTTAGTGTTGCATTCCAGTGGGGCTAGATTAGGATGGTGGAGATGCTACAGTTTTCCAACACTAATTGAGAATACATTCAGTAAATTTTTCCACACAAACAACTCAAAAAAACAGACAAACTAAATGAGAAGTTAAGTTGGAGAAATAATAGTAACGGATTCATGCATTCTCTACACAGTTCTCAGGAGTAACAGCCTGTGGTTGTGCTTTCTGCGGTGAATAATGAACATCTTTACACAACTGGTGCATTGTCTTTTGAAACAAGGATAACAGTAGAGAAGGGGAATGAACTTACTTTCTGTGATGAGATGCTTAATCCATATGCTTTAATCTTTTCTTCCATCTCTTTGCTCACTGAAAACTCATCAGTCATGTTGTCCTTCTCCTCAGGTACAAATTCTTCTAGCATATAGTTTATCCCCCACACCAATTCACTAACAATGTGCGCAATAAACCAACAACTAATATTCTGAACAATATAATAGAAGATGTTCAGATAAACACTAATTATTGCACAAAAATAAATGAATTAAGGAAATACCAACAATGGAATAGATTAGGGTAAACATGAACTCACAAGTTTTTTCTCAATAACAAACTTAAGTTGTGGATCCTGAACAATCAACGGTTTTGAATAAGAGAATTTTTGGATGAATTTTGTCAACAACTTGCCAGGGCCAGCATCACTTTTCCAGACTACAGATTTATTTCCAACCTTTTTGAATCCAAGAAAAGCGGCAACCTGAAATGGAGATAATATAGTGAGCAAAAAACAGTAAAGTCACAACCATAGTCCAAAAGCTCTAATAAACTAACTAAAACATAGTGAACCGTGAATTTCACATTGGGGTAACTGGACAAGTAAATATAAAAGGCTTGGAATGAAACACATACAGTAAGAGGCACAAAATAGTAAATAAAAAAACAGTGCAGGCCCAATAACAAAAAAAAAAGCTAAAAATATAATCTAAACGTAGGAAAGTGAGAACATTAATGAACAACTAGCATTGGCATAAGTATATAAATTCAGGTGGGCAACGCATCAAAATATTAAAGGCTTACAAACTGCAACATGTACTGAAAAAGAATATAAACAAATAGAAATAGAATATTCCAACAACAGTTGAAAAAATTTAATAAAGTACCTAAAAATTATGAGACCAAGAACATAAACAAATTAGCATTTAAAGAAGTAAAGTCAGGAGTCTACTGTACATTGCGGACATCTTTCTTATTGGTAAACCATGTCCATATTTCCTGCAAAATGGAAAGGAAAAAACTTAGTGTGTGGGACAAGGTATAGGGCCCAAATGTAAAGGAATGACAATGGATTATACATCACACCAGGGTGGAGAATAACCCAGGTACCTCAGGATATAGAAGCAATTGCTCAGCAACATCAAGCATTGCAAAACCTGAAGGAGTTTCAATCAGCATCTTCCTACGTGTCCAAGGATACTTACAGCTTGAATGTTCTCTGCAAGTGCAAGTAAGACCAAAACAAATCAATAAAATTGCCAGCAACCACCCTCTCCCTAACCTAATATTAGGAGAGCCAATCATGACACTGTTATCCAAGTTCTGGTAAAACGATGGTGGGCATTTTTTTGTGATTATCATATCTCAGAAGAAGAAAGAGTCTGTACATACCCCTTTGCAAAATCAGCACCATAGTGTACAGTGATCCTGTCTGACACTACGGGCTTTAATCAAAGATGGATGTGTTAGCAAATATCATTTATAGCTAAACAGACACACGAGGAGAACATCAACCTCAACTGTACACTCTGATTTGACAAAGCTGAGCTCAGAACTCCCGTTGTTGGTATGCAACACTTGAAATTACAAAAGATAAGTCGTTAGAAGAATAAAGCCACAAATACAAGAAAGGGAACCGCATAAAGAACATTATTACAACGAAAAACTCTCTTGTGACGTAAGAACTTAGTGCTACAAGTATCATACTAGAACCTAAAGTGGCTAAGCAATGGCATCCGGAAAGGAACTGAGCAAATAAATAAAAATAGATTTGTAGAGCAAGGTAGAAAGAGGAATTAACTTATATACATGTTAACCAGCAAACCTTATCATTTCAATTTTGAAGACTAGGTTACTAAACAAAATATCATTTGTTACTCTGAACAATTCGTTGAGCAAAACAATTCAGTAAGATGTTGAGTGCTATACATTGATAGTTTACACAGTAGCAAAGGCACACAAAAGTTACATGCATATACAACTGAGGTAAACCAAATATATAAAATCCTTGAAATACCATAATTTACTCAAGGTAGAGCCCAGAATCAGAGAAGTCAACTGCAATACATTCAGTGACAAAAAAATTCACTTACCACTCTCATAAACAGTTATTCGGAGTTCATTCTCTGGCAGATTGGGACCATATTGTATAAGAAGATAAAATGATCCACCAATAGCCGCCATCAACTGAATAAAATTAGTATAAAATTAGTTTAAGAACAGTGACATCCCAACATAATAAGTAATATCTATTATTGCTGCATCAGCAATAACCAATGTACAGTTTGAAACCAAATATTACTCAAACTCTCAAAGATCTAAAACTAATGTTAAGACCATCTTCCAATTTACTGTTACTCCAGAGATGTTTTCAGTTTGTGACAATGTGAAACTATGAATGCAACCTTATTAAAGGCAAAAATGTGTTTACGTAATACAAGTTATTGCATGAGTGGCTACCAACCATCTACTTAAGCACTGATTCAGTGGCAGAGCTTTGTATAAACAAAATGGGCCGTGGCCCCTCCTGGGGCTTAAAAAAATATTAACCAATCTCTTTATATCACCCTTTTCACACTAACAAAGTACCAATCAAAGATGAATTTCTTAAATCGCCTTCCTATAGATTTCTAGAGGCTGCCACTGCACCGACCACAATACTATAACATCAGAAGCCAATTTTCTATGAGTATTAAAAGCCTTTTCTTCTCTTACACTGTAAGTATATAAGCATGTGAAAAACAATGGCATGAAGTGAAAACAGCGGCAAACATGTCCAATCATTGAAAAACACAGTTGTTGTCTATGCAATTGCAACATGTCACCAAGCATCACCAGCGGAAATATAATAATAGTAAATTACACCCAAACTCACATTTTCTTCATATCACAAGCACAATGTCAGTGAGAATCACAGAATAAGCTCTTGAACGTAAATACTATACTCACGGCCTTGTGGGTTTGCATGTGGGTGTCAAGCACAGCGCTTCCAGTGGAGTACCACCCGAGAACTTTAAAGCGAGGGGACATTATCTTATCTGCACAACGACAACAGCAACATGCCCTCAGCAAACAACCCAGAAAATGCTCCTAAGATGAAGATGCAGTATCAGCTTACAGTAGTCCTGCTCCTTCTTGATCAAGGCGAGATCGAGAGATCCGGAGACGGAATCGGGCAGAAGGTCGAAGCTGTTGAAGATCTCCACCGTCCGCCCGCGCTGCACCCCGACCACGCACCCAAACATCCTAGGAACGGAGCTGTCCCCGCGCCTCTGGTGGAGCAAGTTTGCGATGACCGCTGGGTGGAGCCTAAAAGTAAGCATTCTGGAAGAGGAGGAGGCGGCATCGTCGGAGCTGCGCCGCTGCGGCGATTGGAAGTTGGAACTGGGGGTACTTGTGGGGGTTGGGGTGTGTGGGGCACTGACGAAGCGGACGCCGCGCACATAATTACCCGTTCACGGGCCCTCTCCCGTTGAGGCCCATCAGACTGTGGTTAAATTGTTCTTGTTTTAACTTCCTTTCTGATTTGTCAGCCCACGTGTGCAGTCCAGCCCATGCTACACTACTTTACGTGTTAGCGGGTGTTTGATTGGGACCCGTGTAAGTTGGAGATCCTGTATATCTTCCAATGTACGAGATTCGTGCAACTATTATGTGTTAGCGTTGCATGAGGCCTCCCCGCCCGGTGTTGCGCGCGAGCCTGCCTCGGCCATTGCGCGAGGCCCCCGACCTTCAGTTCGCTCGCGCGTCGTGCAGTAGACGGAGAAAGACGCCGTCCGAACGAGTTGAGATGGTCCGGTGTTTTTGGTTGGAGTAGATGAATTCGCATCTAAAGAGAATATTCTCTGTTGGGTCCAACCTAACCCACTTCATTTTACAACCAAACGTGAATCGACCTAGGTCGAACCGGCATCAACCCAAGTCAACCCTAAATCCAAATCCATGCTGACAAAGCCTTGCTTGCTTGCTGGGTTGCGTCTAACACGATCGGCAAGTTTTCAACAAGTTTTCATTATTCACCCGTCACATCGAATGTTAGGACACTAATTAGAGGTATTAAACATGAATTAATGACAAAATCCATTTTATAACCCCGGGTAAATTCGCGAGAGGAATCTATTGAGTCTAATTAGGCCATGATTAGACAGCGTTGTGCTACAGTAAATAATCTCTAATTCAAAATTTAATTTACAGACGAGTTGTGTAATTAGTTTTTTTAATTAGTATCGGAATACTCCTCCCAACGTCTCATTTTACGATTCGACGAATTTCCACTTTTCAAGCCTAACTGCAGCATGATGGGCCTCATCGGGAGTGGTTCCAATCGCCGCAGCCAGCTAGGTCACGCTTCCTATGCCCACGCTTCGACGATGCCGCCGCCTGTGACGGCGCCCCCTCCTCCAGCAGTCCAGCATGCATACTTTTAGGCTCCACCCAGCGGTCATCGCAAACTTGCTCCACCAGAGGCGCGGGGACAGCTCCGTTCCTAGGATGTTTGGGTGCGTGGTCGGGATGCAGCGCGGGCGGACGGTGGATATCTTCAACAGCTTCGACCTTCTACCCGATTCCGTCTCCGGATCTCTCGATCTCGCCTTGATCAAGAAGGAGCAGAACTACTGTAAGCTGATACTGCATCTTCATCTTAGGAGCATTTTCTGGGTTGTTTGCTGAGGGCATGTTGTTGTTGTCGTTGTGCAGATAATATAATGTCCAATCGCTTTAAAGTTCTGGGGTGGTACTCCACTGGAAGCGCTGTGCTTGACACCGACATGCAAACCCACAAGGCCGTGAGTATAGTATTTACGTTCAAGAGCTTATTCTGTGATTCTCACTGACATATTGCGCTTGTGATATGAAGAAAATGTGGGTTTGGGTGTAATTTACTATTGTTATATTTTGGCTAGTGACGCTTGGTGACACATTGTGTAGACAACACTGTATTTTTCAATGATTGGACATGTTTGCCGGCATTGCTGTTTTTTCACTTCATGCCATTGTTTTTTACATGTTTATATACTTACAGTGTAAGAAAAGAAAAGGCTTTTAATACTCATAGAAGGTTGGCTTCTGTTGTTATAGTATTGTAGTCGGTGCAGTGGCAGCCTCTACAAATCTAGAGGAAGGCAATTTAAGAAATTCATCTTTGATTGGTACTTTGTTAGTGTGAAAAGGGTGATATAAAGAGCTTGGTTGATATTTTTTAAGTCTCAGGAGGGGCAATGGTCCCATTTTGTTTATACAAAGTTCATAGTTTGCGATGACCTGTATTAGTGCTTGAGCAGATGGTTGGTAACCAATCATGCAATAACCTGTATTACATAAACACATTTTTGCCTATACTATGGTTGCATTCATAGTTTCACATTGTCACAAGCTGAAAATGCTGCTGGAGTAACAGTAAATTGGAAGATGGTTTTAACATTAGTTTTAGTTCTTTGAGAATTTGAGTAATATTTGGTTTCAAACTGTACATTGGTTATTGCTGATGCAGCAATAATAGATATTACTTATGTTGGGATGTCACTATTCTTAAACTAATTTTATTCAGTTGATGGAGGCTACTGGTGGATCATTTTATCTTCTTATACAACATGTTCCTAACCTGCCAGAGAATGAACTCTGCCTAACTGTTTATGAGAGTGGTAAGTGAGTTTTGTTGTCACTGAATTTATTGCAATTGACTTCTCTTTCTTCTGGGTTCTACCTTGACTCCTTGAGTCAATTGTGGTATTTCAAGGATTTTATGTGTTTGGTTTACATCAGTTGTGTATGCGTGTAATTTGTCTGTCTTTGCTACTGTGTAAACTATCAAAGTATAGTACTCAACATTTTTCTGAATTGTTTTGTTTTGCTCACTAACTTATTGTTCAGATAACAGATGATATTTTGTTTAGTAATCTAGTCTTGAAATGATGAGGTTTGCGGATTAACATGTATATGAGTCAAATCCTCTTTCTACCTACAAATGTTTACTTATCTATTTGCTCAGTTCCTTTATCGAAGCCATTACTTAGCCACTTTAGGTTCTAGTATGATACTCACAGCACTAAGTTCTTACCTCACAAGAATGTTTTTTTAAATAATGTTTTTTTTGAATAATTTTCTTTATGTTGTTACATTTTGTGTATTTGTGCCTTGTGCTTCTAATGACATTCTTTATCTTCTGTAATTTCAAGTGTCTCATTTCAACAATGGGAGTTCTGAGCTCAGCTTTGTCAAGTCGAAGTGTACAGGTGAGGTTTGTGTTCTACTTATGCGTCTGTTTAGCTATAAATGATATCTGTTAACACAAGCATCTTTGATTAAAGACTGTAATGTCAGAGAGGATAACAGTACAATCTGGTGCTGATTTTACAAACGGGTAAGTATACAGTCTTTTCTTCCTGAGATATGAAAATAACAAAAAATGCCCACCATGGGTTTGTCAGGAGTTGGATAACAGTGTCATGATTGGCTGTCTGGGTATTAGAAAAGCCAAGCATCGTTTTTTTTTTCCAGAACTTGGATAACAGTGTCATGATTGCCCCCCCTAATATTAGGTTAGGGGGAGGACAGGTTGTTGGCAATTTTATTGATTTTGCTTTGGTCTTACATGCACTTGCAGAGAAGATGCAAGCTGTAAGTATCCCTGGGCATTTAGGAAGCTGCTGCTTGAAACTCCTTGTGGTTTTGCCATGTTCGACATTGCCGAGCGATTGCTTCCATATCCTGAGGTACCTTGCTTATCCTCCACCATGGTGTGATGTATAATCCATTTTCTTTCGTTTACATTTGGGCCCTATTGTGGCAGACCGCCCCAATTAATCTGGTTTAAAAGCATGGTCCCACTATCACAGCAGTGCTCCACGCCCCTAAACCGAGCTAATCGTGCAATCCGTCGGATACCTTTCCGATTAAACCACCTTTTCTCTCGACCGAAATGAAATAGCAGCAGTCCCACTCGAAGATGGGCTCAGGCAGTACAACTCATCACAAATTTTACAACACGGGGTTCACATAGATAATTATACAAATACAGTGCATATGTTTTAGTTATTACAAACCAGAGTTATAATACAGCGAAAGTCTAAACGTCGATACACATAACATCACATGGAGCCCACATATGACATTCCATCCCCGCGGCCTGAGTCGGACTCAGACGGCACCAACTCCACGGACCAACCATCAGGAAGCATACACGGCCAAGTCAGAGCAGCAACAGGGTCATAACCATCACCATTATCTGAAAAGTTAAGCCACAAGCAAGGCTGAGTATACTAATACTCAGCAAGACTTACCCGACCAGGTTAAAACTAGACATGCAAGGCTTTCTGGCTGTGGGGTTTGTTTTGCCAAAAGCATCTACCAGTTGATCCCTATTTTCAATATTTTAGCCCAGTTTTAAAGTGAAACTAACAATTACTAAGTTTGCCAATCTATCCAATAACAATCAGTGTCGAAAAACAATTGATTAACCAATCATCAATATTTCTCATCTAACAACACTTCCACCCATTTGGCCCAAGGACATTGATGTATGAAAAGAGATCAAGCAGCTTCATGTAACCGCGAAGGACGGACAACTCAAGTTGATTTTAACCATGCATGGGACAACCTAATCGTACGACCCGTGAGAGACACCCAGGACCTCACGAGGCAACCGTTCCCATCTCTCCCTGCCATCTGCCATCAGGGCCCACTCCACCCGAGTGCACGCCCCAACGGACCCCAGGTGCCCGAGGCAAACCTGTGCCGCGGCCACTGCTACACTCGCCATCATTCCCCTCGCCCAAGGGAGTAGGAAAGACCCGTCAGACGTCAGTTTGAATCAAGTACTAGGTTTACCAGTTTACCACATTTCCCGGCATACGATTAGTACCTTCAAAAGCTTGACCAACATCGCCACACAATCAATGCCTTAGCCACAATTCTCTGTGCAAGCGGGGTGTTCAACCAAACATAAATACCGCACAAGCCCCGCTTGCCGAATCTCATCAACGGATAATAAAGTAAAAACCTATATCTCGCGAGTGACAAGGCAATCACTCGACTTCTACCGATCCTAATTAAGCATGGCAGTCTAAACGACCTACACATACTAGTATTAGGCATGGGTACCTAGGGATCATGCAACTAGGGTTTCAAACAACTCCTTAAATGTAAATGCACAATGTAAGGCACAAAGTAAAAGAGTTAATTTGAACAGTAGGTTATGCTCCGGGGCTTGCCTTCCTGATCACCGCTGGCCTTGGGCCCTTCCGAACTTTGGTTCGGGTCTTGTGCAGCAGCAATGTTCAACTCAGCAGCAGCTGGATCGTCCTCGGGCTCGACCTCGATCTCGTATACTCCGTCAACAAGGGTTTGCGCTACATGAAATGCGGATGCATGAGATGCAGCAGCGGACAAGAAAACAATCACCAAATTACTGCAACAACTCATTAATACATCACTGGACAATCATTTATGGATTATAAATAGACTAAGAACTCAAAAGAAAGCTGGGTGGGTTGCTTTTAATTGCTTATTAAACTTAGTTCAACTCTGAAATAACATATAAAGAAATCTTATTAACTCTTTTTAAATGTGTTATAACCACTTAACTTACTACATACATTAAACAAAAACAACTATAAATAACCACTAGTAATACAAGGGAGTTTCAATTGCTAAATCTAACATTCAACACTCCTGGGTGCTTTACATGTTTGTAGAATTATTTTTACCACAAGAAAACCATTTATTAATTAAGCATTTCCTAACTAGTTCTTACCAAATAAAACCTAGAAAATATATTTTCATAAACACAATTTAAGGTAAACATGTTTCTGTGTTCTTGACAGCTAAACCTATTTTCAGGAATTTTCCAGAATTTTGCCTATTTATTTTCTATTTTTCTTAACAGCCCACATGTACCACCAATTAGAAAATCATAATAAATTCTACAAAAATGTTCTACAGCTGAAAGTTTTACTACAACTACTATTCTACCAGAGGAATTTTATGTGAATTTTTCAGATTTTTCTGAGTTGTATAGAATATTTGGTGATTTATCCACTCTCAACTAGTTATAATCAACTTAATTCCAAATCTACCAAAATCATGAATAAACTGTGGCCAACAGATACTCAACTCAACTCTACTGATCACAACAGATCCATCAAAAGTGGTTTTGCATTTTTAGCACATTCCTATGATTTATAAAGCAATAAACACCCTCTCAAGCACATCTTCATACATTCAAAAATACATTGGGAATCACACAGATTACATATGCATATGATACACCATTGGAAAGATAATTTCTCAAGGATCTCAGAAAGTCCAAGTTTATGATTTTACTATTTTTGTTTGATTTTTGGTGATTTATTGAATCTCAGCCGAATTAAAAGGAAAGAAAAACGTGAATAGTGAAATCGGTTTTTACATCCAGGCCCCCGAGAATCTGAAAGTAATTGCAGATCGGTCCTTTCCTCGCGAATAGGTCCTCAGAAACTTACAACTAGGTCCCTGCAAGTTTTCCACCTCACACATAAGTCCTTGAATCTTATGGAAAACCCCCTATAGTTTCTATCTTCTCACCTTTTACTCCATCATCTTGTACCTTCGGATGGACAGGAGCAGCAGCTCGGTTCTGCTCGGTTCTGCTGTAGGGCCGGCGCCGGCTTTCCTCCAGGCCCGGGCGCGCGAGCAGGGGCGCC
>CM014272.1:74433584-74445410 GCA_004135705.1 Alloteropsis semialata | reverse complement strand
TTGGGGGTGATATTGGGGACTTGACCCTTGATCCGTCCTCCAGGGATGAACAAGAGGTACTTGTGAGTATGATGCCAGAAGAGTGCTTGCGAGCGATTTGGCGGTTGATGAGAGCCTGCATGCTCTTCCTCCTGCGCTGGGTGTCCCCTTTGATCAGGATGCTGTCAAAGGGGAAGCTTTTCCGGAGCAGAGGGAAACCTGAAGGCCGTCCCACACAACCCTCAAGTTTGCGTGGCTATTGCCGGTCACCATGATGCCATAAGAGAGCTTGCGACAAGCTCATGTGGACCAAGCTTGCTACGGATGCAACAAGTCACGCAGCGACCACATCTCATGACTGGCATCCTGGCGGTCAATATCTTTGTTCTTGTAAATGGCCCATGGCCGGCTTCTTTTTGTGATTGTATAGCTTCTTGGTGATGGGTACCCTTCCTTTATGCCCTAGGCATGATTGTAATTTTCAGTCCCCAAGCGTAGGGGCTTGGCTGAGTCCCCGAGCTTGGGGTTTGACCGAGTCACGGAGACCCACTGACCGGAGTCGTAGTGCCGAGTCCTCGAGCATGGGGGTTTGGCCGAGTCACGGAGACCTGCCGACCAGAGTAATAGTGCCGAGTCCCCGAGCGTGGGGGCTTGGTCGAGTCACGGAGACCCGCCGACCGGAGTCGTAGTGCCGAGTCCCCGAGCGTGGGGGCTTGGCCAAGTCATGGAGACCCGCCGACCGAAGTCGTAGTGCCGAGTCCCCGAGCGTGAAGGCTTAGCCGAGTCACGGAGACCCGCTGACCGGAGTCGTAGTGCCAAGTCCCTGAGGGTGGGGGGTTGGCCAAGTCACACAGACCAGCCGACCGGAGTCATAGTGCCGAGTCCCCAAGCGTGGGGCTTGGCCGAGTCACGGAGACCCACCGGCCGGAGTCATAGTGCCGAGTCCCCGAGTGTGGGGGCTTGGCTGAGTCACGAAGACATTGCCGTTGGCCCGAAAAGAGCCATTGGTCCAGAGTTAACGGGCGCGCCGTGGATTCGGCGCCGTTAGGGTAAAAGAGCCATCCTGGTAATTTAAAATAAGGCGAACCACCGGGCTAGGTTTTACCCCCAGTTACTTTTAGATCTAAACCGTTCACTGCCGTCACTCTCGTCCACCGCCGCCACGCTTGCTGCCGGCCCGGGGGAAGACACTCTCGCCTCTGTGTGGATGCGAGTGAAAGAAGTCCACAATGTACAGTATACTCCTAATTTTACTTATTTAAATGCTAATTTCTTTGTTTATGTTCTTGATTTCTTAATTTTTAGGTAGTTTATTCAAGTTTGTGGACCGTTGCTGGAATTTTCTATTCTTTTCACATGTTACAGTTTTTAAGGCTTTAATATTTGATGTGTTGCCCACCAGAATATATTTTATGTCAATGCTAATTATTCATTAATGTTCTCAAAGCTTTTACTGTTTTTGGGCCTTCACTGTTTTTTGCTTTTCTTTTTTGTGTCTTACTGTACATGTTTGATTCTAAGCCTTTAATATTTTATTTATCCAGTTATCCCAAAGTTAAACTCACGGTTTCCTATGTTTTAGGTAGCTTTCAAGTTTTTGGACTGTGGTTGTGACTTGCTGTTTTTTGCCCACCATACTATTTCCATTTCAGGTTGCTGTTTTCCTTGGATTCGTAAAGGTTAAAAACAAATCTATTGTCCGGAAAAGTGATGATGGACCTGGCAGCGTCCTGGCAAAATTTATCCAAAAATTCCCTGATTCAAAACCATTGATTGTTCCAGACTCACAGCTTAAGTTTGTTATTGAGAAAAAACTTGTGAGTTCATGTTTACCCTAATCTATTCCATTGTTGATATTTATATAATTCTTTTATTTGTGTGCAATAGTTATTGTTTATCCTAATATATTCTATTGTTATATTTTCCAGAATATTAATTGTTGGTTTAATGCGTACATTGTTGATGAACTGGTGTGGGGGATAAACTATATGCTGGAAGAATTTTTACCTGAGGAGAAGAACAGGATAACTAATGAATGTTTAGTGAGCAAGGAGTTGGAAAAGAAGATTAAAGCATACGGATTCAGTATCTCATCAAACACAGTAAGTTTTCTCCTTGTTTCCAAAGACAATGCACCAGCTGTGAAGATGTTAATTATTCACCACAGAAAGCACACATGTAGGCTGTTACTCCTGAAAACTGTGTAGAGAATGCATGGATCTGATTACTATTATTTCTCCAATTTAACATTTTCATTTAGTTTGTCTTTGTTTTTCGAGTTTGCTTGTCTGAACCCAACACTAACCGTTTATAGTACTGTTCAGACAGACAGAGAGTTCATAGCTACTGTTGGTCGTTTGTACAAGATAGAATTTGCTTCCAAAAAATATTCTGGGATCTTACGCCGCAAATTTGGCAAGCACATTCATGTGCTTGGGGCCATTTCTGATATAGATCTTGCAGAAACTGTTGCGGCTCGTCTTCAGTCCCAGGTTAGTGGATCTGCTATAAACTGAATTCAAGTGATAATCAAGTGGTTATGAAGGAATAATATCGGTTTTCTTTGTTATATCCAGGAATGGAAACCAACTGGTGACAAGCATAGCAAGGTGGAGATACTGAAGCTTGTTACCTTTATCACGGAAGCTCCTAATGAGATAGGCAAAACTATTAAGATGCTCCGGCGTATGGTGGTGGTAGCAACTCAAGTCCCTTTGCAGGATTCTGAACCATGTCAACAGAAGACGGTCAAGCTGCCTGGTATTGTGGGCCTTTTTAGGCAATATCCATGGATACTAGTTCTGTGTTTAGTAGTTCTTTGTTTAGTTTGGGCGTTGCTGTTCCCAGAAACAGCTACCTTGGTGGGTTCTGACTGAACCAAGAAAGGGATAACTGAAACAGTATGGATGCTGAACAGCACTGAACGCCCTATGGGTTCTGATGGAACCATTTTCTGTGATGATTGCAATTTATAGATCATCCCCATTCTATTTCTTCAGTGGAAGATGCAAAGTCGTATGAATGTGTACATATGTATTTTTTCGGTGGCCTTCTAGTTTCAGTTTTCTTAGTTTACAAGACAATTTTATAGTTGTGGGATTGAATCCGAATTTATTTTACGGTCCGAGAAGCATTTGGGCTAGTGAGATGATTTTACGAGAGTAGGGTTGAATCCAAATTTATTTTATGGTCCGAGGAGCATTTGGTCTCAAGAGATGATTTTATGGTTGTGGGATTGAATCCAAATTTATTTCACGGTACGAGGAGCATTTGGCCTCGTGACACAATTTTACGACTGCAGGGTCAAATCCAAATTTATTTTACGGTCCAACAAGCATTCGGCCTCACAAGACGATTTTACGGTTGTGGGATTGAATCCGAATTTATTTTACGGTCCTAAGAGTATTTGGCCTCCTGAGATTATTTTACGACTGCGGAGTCGAATCCAAATTAATTTTACTAGTCAATCAACCCGTGCTCCCGCACGCGCTAATAATTTTAAAAGATATTATATTTAAAATTATTCAAAAATTAAACTCTTACCTAATAATCAAAATTATTTACATACTATTCTTTTATTTTTTTGTCAATACTTCAACATAATGCTCATATAGATGTGTAGTGTACTTATTATTTTATATTTGTGATCGATTTATAATTAGTAATTACTCTGTACACTTTTTTTATTCACATTCACACTTCTTATATTTTGTATCGCACCTCTGTACATTATATTTAACATAAAAATCAATATTTTTACTACTTCCTCCCATATCTTTACCTATTTATAAAGAGAGAATTGCTTCTTCCTTTTTGTTTGTCCATCTTGATAGGTGGGTCCCACCTATTGCGACGAACTGTAACCACGGTTCTAAGTGTCGACACCGGTTTTCTAATTGGATTAGAGTCCTAACTGAACCTAAAATCTTTATCTCCTACCTCTTTATCTCTATCTATATATATATCTTTACCTATTTCTAAAGAAAGGAACGTTTCAGCGGTCTGTTATATACGTCTCACAATCGGATTAGACATGCTTCATATTGTCTTCTGATCGGATTATGAGTAGTTCATTGTATACCACAATCAGATTAGAAAGTTAATTACTTTAACTTGCTTAGAAAAAGATATAACGGTCTTCATCCATAGCAACGCATGAGCAAGGTTGCTAGTACAAGTATAAATGGTCTACATGGTAACCCTCATGATTCATATATACCTTAACTTATTATTTCTATATTAACAATGATAAATTACCGTAATTTAGAATCATATATCAGTTTACTTTTGAACTTTTCGGTAGGATGCACATGAAGATAATTAGATTAAGATTTAAATGTTTAATTTAGGTCATCTTTAATAGCAACATACGTGGTAACATAGATACAAATTTTGAATCTCATTTTAGTTATCCTTTATAATTGTATGCATGAGTTAATTAGATAACAATTATGGAGTTAATTTAAATTACTTTTTATAATGACATAGCTCGATAATTTAGATATTTTTTAAAATTTATTTTAGAATAATTTTATAATGATAGTGGTGGGTAACTTCTTAAAAAATATAGTAGACCAATGACTATGGTTATTAGAGTTTACATGATTGACGTTTCTGATTTTTGTGAGAATTTCTAGGATTTATCTTTTTTCTAGCGTGTCTCATGAGAACTAATGCAGAGTCTCCAATTAAAAAATTGAGGCTATATTTCTACTAAACTATTATGAGTTACCTCTCATTTATTTAAATATTCGAACATAATACCTATACAGATATATACTTATTATTTTCATTTGATTGTGATAGATCTTTTTTAGTAATTACTCTATAATGTTTTGATACATAATTATAATCTTTAAATTTTCACTTTGCATCACATGTATACCTTGAATTTATTTAATGAACCCTAAGTTTGAACTATAATTTTAACGTAGAATTCTATATTGTCGTCGCTTCCCCTATATATTTATAAATAACAATGCACATTATGCGTATATACCTTAATCACTATATAATATACCAATAGTGTATGAAATACATGATTCAGACTCTTATATTTGTGTATATTTTTAATTAAAGTGATTTGGATTCTAATGTAGGATTACCTCTTGTTATTTTTAATAGTAACATATGTGGGTAATTGTCGGGGATAGACCCCGGGGGTACCCAGAAGGCGGATTGGCCCAACCAACAAGGGGCGGCCCAATCCGAGTGCTATCGGGCCGGGTTGTCAGACTGGGTGGCCCCCCACTCGGGAGGCCCACCAGTCGGACAAACCGGGATGAGAATGACGGCGCGCGGGACAAGGAAGCAGGAGGCGTACCTCGCAAGAAGATCGGAGATCAAGATAAGCTAGCCGGAATTCTAGGGAAAGATATCTGTAATCGTTATAGGATCGAATCCTTGTATTTCGGGTAGGTTATGATCTCTAGCCGACTTGTAACTCAAGGCAACTGGACTATATAAGGTGCCTTGGGACCCCCTCCAGAACACAACCACAACACCCGATCATTCAACCTAGGACAGAACCCAACTACGGAGATCCTTCAGGAACTTCATACACAGCAATCCATATACCCAACACAGGACGTAGGGTATTATGTCATCTCGACGGCCCGAACCTGTTCAATCCTCGCGTCTTGTGTTACCATCGTCTTGTGATCCTCGATCTGTCCCTCAACAAATCAACCACGTAGGCTACCCTGTGTGGACTGCCGGGCTCATAAATCCGACAGTTGGCGCACCAGGTAGGGGAAGATCGACGAGATCAATCCACAAGCTCGATGGCATCTACTTCCGCCGTCATCACACCGGCATCTGCCAAGATCTCCATCGCTGAAGGGGCCATGTTCTTCTTCAGATCCATGGTCTTCACCGCTGGACCCACAGGAGAGCTCTCCTTCAGCCGCGACGCCACCCGGAGGAGAGCGCACCACGTCTCGACGCTACTCCGGACGGGGTCGTCACCATCACCACTCCACCATCAACGATCGCCAACAACCCGACGATCGCGACAGTTGACGCCGCCCTCCCAGTTTCCGAGGGGAGCCCTCTTCCGCCTACACCGCCGACTGCTTCGTTTATGCCGCCTCCACCACGCAGGGCTCACCAGACACCCGAGGAACGAAGGAGACGATGGGCCACACGCCAACGCGAGTTCGAGGCAGACATGGACCGAGCCATTGCCTCCATCGGCGAGTGCGTTGGACTGGTCAAATCCGCCCGCCAGGACGTCACTTCTCCGACACGATTCCCGTTTGGACTCAGAAACGGTGGGGCCGTGTACCAGGAAGCACTCGGCGAACGGCGAAGTGCTGACTACTCTCCTGATGCAAGCGGGACGGCCAACCCCATCATGATCACTCAGATCGAATCTGCTCCGGACGTCACGACAACGCCGCCTCCTCGCCATCAAGACGCGCCGACCCCTCCCGAGGAGGAACCATCGCCGACTTTCCCGCAGGTCACGCGTGTCCTCCCACCTAACAAGAGGATCGTGCCGGCTAAGCGGGAAACTTTCGTCTCCGATATATCCGCCGATGAAGCAACAGTCCAGGGTGAGGACCAAGCACAGCGTGACGCCAGGGTCAGACGCAACGACGAGAAAAGGCAGCGCCGTGACGCGCGACGAGACCGCTGACATCCCAGGGCCACCCGTAACCTCAACGACGATTTCATCCAGGAAGTCGGCGGTGTAGGCGTCTATGCTACTCCGTCAGCCAACCTCGCCGCCGCACATCATGAACTAGAAGGGATCCCAGAGACGCCGGAGCTCAACCGCAACAAGGCTAGGCTAACCGCAGCCGCGGGTATGATCAATGCCCAGAAGGCCGCCGCTTCTTCCTCTCGTCACTACAGGTCAGCTAGCCGTCGTGAAGCCGAACAAGGCGTAGTCAACCAGCCGGACCTCCGCGAGCAACTTCGCAACCGCGACCTCCGCAGAAATCTTGACGACCGCCATCGGCGAAGGGACGAGGAAGAGCTCCGACGACGCGCCGAGTACAACCGCGAACATGGCGCCCCGGGGCTGGACCGCGACACCCGCCTGCGTCGAGAACTGGAGGCCAATGAGGCCGCGCGCCGCCGCGAGTTCGATCGCAAGTACGGACCTCCTCTCGAACAGCACAGACCGCCACGGGCTCGCACTCCTGAAGACCTCTCTGCTGATTCAGGACATGAAAACGCCGAGAACCTCAACGACTGCGACGGTTTCTCAGCGTTTACCGCCCGAGTAAGATCCATTCGAATGCCTGCTAACTTTAAACCTACAGGCGTAGAAAGGTACGATGGGAAGGCAGACCCTACAATGTGGCTTCGGACGTACAGCATCGCCATCCGCGCGGTGAATGGCGATCACGACTCCATGTGCGCCTACTTCCCGGTCGCCATGACCAAGGTGGGGCTAAGTTGGCTCCACAGCCTCGAGCCCGACTCCATCGACAGCTGGGACACACTCTGCCGCAAGTTCAAGAGTTACTTCCAGGGCAGCTCCGTCCGACCAGGCACAGCATGGGACTTGGGGAAGGTAAAGCAGAATCGTGGGGAGAGCCTCCGCGACTACACCGACAGGTACATGGAAAACCGCAACCTCGTCCCCGGCTGCTCCGAGTCCGAGATCATCCACTACTTCCTTGACGGCCTCGCCGAGTCGGTGGTCTTCGAGCGCCTCTGCGAGGACCTGCCAAAGACCTCCGGTGAGTTCTTCGAGCGGGTAAACAAGCTAGCCAGCGCCAAAGAAGCCACTCGCCTCCACTACAACAAGAGAAGCACTCGGGAGGACGATCGGCCGCCTCGCCGAGAAGATCGACCAAGGAAGGAGGACCCGCGCCGAGCCCGGCCAGAACCGAGCAAGCTGGGCGACCGAAAGCGCTCGGGGGATCGCACCATCGCCGCCATGGATCACGGAGGCCCTCGCCCGCGGACCAACTTCAGCGCCGAGTTCGACAAGATGCTCCAAGGGCCCTACCCTATACATAAGCAGTCCAAGCACCGTATGATCGACTACATGGGACTCGCCGACGCCTACCAGAAGCAGGAAGGAAAGCTGCCTCCACGCAATGACGACAAGGGCGACAAGAGGAAGGGGGCTCCCGCAAACCCTGCTTTCCCGAACGTTGAGAGACAGGTAAACTTCATCCTCGGAGGACCGCCTCAGGTGGACGACAAGCGCCGGGAGAAGGTGCGCGACAGGGAGATATTCTCCTGCTACACATCGCCGATCCAACTACTCCGCTGGTCAGAGCAGCCGATCACCTTCTCCAGGGAGGACCAGTGGTTTCAGATCTCCGACGTTGGCGAGTATCCCTTGGTGCTCAGCCCGATCGTCGACAATGCTCGCCTCACCAAAGTACTCGTCGATGGCGGAAGTGGCCTCAACATCATCTTCGCCCAAACGCTGAGGGATATGGGAATAGGCCCCGATGCTTTGGCCCCTTCCCCTCACCCCTTTTACGGGCTGATCCCGGGCAAGGGCTCCAAACCACTCGGGCAAATATCTCTCCCCGTCACCTTTGGCGATCAGAGTAACTTCCGAACCGAGTACCTCAACTTTCAAGTCGCCGACTTTACCACCGCCTACCACGCCATACTCGGAAAGCCGGCGCTCGCTAAATTCATGGCGATTCCCAACTACACATACCTCCTGATGAAGATGCCAGCACCAAACGGTGTCCTCTCCATCCGCAGCGATGTGCACACCGCCAAGGGATGCGACAAGGAAGGGCTCCACCTCTGCACTGGCATCGAACGCAGCGTACTCCAGACGGAAGTAGTCAACGATGCGAGAACATTCCAGGGGGATCCCGGCTCCATCCCCGAGTCCTCCAAAAGAAGAGCCGCGCTGACCACCATGCAGCCGGCCGAAGAAGTACGCCCCGTCTCGCTCGGGCTCGCCGACTCCTCCAAGACCGCCCTGATCGGTTCAGGGCTCGACGCCAAATAGGAAAGCGCGCTTGTCACCTTCCTCCGGAACAACGCCGACATATTTGCATGGACTCCATCAGACATGCCGGGTGTTCCGAGGGAGGTGGTCGAGCACTCCTTGAAGGTTGACGCGAACGCCAAACCAGTCCGCCAAAAGCTCCGACGCTTTGCGCAGGACCGCAAGGAAGCCATTAGGGTAGAAATTACAAGGCTTTTAGCTGCTGGGTTTATTAGAGAAGTCTTTTATCCCGATTGGCTTGCTAATCCAGTCCTTGTAAGAAAAAAGAATAATGAATGGAGAATGTGTGTTGATTACATAGACCTCAACAGGCACTGCCCTAAGGACCCCTTCGTCCTGCCCCGCATCGACCAAGTCGTCGACTCCACCGCCAGATGCGTACTCCTATGCTTCCTTGACTGCTACTCCGGCTACCACCAGATCACCTTGAAGGAAGAAGACCAAGAGAAAACGTCCTTCATTACTCCAATCGGTGCTTACTGCTACACCAAGATGACATTTGGCCTCCGCAACACTGGCGCCACCTACCAGAGGGCCATAAACCTAACCCTGGGAACACAGATCGGTCGCAACGCCGAGGCCTATGTGGACGACATAGTAATCAAGACGAAGAATGAAGCCGAGTTCATCGCCGACCTCTCCGAAACATTCAACAACCTCCGCAGACTCAACTGGAGACTAAATCCAACCAAGTGCGTCTTTGGCGTACCAAAAGGGAAACTACTCGGCTTCATCGTCAGCAACAGAGGCATCCAAGCCAACCCAGAGAAAATAGACACCGTCCGGAGGATGAAACCGCCGACTGGAAAGAAAGAGATCCAGAAGCTGACTGGTTGCATGGCAGCCTTAAGTAGGTTCATCTCCCGGCTAGGGGACAAGGGCTTGCCGTTTTTCAAGATCCTCAAGAAGACCGACAAGTTTGAATGGACCCAGGAGGTGCAGCAAGCTTTCACCGACCTCAAGAATTACCTCTCCAACCCACCGATACTCATCGCCCTGCACAACGATGAGACACTGCTCCTATACATTGCAGCCACGACCAATGTGGTAAGCACTGTGATCGTTGTGGAGAGGGACGAGAAAGGAAAGGCGCAACGCGTGCAGCGACCAGTCTATTATGTGAGTGAAGTACTAAGCGAATCCAAGGCGCGCTACCCCCAGGTGCAGAAGCTGCTCTACGCACTGCTGATTACGTCAAGGAAACTCCGCCATTACTTTCAGGCGCATCGCATCAAGGTGGTCACGCAATTTCCACTCGGCGAAATCCTCCATAACAGGGATGTCACCGGACGGATCATCAAATGGTCCATTGAACTCGCCTCGTTCGTCATAGATTCCCCCCCGCGCACCGCCATCAGATCTCAGATTCTCGCCGACTTCATCGCCGAATGGACCGAGTGCCAGGACGCGAAGGAAGACACCAGCGGCGAACACTGGAAGATATACTTCGACGGCTCCTTGATGATCGACTGCGGAGGCGCCGGCGTACTTTTCATCTCACCAACAAGGAAACTACTCCGATACGTCCTTCAAATACGTTTCCCCGTCACCAACAACGCCGCCGAGTACGAGGCAATTCTCCACGGGCTCCGCATCGCCACTTCACTCGGAATAAAGAGGCTACTGGTTTATGGCGACTCTGCTGTCGTTATAAACCAAGTTAATAAAGAATGGGATCGCCACAGCGAACGGATGAACGCCTACTGTGAGGCAGTACACAAGTAGGAGGGAAAATTCTACGGAATTGAATACCATCACGTTCCACGAGAGAACAACCTCGCAGCTGATGCATTCGCCAAACTGGGGTCAACCCGCGCGGAAGTACCAGGCGGCGTGTTCGTGCAAGGTCTCCTTAAACCCTCTGTTAAAGAGTTGGGAGATGAACCAGGGCCCGCCCCTGAACTTTGTGAGGTAATGGTCATCGACGTCGAAGAAGATTGGATGGCCGAGTTCATAGATTACCTCACCCATAACAAGGTACCAGAAGACCCCACGGCACGAAAGATTCTGGAACGTCGAAGCAGGAACTATGTGGTGGTCGGCGATGCCCTATACTGACAAGCCGCTACAAGCCACGTGTTCATCAAATGCGTCACAAAAGAATTCGGCCTTCAGATTCTTGACGTCATCCACTCGGGAGTCTGCGAAAGCCACACCGCCGCGGGAACACTAGTCGGGAAAGCATACCGGGCCGGGTTCTTCTAGCCTACTGTTGTCTCTGATGCCAAGGAACTCGTTCGTTGGTGCCAAGGATGCCAGTTCTTCGCGAAGCAGAAACACTTACCGGCCCAAGCTCTGCGCACGATCCCGCCCTCATGGCCTTTCGCCTGCTGGGGGTTGGACATGGTGAGACCTTTTCGAGCAGCTCTGGGAGGTTACACGCACATCCTCGTCGCCATCGACAAATTCTCCAAGTGGATAGAGTACAAAGCCATTGTCAGAACTCCAACGTCAAAGCAAGCCGCCGCCTTCATCGAAGAAATCACGCACCGTTTCGGGGTCCCAAACAGGATCATAACCGATTTGGGAACGCGGTTCACCACATCCGCCTTCTGGGATTTTTGCGAGAGCAGATGCATTGATGTATATTACGCCTCGGTCGCCCATCCCAGGTGCAATGGACAGGTGGAACGAGCTAACGCCATGATACTCCAAGGTCTAAAGGCAAGGATCTTTGACCCGTTAAAGAAGTTCGCCGGACGATGGCACCAAGAGCTACCACAGGTCATTTGGGGACTCAGGACTCAGCCGAGTAGGGCCACAGGCCACACTCCTTTCTTCCTGGTCTACGGCTCCGAGGCAATCCTCCCCACCGACATCGCCTTTGGATCACCGCGCATCGACAACTACAAGGAAGGCGAAGCGGAAGCAGCTCGCGAGGTGGACCTCGACTCCATCGAGGAACA
>CM014272.1:74402696-74432584 GCA_004135705.1 Alloteropsis semialata | reverse complement strand
TTTTTTCGCACCGGATGTTTCGACTCCACTCCGTTAGAGCAAAAACCATGTCTGTTTGAGTTTTGGACCATTTTGTCACCAATTTTTACAACATCCCGAAAAGAGCCCACTTAGTGCAACCATTGCACCATTTTGTGCGTTTGAACTGCATGTTATGTTTTTTGCACTGGATGTTTCCACCCCAGTCCATTAGAACCAAAAACCATGTTTGTTTATGTTCGGACCGTCGTCACCAGGTTATACAACATAAGAAACGGGCCCGCTTAGTGCATTAATGCACCGTTTTGTGTGTCCGAAATGCATGTTGAGTTTTTTGCACCGGCTCCACTCCATTAGACCAAAAACAATGTTTGCTTGAGTTTCAGACCATTTTGTCACTGGTCCTTCCAGTATCCCAAAACAGGTCCGCTTAGTGCAATTAATGCACCATTTTGTGCGTCCAAAATGCATGTTGTGTTTTTCGCACCGGATGTTTTCACTCCACTCCGTTAGACCAAAAACCATGTCTGTTTAAGTTTCGGACCGTTTCGTCACCAGTTTTTACAACATCCTGAAACCGGCCCGCTTAGTGCATTAATGCGCCATTTTGTGTGTCCGAAATGCATGTTGAGTTTTTCACAACGGATGTTTCCACTCCACTCCGTTAGACCAAAAACAATGTCTGTTTGAGTTTCGGACCATTTCGTCACCGGTTTTTCCATATCCCAAAATGGGCCCGTTTAGTGCAATTAATGCACCATTTTGTGCATCCGAAATGCATGTTGTGTTTTTCGCACCGGATGTTTCCACTCAACTCTGTTAGACCAAAAACCATTTCTGTTTAAGTTTCGGACTGTTTCGTTACCAGTTTTTACAACATCCTGAAACGGGCCCGCTTAGTGCATTAATACGCCATTTTGTGTGTCCGAAATGCATATTGAGTTTTTCGCACCGGAAGTTTCCACTCCACTCCGTTAGACCAAAAACAATGTCTGCTTGAGTTTCAGACCATTTCGTCACCGGTTTTTCCATATCCCAAAATGGGCCCGCTTAGTGCAATTAATACACCATTTTGTGCGTTCGAAATGCATGTTGTGTTTTTCGCACCAGATGTTTCCACTCCACTCCGTTAGACAAAAACCATGTCTATTTAAGTTTCAGACCATTTCATTACCAGTTTTTACAATATCCTAAAATGGGCCCGCTTAGTGCATTAATGCACCATTTTGTGCGTCCGAAATGATGCCCTAAGGACCCCTTCGTCCTGCCCCGCATCGACCAAGTCGTCGACTCCACCGCCAGATGCGTACTCCTATGCTTCCTTGACTGCTACTCCGGCTACCACCAGATCACCTTGAAGGAAGAAGACCAAGAGAAAACGTCCTTCATTACTCCGATCGGTGCTTACTGCTACACCAAGATGACATTCGGCCTCCGCAACGCTGGCGCCACCTACCAGAGGGCCATAAACCTAACCCTGGGAACACAGATCGGCCGCAACGCCGAGGCCTATGTGGACGACATAGTAATCAAGACGAAGAATGAAGCCGAGTTCATCGCCGACCTCTCCGAAACATTCAACAACCTCCGCAGACTCAACTGGAGACTAAATCCAACCAAGTGCGTCTTTGGCGTACCAAAAGGGAAACTACTCGGCTTCATCGTCAGCAACAGAGGCATCCAAGCCAACCCAGAGAAAATAGACACCGTCCGGAGGATGAAACCGCCGACTGGAAAGAAAGAGATCCAGAAGCTGACTGGTTGCATGGCAGCCTTAAGTAGGTTCATCTCCCGGCTAGGGGACAAGGGCTTGCCGTTTTTCAAGATCCTCAAGAAGACCGACAAGTTTGAATGGACCCAGGAGGTGCAGCAAGCTTTCACCGACCTCAAGAATTACCTCTCCAACCCACCGATACTCATCGCCCTGCACAACGATGAGACACTGCTCCTATACATTGCAGCCACGACCAATGTGGTAAGCACTGTGATCGTTGTGGAGAGGGACGAGAAAGGAAAGGCGCAACGCGTGCAGCGACCAGTCTATTATGTGAGTGAAGTACTAAGCGAATCCAAGGCGCGCTACCCCCAGGTGCAGAAGCTGCTCTACGCACTGCTGATTACGTCAAGGAAACTCCGCCATTACTTTCAGGCGCATCGCATCAAGGTGGTCACGCAATTTCCACTCGGCGAAATCCTCCATAACAGGGATGTCACCGGACGGATCATCAAATGGTCCATTGAACTCGCCTCGTTCGTCATAGATTCCCCCCCGCGCACCGCCATCAGATCTCAGATTCTCGCCGACTTCATCGCCGAATGGACCGAGTGCCAGGACGCGAAGGAAGACACCAGCGGCGAACACTGGAAGATATACTTCGACGGCTCCTTGATGATCGACTGCGGAGGCGCCGGCGTACTTTTCATCTCACCAACAAGGAAACTACTCCGATACGTCCTTCAAATACGTTTCCCCGTCACCAACAACGCCGCCGAGTACGAGGCAATTCTCCACGGGCTCCGCATCGCCACTTCACTCGGAATAAAGAGGCTACTGGTTTATGGCGACTCTGCTGTCGTTATAAACCAAGTTAATAAAGAATGGGATCGCCACAGCGAACGGATGAACGCCTACTGTGAGGCAGTACACAAGTAGGAGGGAAAATTCTACGGAATTGAATACCATCACGTTCCACGAGAGAACAACCTCGCAGCTGATGCATTCGCCAAACTGGGGTCAACCCGCGCGGAAGTACCAGGCGGCGTGTTCGTGCAAGGTCTCCTTAAACCCTCTGTTAAAGAGTTGGGAGATGAACCAGGGCCCGCCCCTGAACTTTGTGAGGTAATGGTCATCGACGTCGAAGAAGATTGGATGGCCGAGTTCATAGATTACCTCACCCATAACAAGGTACCAGAAGACCCCACGGCACGAAAGATTCTGGAACGTCGAAGCAGGAACTATGTGGTGGTCGGCGATGCCCTATACTGACAAGCCGCTACAAGCCACGTGTTCATCAAATGCGTCACAAAAGAATTCGGCCTTCAGATTCTTGACGTCATCCACTCGGGAGTCTGCGAAAGCCACACCGCCGCGGGAACACTAGTCGGGAAAGCATACCGGGCCGGGTTCTTCTAGCCTACTGTTGTCTCTGATGCCAAGGAACTCGTTCGTTGGTGCCAAGGATGCCAGTTCTTCGCGAAGCAGAAACACTTACCGGCCCAAGCTCTGCGCACGATCCCGCCCTCATGGCCTTTCGCCTGCTGGGGGTTGGACATGGTGAGACCTTTTCGAGCAGCTCTGGGAGGTTACACGCACATCCTCGTCGCCATCGACAAATTCTCCAAGTGGATAGAGTACAAAGCCATTGTCAGAACTCCAACGTCAAAGCAAGCCGCCGCCTTCATCGAAGAAATCACGCACCGGTTCGGGGTCCCAAACAGGATCATAACCGACTTGGGAACGCAGTTCACCGCATCCGCCTTCTGGGATTTTTGCGAGAGCAGATGCATTCGATGTATATAACGCCTCGGTCGCCCATCCCAGGTGCAACGGACAGGTGGAACGAACCAACGTCATGATACTCCAAGGCTTAAAGGCAAGGATCTTTGACCCGTTAAAGAAGTTCGCCGGACGATGGCACCAAGAGCTACCACAGGTCATTTGGGGACTCAGGACTCAGCCGAGTAGGGCCACAGGCCACACTCCCTTCTTCCTGGTCTATGGCTCCGAAGCAATCCTCCCGACCGACATCGCCTTTGGATCACCGCGCATCGACAACTACGAGGAAGGCGAAGCGGAAGCAGCTCGCGAGGTGGACCTCGACTCCATCGAGGAACATAGAGTTAACGCCCTCATACAACATGCACGTTACCAGCAACAACTCCGACGCTACCATGACAGGAACGTTCAGCAACGGGACTTCAACATCAGTGACCTCGTCTTACGCCGTGTGCAATCGACAGCAGGAGCTCACAAGCTCTCCGCCCCATGGGAAGGACCGTTCATAGTGACCCAGGTCATATGTCCGGGTACTTTTCGACTCCAATATGAGGATGGCACTGAAGTCCCCTACCCGTAGAATATAGAGCACTTACGCCGATTCTACCCATAACAAAGCTATGTATCACCAAGTTCAATAAAGATATACCTTCTTCATATATTTCTTGTGTTAACAAAACCACTCGGCACTACTCCATTCCGAGTAGTTCCTAACTAAATGCTGCGTAACCGGGCCTGGAACGACGCCTAAGCCTTTCTACACGTGCACGGGATCCGCTCTCGACGTCATGAACTTAGGATAAGTGAAGCGAAGGGAAAAGCACATTCAAGCAAAAGAACTACTCGGGCAACCTTAAAATATGAGATAAAATATACAATATTGCCGCTTTATTCAGTTCTGAATATTTGTACATACAAAATCTATTCTATTCTACTTCACAGCGCAGGATCCTACTCCAGCTTGAGGGCCTTGCCAACCTTCTCTGCGATCGGGCGAGTTTGAGCCAGTGCCTCCTTCACTTGCTCGCTTGAAGCATCCGCTGCCACCCCATCACCAACTGGTGCAAGGTCAATCCGCGGGTAGAGTGTCCGAACACGCGCGAGAGCGTCGTTCGCGCACACAACCGCTGACTCCTTGACCAGGTCGGCGATCCGGGCCGGCGCGGCTTGCAGTCGGGCAACGAGGGCAGTCGGCTCGCTCTCTTCCGGAGCAACGGCGTCCATCAGATCCTTCGCTGCGTCGTGGATCTCCGTCAAGGCCAAGTGTGACGAAGCCAGCTCTTGTTCCAAGCCTGTTATAATTTGAGCGTTATTCTGGATAGTATACATCGCCTGAAGCATCATCATGTCCGCACCTTTTTAGAACTCCTGCTCCCTCTTCAGCTTGCCCGCCATGACCTCCTCGGACTTCTGCAGATTCGCGTTCGCAAAACGCAAATCCTTCAGTTCGCCGAGGTGACGGGCCCTCTCCATCTCCTTCTCTGAAAAAGCAGGGGAGCCCTCGGTCAGGAAAAGAAAGCACACCGCAAGACTTGATGACAAAGAAAACAGAGCACTCAGGAAGATACAGGGACAAGGCTTTACCATGGAGACTCGAACGATGCTCAACAATGGCGTCATTCAAGCTCGTCTGGGCAACGTCACGCTGACGCTTGACCCATTTCAGCTCCGCCTTTAGCTCCTCCTCACGCCGTCGCATCGATTGCGCGTCACGAAGCTGCTCCAGGCGCAACTGCCGGAGCATAGTCAACCTCTGCACCAATCAGCGGAAAGCGGATGAGGAGACAAACCTCCACGCAGCGCCGAGACTGGTCAACTGCGAGCTGCAACTCGGCAAGCACCACCTCCTCCTCCGCCGCGTTGGCGTCAATCGCGGGGACCGTCATAGTCCCCGGGTCGTCCGACTGCTTTTGGAGGACCTTTCCTTGAGCAGCGGCATCTCTGCCTGCGTGCAGGGCTGGCACCGAGGGGTCCACTACAGGATTCCCAGCGCCACCGCTCGGGGAAGCCGCCGCCTTCCCGGCCCTGCTCTACACGTCCTCCATCCCGGGCACCACCACGTTCTCCTCCGGCGAAGGCCCGGCCGGCACCTGCTCCATTTGCGGCGCCATCGACCCCTGGGCCGAGACTGTCACGCTGGGCACCACGCCTGAGGGCGGTGTGCCAACGGGCGTAACCGGAGGAGAACTCGGCTTCTGAGGGGTAGCAGTCGATGACCCCGTCCCGCCAGCCGCCGCAGCATCAACATCGGAGGATTTGCTGAAAAAAGCAGTCAGAAGTTACAACAGGAACTCGAAAATAATGACATACAAAAGAAGCACGAGAACCGATGACTTACTGGGTACTTTTCACCACAACAACCCGGGGCCGCAAGATCAGGAGCTTGGGTCGCTGTTGCGCCGTGGCTGTCGTCAGGATCGGCCTGGTCCACAGATTGGAGACCGGCCTGGCATCCATGGCAGCCTGGACAACGGCTTCCGCCACCATCCGCCGCTTCTCCTCCACTGACACGCCCATGGCCCGGGCGTGCTCTTGCTCCCGGAATACGGAGTCGGACATCGCTTCGTCCTTCTCCACTACCTCTTCCTCCACGACGGCCGAGGAAGGTCGTCCCGGCTCGTCAACGTCGGTGTCAGAACCAGCAACCGGCTGCTTGGCCGGCTGCGCAGCCGGCTTCTTCGCGGTCATCTTCCTTGAGCGCTTCCGCTTAGGAGGCGGCGCCGCATCCGCCACCGCTTCCTGGACGGAGGGCGCCTCGTCGGACAGCGTTGCCGAGTCGTCGTCGGCCGCATCGTCGACTCCAGACGCCGCCGGCTTAGAAACACGGGCCCTGCGTGTCCCGACTTTCGCCACAGCCACCCGCCGCTTCCGTGGGCGGGTCTCCTCCACGTCTTCATCTGAAGGGCTCAAGGAGCCCTCCGTGTCACTGGCCGCCCACTCCAGGGGAGCAGGCGGGTCAACTAGACCTCCCGCAGGGGCGTCGCCTTGATCACCCGGGGGAGCTACCCCCAGCTACGCCTTCCTAGGTGAATCTTCAGGAAGCGGAGAAGGAGAAAAGTATTCGAAGACCCGATCCTGCATGAGTCGCAGAATCAGACGGCCAACGGACGATTAGATCAAAATCAAAGATCAGTATCGAGACGAACATGCTAAAGCACTCGGAACAAAGACTTACTGGCAGAGCGGGCCTCTTCAAAGAAAATGGGCGCGGCTGGTGCTTCTTCGACACGTGGCCGAGGTAGAAGCCGCCTACGTGCGCCTTCATCTCCTCCTTGCCCACCGTCCGGCGAGCCCCCCGAGTAGGATCTTCCCGGCCCGAGTACTCGAAGCCCGGGTGCTTCCTTTCCTGGATCGGCTGAACCAGCCGCCTGCTGAAGTTGCAGGCGACGCCGACTGCTGTCAAACCCCGATCCTTAAGGTCCTTGATCATCCCAAGGAGCTCCTCCACTTCACGCATCTGGTGATCCCCGGGGAGTTCATTCCAGCACGTCCTGATCTCCGGCCGTGCCCGCGATGGCAGGGGATCGTTGGCGCATGGTTCCCGATGTAGAACCACTCCGCCTTCCAGCCCTTGTTGGAAGTGTTGAGGGCGATGTCGAAGTACTGGTCTCTTCGGCCTTGATGCAGCATGAATCCAACACCTCCCACCATCACCATCTTCTCCTCACTGGGTTGCGGCTTCACCCAGTAAAGATACCTCCACAAGTCGAAATGGGGAGTGATCCCCAGGTAGGCCTCGCACAGGTGGATGAAGATGGAGATGGCCATGATCGAGTTGGGATTGAGGTGAACGGCCTCAATCCCGTAGTAGTGGAGCAGCCCTCGGAAGAAGGCTCCCGCCGGCAAGCTGAACCCCGCCTCGAAGAACGGCTTGAACAGCACCAGTTCACCGGAGTTCTCCGACGGGAAGGCCTCCCTGGAGCTCGGGCGCCACTCCGCTACAGCTTGAGGTGGAAGGATGCTCCGCTCCACCATTTCCTCCAGCGCCTCCTCGGTAACCTTCCCTCGCGCCCATGCGACGGCGGGGGATGGGATCTTATCCGACTTGGGGAGGTCGGCGAGCTTCCTTTTCGGCGCCATGGCTTTGGGCACGGATCGCCTTGTTCGCATCCGCGAGGCTACGCTCCCCGTGGTGGCTAAATCCGCGGAGCGGATCTAGACGCAAAGAAAGGCTCTGGTGGCGGCTGAATGGAGAATGAAGAAAGGGGGGAATGGATCTGGAAACAGAGGGATTTCCCCGTCAGACCTAACCCTCGCCTTTTATGGCACTTCGCAACGCCCGAAATTACCGTGAGATGGCGTGATTAATGGATGAGAGCGCAGCGGTAAAAAGAGCCGTTGAGCGCCCTTGCGAACCGTTACGCTCGGAGCGTTACCGTAAAAAACGACCCCGTGCGCTCGGGCAAGACGAAGAAGTCGGCGTGCTACTAAGGCTCGACCAGCACTCGGACTCGGGGGCTGGCGCCGCATTAAAGACAGTGTGCCTCTTGGGCTCGATTGGCCCCGAACCACTCGGGAGCCGACACTGCAAAATAAGTGGCGTGCCGCTAAGGCTCGACCAGCACTCGGACTCGGGGGCTGGCGCCGCATTAAAGACAGTGTGCCTCTTGGGCTCGATTGGCCCCGAACCACTCGGGAGCCAACACTGCAAAATAGGTGGCGTGCCGCTAAGGCTCGACCAGCACTCGGACTCGGGGGCTGGCGCCGCATTAAAGACAGTGTGCCTCTTGGGCTCGATTGGCCCCGAACCACTCGGGAGCCAATGCTGCAAAACAAGTGGCGTGCCGCCAAGGCTCGACCAGCCCTTGGACTCGGGGGCTGGCACCGCACCAAAGACAGCGTGCCTCTCGGGCTCGATCAGCCCCAAAGCGCTCGTGGGCTGACGCTGCAAATGAGTCACGGCAATTAGACAAGCGCGGCCGAGCCCCGACGGCTCGGGGGCTGGCGCTGCAAAGAAAGCGAAAGCGGGAGCTCCATTCTCGAGGCAATAAGGATAGAAATTCTCTTCAGATTATACAGTCACACAGGAGCCGGTCATGCGCCGGTTACAAGGAACAAAAGACTTCACCGCCCTGAAGACGGCTTGGGGCCCCACCGGCGCACCAACTATCGCATCCGCTGCAAGCTTGGGCCACATGAGCTCATCGCAAGCTCTCTTGTAGCACCACTACAGCCGTCGACGAGGCAGCCCTTTTTGAGGGTTGGGAGCGAATGCTCCCGGCTATCCCTTGGTTTGTCGGAGCATTACGCCTAGACAATCCTAAACCAAAGGCAAAGCTGGGAGCCAACGGGGCAGCATCCAGACGCTGATCAACACCTCGAGTACATCGCAAGCACTCTTCTAGCACCTCGCTCTTATGACTCTACGGATTTTTCCTGGTGGATGAACCCAGCAATGAGTCTCCGACATATTCGCCACAAAGTTCCTACGCATATTCGCCTTTGGGTGGCAGCCCTAGCTCCCGGTGAGTATTTATAACCTCGGGTTACCGAGGGACGGGAAACCGCCCTGCACTGTGAAGCACGTGAGCTCCGAGCCATGCGTCCTTTTCCTACCCAAGGTGCGCAGGTCACCCTTATCACCTTTGGTTTTACTTGACCACGGGCATGCCCTGCGCGTCCACGGGGAAACTATGCTTGTCGCCGCATGCCAAGAACGATGCTCCTCCGTTTATGTTCCCTTTGGGGGTATTCGAGAAAAGGCGAATCCTCAAGGACCTGGGACTCACGCTAAGCTAAGTATCATTTTCAATTAAATATTTTACGTCTTCTGCATACTTTCGTATGCCTTGGCTCCTATATGTCCCTGTGACTTTCGCTGAGCACCTGGGTAGCACTCCAACTGCGTATACAACCTGGTCTGCCCAGACTGCAACTCCGTAGGCTTTTATACAAGTCGCTAAAGTACTCGGGGAGCACGCGCCTTAATCCATGAAGCCTCGACTCTTCCGTACGCCTACGCTCCTACGCGTGCATGCGGCCCAGCTCCCTGCATTACGGACTATGGCTATCGGGGATCAGGTGCATAAACGTAACAGGCTAACTATCCGGAGAAATTAATAGACTTAAAAAGCTGGAAACAAGAATCATTTTCCTGCATTGCCGAATACTTTTCTTCTCGGATTTGCATTTTACTGCATCATATACTGTCGTCGCACTGTGTTTTCACTGCAGGGTATGGACGACTACTCGGCGTACCTCAGCCCGCACGCTCGGGGGCTGGCGCAGCGATGACTACTCGGCGTACCTCAGCCCTCACGCTCGGGGGCTGGCGCCGCGACGACTACGCGGCGTTCCTCAGCCCTCACGCTCGGGGGCTAGCGCCGGGATGACCTGTCGACGAGCTGTGGCCCTCACGATCGAGGGCGGGCCGCCGAAATTAACGCCGGATGACTTGGTTAGATGCTCCTCGGTTAAGCCTTGAGCCGATTCCTACGGAATCACCTTAAGGCTCGGGGGCTACGACCAACGGATGCACCTCGAGGCGCATCCGTTGATTGTCTGGCGACCATGACGAAGATGATCAGAACAAGGCTACAAACCCTTGGACCGATTCCTCCGGAATCACTTCAAGGCTCGGGGGCTACGGCCAACGGACGCACCTCGCGGTGCATCCGTTGCAGACGGCTCTCTTTTCTCTCCAGTATCACGTGGTTTTGCTTCCAACCGCAGCAGGCTCGAAGCTCATCAGATGGCACGACCTTGCCGAGTTGTCGCTCAACCACGTACTACTCGGGGACTTGTCGGGGATAGACCCCCGGGGGTACCCAGAAGGCGGATTGGCCCAACCAACAAGGGGTGGCCCAATCCGAGTGCTATCAGGCCGGGTTGTCAGACTGGGTGGCCCACCACTCGGGAGGCCCACCAGTCGGACAAACCGGGATGAGAATGACGGCGCGCGGGACAAGGAAGCGACCTCGCAAAAAGATCGGAGATCAAGATAAGCTAGCCGGAATTCTAGGGAAAGATATCTGTAATCATTATAGGATCGAATCCTTGTATTTCTGGTAGGTTATGATCTCTAGCCGACTTGTAACTCAAGGCAACCGGACTATATAAGGTGCCTTGGGACCCCCCTCCAAAACACAACCACAACACCCGATCATTCAACCTAGGACAGAACCCAACTACGGAGATCCTTCAGGAACTTCATACACAACAATCTATATACCCAACACAGGACGTAGGGTATTACGTCATCTCGACGGCCCGAACCTGTTCAATTCTCGCATCTTGTGTTACCATCGTCTTGTGATCCTCGATCTGTTCCTCAACAAATCAACCACGTAGGCTACCCTGTGTGGACTTCCGGGCTCATAAATCCGACAGTAATATAGATGTAAAGTTAAAGGGTTAATTTAAGTTTTTTGACCTTTAATTTAAGTTATTTTTATGTATTCATAGTGGGTAGTAATTTAGTTGCAAATTTATGAGGTTATTTTAAATATTATTTATAACGGCATAGTGGGTAATTTTGATGAAGATTAGGGGTTATTTTGGTTTATTTTATATAATGGCACAGGTGGCTAATTTTGGTATAGATTTAGGAGTTACTTTAAGCTATTTTTTATAATGGCATAGGTGGGTAATATTTTATAAAATATAGTAGATCTAATGGTTATGATGATTTGAGTATTACAATTAATGGCCATATATTTTGCTTTTTCGTAAAAAATTCTAGGATTTCTCTCTTTTTCTAGAGTGTCCACCTAGGATACTAGGTGGCTTCATCTGGAGGCTTCAAAAGGAGCCTTCAATTAGTAATAGTATAAGATATAAGATGGATCTAGGGCGTTTAGCCTTGCGAGATAAAAAGGGTCCAGTCATGTTGAAGATATATATTTTTTCAAACCTAAATACGCAAATTTAATGACTTAAAGGAGTACTCAGTAATCTTTAAAATATCCCAATATTGTAGTAATCAATATTGTGATACGGTCTCGGTGTAGTAGTAGCAGTAGTGATCGAAGATCCACGGCCTGCGAGAAGTATGTTTCACAATTTTGAGTAGTATTTCTCATTATTTTTATGGCTTATGATACCATGCGGAGCCCGATGTTGATGAACTACCACAAAATTAGAATCTGTCCACCTAGCATGTGCTTGGTTGCTGGGATAGGATGAACCGCCACCAGCGGCCGCTGCCGCCATGGCCGGCACGGGAGTGCCTTAAGGTTTGGGATTTTGAGGTCGGGAGAGGAAAACTTGTCACCATCGGACCCTAGAGGGAGCATCGCGGGGGAGGTCGACCCGACGGCGGGTGGTGATTGGTGGGCAAGGCGGCAGAGCGCCGCCTGCCGCCGGTAGTGGTTACGGCGGTTTGGGCCAGGTCGGGACGGGGGTATCACGCGCAACCTCGTTAGTGGAGGGCGGGGCGTCGGCGGGAGGTAGGCGGCTGGCGAGGCGGTGAAGTCGCCGCCGGCCGAGGCGAGCGGTGGAGGCCGACGGCGTCGGTGGGAAGGCATCACTTTCCATCTTTGGCTGGGAGGAAGAGGAGAGAAGAGGAAGAAGGAAGAAAGGTAGGGCAGCACGACGGCGGCGGGAGGTGGGCGCTTGCCGGTCGGTGGAGGGAGGGGCGGGGCCGAACCGATGGTGGTGGAGAGGGAGCGGAGTGGCGAGGTGGTGCTGGCCGCCGGCCGCGGGAGTACGGGTGAGGAGACGGTGGGTGGGGAAGGAGGAGGGTGGGGTTGAGAGGAGGGTGGGTGAGCGGCGCCGGGCAAATAACGCCGAGGTGGCGTCCAATCGCCCTCGGTCTGAGCCTCCAAGGGGCCGGCCGCACAGTCGCATCAAGATGGTCGGCACGTGAACACGACGTCAACGGCCACGTACGACTGGCCGACGCCTCGACGGGTGAGAGTCGGTGACGGCGAGCGCGCCACGGAGATCGATGCTGCCGTGTGCCAAATGATGACGCGAGCAGGGATCTATGGCTCTCGCTGCCGGCCGGATTGCCGGAACCGGACACCATTGTCGTGGTCGACACGTCGTAGTTCCGGCCCCAACTTTCTACGTCGGGGGAATCGTAGTCGCCGCCGCGGCCTCGTGTCGCGTGCCCGACGGTACAGTACGCACTTACGCGAGCGAAGCAGCGGGTGGTCATCGTCGGATGAGTTCGACCTATCCCGGTTGGGACCTTGGGAGCAAGGAGGCGCGCGAGCCGTGACGCCAAAGTCATGCAGCCTTCTGGAAAGCCGCCGGAGATGATCAGGGTCAGGGAGGCGCCGCTGCTAGGCAACGACGACGTGTGGAGTGATGGAGACCAGACGAAACATATCACCGCTCGGACGTACGCCGTGGTCCAAAGAGACGGAGGATGAAGAAGAGTCAGAGTTCGATTCCCGCATTGGCTGCTGTCGTCGTGCCGGCCCCGACTGTGACGACGTGCTAGCTGCCCTTGCATCACTCGGGCGCGTGCGTCTACACTGTCACGTACATGTGGTGTTGTGTTTTTCAATAAGTCGCGCGTCACCGTATCCCCCCGTACCGCCGGTATCGCCGTACACATATAGGCGGCAACGACTCGCTCGCTGCCTTCCACGGTTACACGTACGACGCATCCATATATCAGCCCGGCAGGTGCACGCGCGCGTTGGCGTCAGCACCGGAGCTAGGCCGGGGCGGGGGCGGGGGGGCGCCCACACAGGGGGGGTGCGAACGCGGCAGGGCCGCGGGCGGCGCGGCCGACATGACGGCGAGGCGGCACGACGGCGGGATGGGGCGAGGGGAGACAGCGCCTAGGCTTTAGGCTCTGGTCCCGATCGATCGAGAGCGGTCGATGGCCACTGGCCAGGGCAGCGCGCGGTGGCACGGCACCACACACCCAGATCGTCCAATCACCTGTGGATCGGAGTCCTCGACGATCAGTAGGGCGTCCGCAACAAGGCGGGTAAATCGCCCGCTGATGTGGCCGGGTGCGGGAATAAAACAAGGAAAAAAATCGTTAGTTGCATTGAGTTAAGACGGTGGGACAGAGGTGCAGAGACCGTGCGTTTTACCGGGAAGTGTGCGACGAACTTTTTTACTGTTCTCTCATATCCACGTAGGAAAAAGAGCCACGTGAGCTAGTAGCTCCGAGCTGCTTGTTGGGGACGCCCTAATAGAGACAGCATGGAATCGAGAGGATCGCAGCACCGGGCGGCGTACAGCCGGGACGATGACAGGTGGTCATCCGCCTTGTACTCCGCGTACGTGTTGCCGTTGTTGCATCGATCGATCACACCTCCTGCCAGCTAGATTAGCTCCTTTCGACGCCATTCTTCTTCCCAGATCGATCGGTTTCGTTGGGGGCCGGAAAGATTGGAAGCCGGTTGTGCATGACATGACATCATACCTGGTCTGGTAGTATCATCTACGACGACTTATCGTGCTAGCAAAGATTATTGGGCTCCATAGAAGAAGAAATCCCAACATTTATATGTGTGGTCTCACAGCACAGGCATATGTACGACTGTGGAAACACGAACAGTTCCGCCTCTCTCTCTCTTTTTTGCAATACCGGCGTGAGATCAACACTCTAGTTGGAACGGCTGTTCCCGTCTCTAGCTACTAGCACTACCCAGTTCCCACCACCGAAGCCACCCCAACATCCAGTCGTCAGCCTCACGACTTTGTGAGGCCGCCGTTGCCACAATCTTTCGCATGCTAGTCGTCTTCTGCCACCGTGTGTCCGTGTCCTTGTGTCTACCACCACTATTGAGAGATCGATCTTGCTGAAATTGGAGAGGTAATTAAAGAGAGGGAGCAACAAAACTCTGGTATAAAAGGGAGTAGAAAACAAATGAGTGAGATATAGCAAAGCTGGTTCGACAGGGAACTAGAGGTCAACGTGGTATGAAAAGAAGGTGCGCCATCACCACACAAGAGAGCAAGCGCAGGTGGCAAATAATGAAGGAGGTTGCAGAAGAGATATGGGTGACACGTAATGAAGGAGGTTCCGGAGGAGAAAAAAGGGTGCACGTAATGAAGGAGGTTGCGGAGGAGGAACAAGAACACTCGGAGGAAAAACAAGGGGGAGGGGTGGGGGGTCCGTCATTGGGTTCACATCTAACTACTACCCTCTCCATTTCAAATTACATGTCTATATGAATCCAGATATACACATTGTCTAAATACATACATATTAAAAACTATGTATTCAGAAAATCTACGATAACTTATAATTCGAAACGGAGGGGAGTACAAATCCTGAGAGCGGAAAAAGGTAAACAACATATGTGTGCATCCAATTACTATGCATGAACCATTTGATCCAAAAGCTTATTAAACCCATGAACAGTACTAATGATACTATAACGGTCCCCATCCAAGTGAACGGCCGTTCGGTGTCTCAGTGTCTTGGAAGACAGGAAGAGTAGTCGGACAAAGGAATCCCACAGCGTGCAGCTCCAGCACTCTCCACTCCAGTAATCCACACTTCCGCTGCTGCTACCACCACGTACTGACGTACACCACTATAGTAGGCTAGCAGCTAGACGATTCACGGGCGTGGCACAGCGGGTCGGGCCAGGTTTCGATCCGGCATGCGCCCACGTGTAGCGCTTTCGGACCGGACCGTGGGCCTGCACTGCGTAGCATTGGCGTGGACGGCCCATATATACATGCATCCAAGGCTGCAGGTCACTGTTGACCTCGTTCGCGCTCACCGCCTCGCACATCTTTCTGAATTCGTTGCAAGTGCCTGTCAATCGGAATATACGGATGATCCTATTCCTTTCTCCACCATTAGTCCTGCATGCGTTGCGTTGCATGACATGGCTCTCCTTAAAAGATGGATCACCGTCGAGCTGTTGCCGGCCGATCGAGAACTTAACAACCGATAGGATCGGATGATGCATGCATGGTTATAGTGATAGTGAAGGACCAAGTCATCGCCAACCACTTGATTAGATAGAACTCGTGTGATGGCGCGGATAGTCTTGTGGAATTGTGGTGTTAGGATAAACTATATGGGTGTAAGCTTACCTAGTGTAACACGGCGTGGATGGAGAGATTTCAGCCGATGGGTACGGTGCACGTACGCCGTGGAATTTAGCGAGTGACTGAGACGTATGCTGCACCGGTTAAGATTGACCAAGTTAAAAAGTAGGATAAGCTGTAGGATCCATGCCTTTTCACACCTGTTTTTTGACCCCTCTTTTTCATATTTGATGAGTGATAAGGTTGATCGTCATGTCGTGTGACTTGTGTGTGTAAATTCTCGAACTCTCCCATCGTCAGTTTTTCCAACCAAAGCACGACGCACACTTGATGAATAGGCCGGACGGCTTCTAAGATACTAGTACCAATCAAATTATATATAGCCGGGTGACACAACAAGCTCTGTTTTATTATTCCACTAGGAAAGGATAATTATGCGTGCCAAATCATTTTTAAAAATGTATATGGCACCGTCCAGTAAGGTTCCTGTCCCCCTTTTTTTTTCCTTTGAGGCAAAGGTTCCTGTCCCCTTTTGATGACAATATACTATATGGACGGTCATATATGGCCTGAATTATTATTAAAACATACTAGTGCTAGACATCCTTGTAACTTAAACACGCTGCAAATCTCCTCGACGACAACGGTGTGAGACGAGAATTAATATCCAAGACGCATGTTACAACTTTTTTAAAATTGACCTGGTTAAAGGTAGCCGGCCAGTACTAAAGGTGCCGTCCTACTGTGTTTTACTTTTTATTTTATTTTATTTTATTTTATTTAATGACTCTTATGCTCGATAGTGACTTGTACATATGACCCTGAATGTGTATATCAAAAGTTCAAAACGTTCCCATCTACCATCCTTGTATCGCAGCTTAGACACGCAAGATAAACACTTGAATATGCTTTCCCAAAAAAAAATCAACTACAAATAAGCTGATGTTTCTATACTCACTGATTGCTAGGTTGATTGGCTCCATCACCACTATAACCAACAATAAATAAGTCCAGCATCTCACTAATACGAGTACTCCTCCATTGTTTACTAGTGGCCCTTAGCTTGACCAATCATGCACATTCTGTGACTCAACAAGACCAATAGAACACTGTAACAGAAGGAATCAGATTTAATACAGGAAACAGCGGCAAACCTAATTATTTGACACACCTACAAGGAAGCATTAACGAACACACAAGGCCGTTCCGATATGCTTTGCTGCCCTCTGGCCTACCACAGGCCATAGTTATTGCCTAGGACCAAATGGGAAAGCCATTTCTTGTGCCCATGTATGGACATGTGGGCCCAGTTTGTTTCCGTCCCAACAGGCAACAGCGAGCCTTTTGCTGCTCCGGTAGGGTAGAGATCCAAATTTGCTTTGCTTGGGATAAGTATTGGGGGAAAATAGACAGCGAGCTTTGGGGAAATTCTGCCATGATCCTAACTCCGTCACCTCCAATCTCTTGCTAATATAGGAGATAAGGCGAGGATTCCGGAAGGAACCAAAATGATGTTGATGATAATCTATATCCGGTACATCTACTTAACTGAGAATAGTATATTAGTTGATTTGCGGTGGTGGTATTGCAACAATGTCAATTCGATAAGTTAATGGATAGGCTCATAGCTAAGTTAAGCATAAGCTTTCTACAATATTGTTGAATTAAAGCAGTAGTATGTGTGCGTGTAGCAGTGCACATTCTCGGTCATGTAATGTTTATCCACAACATAATATGCACACTGACCAAAGAAGTACTAGTTCTAAGCAAAAGTTGATGTGAACTTACAAATCAGTGGACAAACATCGTGAAGTTTCCTCTCGAGGTAGAGAGTGAAAATGTGGCGTTTGATACTCTCAGTGGACAAACATTGTGAAGTTTCCTCTCGAGGCCATAAACAAACACAATGAATTTTGTAAACGAGAAAACACACCCACCAGATTTAAATGGTCAGATCCTCCGAAGTTGTAGGTAATATATTATAGATGGTATAATGACGACAATACTTCCATAATGCAACATTGCATTTTTACGTTATAATGACGATAATACTTCCATAATGCATCATTGCATATTAATTTGTATTGAAATTTATTTTATAAGTATGATGAAATACGATATTTTTATCAATAGAAAATTGTGCATGTATGATTCTTTTTTATGTTTTGAACTGACATTTTGAAATATTTTGGTAGCGAAATTTCAAAACCACATCAACTAAAACTCCAATTAAAGTATCATTTCCAGAATATAGTAGTATCATGTTTCATTAGTAGAGTACTTCTCCCTTTTTCCTACAAAAGTTGTCAAAGTAAAACTTCTCGCCAAATTTATATAAAATTGCACCAATGTATAACATCAAATCAATTACATTAAATCTACCATAAAGCACGTCTTGTTAGCATTTTTATTTGGTATTATAGGTGTTAATATATTTTTCTGTAAACTTATCAAAATTAATCTTAAAGTACTCTTAAACATACTTTAGTAAAAACCAAAACGATCAGCCATATATTTGAGACCGGGGAATGAGCACTGATCTACTTCCACAAAGCGTACCACCGCAATTAGTGTACTTAAGACTGGCTGAACTATAATAAATATAGACTCCAGTAAAGTCTCAAGATAATACAGTAGTACTGTATTTTTTGGGGCAAACGCGGAAAGTTTGCTCATTTCTAGTAGGGTTGATTTTTTTTCCTCTGTAGAAACTCGCGCGAAGTTGCCGTGCACAATTTTCTACGATCCCACCAAGTATGCTAGCTACACATTGACCCTGCTATGCACTCCAGCTAAAGTTTAGCTAGCTAAAGTTAAGTCAGCTAAAGTTTATTTGGAGCTATTTGGGTCCTTTAGCTAATTGTGTTTATTTACAATACTATCTTTATTTTTATTGGAGCCAGACACGAAAAATAGAGGGGCAATTTCTCTTTAAACATGTTTTAGCTGGGTTTAGCTGGTTTAGAATAGTTAAAGGGATTGTGTGTTTTTTGGCATCCAGCTAAAGTTTAGCTGAGTTTTAACTGCTTTCGTTTGGATCCCTGACAACTAATTAGTGTTTATTTACCATACTACCCTTAATTTTATTGGAGCTCACGCGGACACGAAAAAAATAGAGAGCCAATTTCTCTTTAAACATGCTTTAGCTGGGTTGGAATAGCTAAAGAATTACATGCATTTTGACATCCAGCTAAAGTTTAGCTGAGTTTTAGCTACCATCGTTTGGATTCATGGCAGCTAAACTTTAACAACTAAAGTTTAACTAATGGATACAAACATACCCACACCCCACTTTAAGCACCTTATTATTAATCCACGCGCGCCACGCTCATACTTTACCACGTCTTCTACTCCTATATAAGCTTGCCCACGGAGGGGGAGAGAGCGCGCGCACACAACAACTTTCTTGCAAGCAAGTCGAGAGAGACAGCCATGGCGGAGTACAGCAGCCTCTTGCCCCTGGCGCTGCTGCTGGCGGGGTCGTGCGCCCTCGCGGCGGCGGCGGCGGCGCTGCTCCTCGCCATTTCCGCGTGGCTGCAGCGGCCGCGCCGCGTCGCGGAGGCCTTCCGGCGGCAGGGCGTCGACGGCCCCCCGCCGTCGTCGTTCCTGTCGGGGAACCTCCCGGAGATGCAGGCGAGGGCGGCCGCCGCCGCGGTGGCGGAGGCCGGCGGCCGGGACTTCGAGAAGGAAGGCTTCGAAGACTACTGCAAGAGGATCTTCCCCTACTTCGAGAAGTGGAGGAAAGCCTACGGTACGCGCACGCCTATATCAAATATGCTCCGTTCTTAATAGTCGCTGCTGGTGATTTATATTTGTTCTTTATTTTTCGAGAGACGATTTCATACATGTTCTTGAGCCCTTATCAGCTCACCATGTCATCGTTGCCACCTTCGTTTTGCGCAATGAGTTGTCAGTACCAGCAAAGCCAGCATGGCTACTACTAGTACCAAAGGAAGAGCTAGCATCGCCGATCTGTCTGGTAGAAATCACGTTAGATTTTTATTACAAAATATATAAGAATTCGTGTGCTGTAAATTTTTAGTCCCCTCCTCTTCTTTTTTCACCTCAAATTTTTAGTATTATTATTATATATATATAATAATGGGCACCGTGGATCCATGGAAGTTGCACTACTAGTAGCCTATTGCCCAAGCAAGTTGACTAACCCCTACTTGTGTAGTTTAAAATAAACTACCAGTACCAAAAATGTTACAAAGTCACGGGTTAGAAAACAAGTGGGCGGAGATAACACTATTCCCCTACCAAGAGGGGGGTTTGCGTTGTCAATGAAGTCAACATCACAGAGCAAGCAATGAGCTCTTGTTTAGTTGCATAAACTTTTTAAACTTTTTACTGTTCATCCGTCACATCAAATGTTTTGATACTAATTAAGGGTCTTAAATGTAGATTAATAACAAAACCCATTCCATAACCCCAAGTAACTTCGCGAGACGAATCTAACGAGTCTAATTAGGCCATGATTAGACAACGTCGTGCTACAGTAAACGATCTCTAATGACGGATTAATTAGGCTTAAAAATAAATTCGTCGCGTGATTTTTCGTCCATCCGTGTAATTGGTTTTATATTTAGATCAGTCTTCCTAATCTTCGGTTTAAAATTGCTACAGTAAATTTTTCAAATTTTCTCCACCAACTAAACAGGCCTGAAAGATTTTTAAAAAAACACAGCAAAGAACTGAACCGGCGCAGTCAACTACCGGGTGTCCAGGTTCCTGGGCTACCACCACCTAGTCTAATTGCAACAAATAAACAAATGGATAGTATAAAAATGCACAGAAGAAATTGCAGCAAGTAATTGCAGGCAACCAACAGCACAACCGCCTAGCTAGGCTAGCTAGGCATGGTAGCTGCGGAGAGGGAGGGAGGGTGTGGCCATGTGGTCAAACTGTCCTGGGCATGCACGCCACTCCACTCGATCGCGCGGCCGACCTGAGCATATGCATGCACGTATTAATGGCCGGTTTTTTGGGACCGTCCGGTTTGACCCATGGGGCTGCGGCAAGCTGCTTCTGCCTCTGCCTGCGCGATGATGCATGGCTAGCATGGACTCGCTGGTCCATTGTCCATGGCCTCCCTCCTGTGCAGAAACAAAATTAAATTATTGGGAGCAAAACTCTGATTTTATGTTTCGGGTCCAACAGTGTCATGCTGTCAAAAAAATAAAAGGAAATATAAACTCACTTCGCCTTCTTTTCCTTTAGACGAAGGAAGTTACACAAATTTTCTACTCGGCATATAGCGTAGTAGTAATATTTCACCACTTCAACTTAACAAATACTCCTATAATATACTTCTGTGCATTTAATAAGCGAACAGAATTAAACTACTTGATGAGAACGGCCCCAACCACCGTACGTTAATTGCATGCATCTCAGCTAGCTAGCCAGTGACTGTCAAAGGCTACTGGATTAAGGAATTGCAGAAGCAGAATCATCTGACCTAAACTATACTAGTAGGATTATATATAGGGGTCGTTCATCCCTCCGTTTTGCAGAATGGGTTTATTTTGCAAAACACACGATTTCCAATGCACTTTTTTCTCTCAGTGCACGCGGTCCAATACGTGTCTATTTTGCAAAACGTGCAACTCGTCTGCATGAAGCAGGAATCGCTAGTAATCGCCGGTCAGCCATACGGCGGTAAATCCGTTTCCGGGCCTTGTACACACCGTCCGTCACACTATAGGAGCTGGCCAGGTTTGAAGTCATTACCCTTAACCGTAAGGGGGATGCCTGAGGCTAGACTTGCGACTGGAGTGAAGTGTATATAGCCGGCTAATCAGGTAGGCTTTCCGTAAACGGGTATGCATTAGCTGTCCAGGCTCTCGCGGCCGGATCGGGCCTGACGTCGTCGCCCATGCTTATCCATTCGCCTGCTGCCGAAGCGATCGAGCCTGCCGCCGTATCAGGTTCTTGCTCGATCTCCCTCAGATAGAAACGTGTGATGTGGCCATACACACACAGGTGCCATCTGAATCTCAACTGACCATGTGTGAGTGTGAACATATATGTACACCATACGGCAACCGCAACTGTCTGTATGCATATCTGACAGCACCGTCGATAGGCATCTGATGTAACTATATGTTCAATCATACATATAAATATATTTATATATTTATATATATAGGATTCTTCCAGTTTCGGTGTGGATATAGCATGTTCATCAACGAAGAATAAAACTGGAAATCAGGTGCATGCATGCATGATAGCCAGCTGACTTGTTGGCATAAAGATAACAATGCCCCATCCCGCATAGAATAAATCAACCTATAAAATAATTATGGAGAGAGTGAGTATGTAATTAATTTTTCTTGTCAACGGAACCTTGCTGTCTCGGCCGTCAGCGCTTTAAAAAAATCATATGATATTTGTTGAATGCGTCCTGATGGAAACCTGGAGGAGAATTAAATTTGTATATGCGTGTATCTGAAGACTTGCTTACGCCTTACATTCATGCACGGTGCTAGCTTGCTATCTAGGACTCTTGATTCTTCTTGAAACCAATTGTAATTATAGAAGCTATTTTAGCATAACTCGCCATCACACACGACCGATGTGGACTAGAAACATTATTAACCAAAAATTAGTGATAAAACTTGGTCGTATTATTTTAGAGGCCTTGTGGAAGTTTGTCACTGAAGGTGCCATGATGGTACTGTACTACTGTTTATTTATACTTAACTTGTGCTTCTCCCTTGATTCAAGTAAAGCTAATTTGACCAACATGAACATGCACAGTGCTAGCTAGCTAAACTAACCTTCAAGTCAGTCTTAAACTAATAAACCACCACAAATTAGAACTGGTCATCAGACAACACACATCTTCCCCATATATATAATGCATTCCTTCTTTCTCAAGACACCAAAGGGGTGTTTAGGCCTTGTTTAGTTCGGTTGAATTCGATTGAATGCACTGTAGAAAAATGCATTGGGAATCGAAAAATCAGAGAGGGGGCACGTTGTTCAATGGAATGTCTTTTGGTTGAATTGGAGGGAACTAAACAAGGCCTTAGATGTTGTTATGCATAGTATTTTTATGCATTGGGTCACGTGCCACAGAGAGGAAAAAGTGCATTGGAAAGCGCGTATTATGCAAAATGAAAGAGAGAGGGGGTGAACTAAACACCCCCAAATAACAATGAAGCTGATGATTCAGTATCAATGCCCTTACCAATCACCCACAATCGAATTGACTTGCAGCCATGACCAAGTCAAGTACCAAGGAATTATCAGTACTCCTCAAACAGCACGCCAGATGGGCATGCATGATCTCCAACGGCTCCAAATAATTCAACCACTAAGGGCCTGTTTAGTTGGCCCCTAAATTTGGCTAAAAAAGTTACCGTTTACTGTAGCAAAACTAAATCGAAGATTAAGAGGATTAAACATGATCTAATTATAAAACTAAATACACGGATGGACGGGAAATCGCGAGACGAATCTATTAAGCCTAATTAATCCGTCATCAGAGATTATTTACTGTAGCACGACGTTGTCTAATCATGGCCAAATTAGGCTTATTAGATTCGTCTCGAAAAGTTACCGGGGGTTATGGAATGGGTTTTGTCATTAACACACGTTTAATACTCTATACATGTAAGATTCCCTTTGATGAATAGTAAAAAATGGCAAATTTGCAACTTACCATTTGAACTGGGCCTAAACCAGTAGCAGCTACAGGCCGAGGCCGGTAGTCCGGTACCCCGTGCCCCCTACCATACCGGCCGGCCCCAGCCTCCCTCACCACAGTGTGACTTGTTTAGTTGGAGGATGGAAATTTTTTCAGGGTATTAAATGCATCTTTGACCACTAATTAGGGGTATTAAATAATGTCAGTTTACAAAACTACCTCCACAACCTCTAGTAAATTTCTGAGAAGAATCTAATGAGGCCTTTGACCGCATGATTAGAGGATGATTAGAAGATGGTACTGTAGCATCACTGTAGCAAATCATGGATTAATTAGGCTCATTAGATTCGTCTCGGAAAGTTACGCTCATCCGTGAAGAGGTTTTGCAAATAGACTTTATTTAGTACTCCATGCAAAAAAGATTCCCTTTTGTAAATTTTTTCAGAAGCCAACTAAACACGGCCGGACCCTCTAGGGCAGGGCTCGTAGCCAGCGCTCCTACCCGTCCTACCTACGGCCGTAAGGATCATGCTCATCTCATGCATGCACGCGTTGGCTGATGATGCAGTACGTGCAGACGGCGCAGGGCAGTGCAGTGCTTGCATTGCGCAAAGCACGCACTGTGGTACTGCACCAACCAGCCATGCACGCATCTTTCTGTGGCAGCAAGAGCAACTTTAAGGACGTGCGTGGGACTGGAACTGTGCGAGGCCTAGCTGCGCATTTCTCTGCGTCCACATGGATCTGGTGCTCGCGTCGTGGCTCTACCCTCTGGGGCCCGCGCGCCTAGCTAGCTAGCCATCTGGTTACCTATATGTTGATCTCGTGGGCAGCGGCGATCTCCGATCTGCATCGTCGGACGATGCCTCCTTTTCCATCGGCCTTGTTTAGGCTTTGCAAACTTGTCGCATCAAATGTTAGGATATTAATTAAGGGTATTAAATATGGATTAATGATAAAACTCATTCTATAACCCTGGGTAACTTTGCGAGACGAATCTAATGAGCCTAATTTGGCCATGATTAGACAACGTCGTGCTACAGTAAACAATCTCTAATGACAGATTAATTAGGCTTAATAGATTCATCTCGCGATTTCCCGTCCATCCGTGTATTTAGTTTTATAATTAGATCATGTTTAGTCCTTCTAATCTTCGATTTAGAATTGCTACAGTAAATTTCGCAAACTTTCTCACCGAACTAAACAGGCCCTTAGTTCCACCAATTTGGTTGAATTTTCTGTAGAAAAAGTGCATTGAGAAGTGTGTCACAGAGAGGGGCGCACATTTTTCAATGCGTTACTTTTGGTTGAATTGCAGAAACTTGCAGGAACTAAACAAGGTCATCGTCTGATTGGTGATCAGTAGCCGCTGCCTTTGCGCAATAGGTCGAACATGTTGGCTGCCTAGTTGGTCACTGGTCAAGGCGTGTTGCGCATGCCTGTCTGTGCGCTGTCCGGCGATGTCTCGCCGTTTGGGCGATCACACGTAGACGACAGTGACGCATGGCTCAGATCCATGCAATTTGGTCTCATTGTTCGTATATAAGGGCCGGGAGATATTTGTACAAGTCTTCAAGTATAGCTTCAGGCCTTTGAGAGGCAGTATCGATCGGATGAATCAGCTGCCAGTGGGTCGATCGGACACTCGGCCACTAGGCATGCAGGCCGGAACGAAGTTGAGGCGTTCGTACGTACTAGTGGAGCGGCTTGCCACCGACAGGCAACTGCCTCGGCACACGCCGGGAGCCCGGGAGTAGTCCCTTTCGCGCGTAGAGGAATCGCGAGGGAAGGGGGGGAAGGAGGATCACCGTGGCGAATAGTCGTACCAGGGGCAAGCGAGCGGAACGGACGTCGTGGTCGTCGACGGCGACGCGCGCGCTGCATGCGTATTCTCGCCGGCCGTGCATGTCCCTGTTCGATGGGTGTGGCGTGGCAAGTGGCCCGCTCGATCCGCTGTTTGCTAGCTACAGCTGCCTCTGCCAGCCGAGCCGCTGGTCCATCCGTGCCACAGCGATCGGACGATGATCGGTCCATCACTTCTCCGCCAAGCAAAGCAGCAACGGCCGATGGGAACCTCCGCGCCCGGTACGGGTTCGTGCCCGCATGTCCGTCCGTCCGTACACGCGCGACCGTGACCACACGACAGGGCCAGCTAACGGCACTGGCGCATATGGTGGACGGCGAGCTCGTAGTACGTGACGTGAGCATGGCTATGTCGGCGCGAGAAGCTAAAGGCTTCGTTAAGATCTCGCGGTCAGCTAGCAAGTGGGATCGATCGTGGAGATGTGAAACCAGCGGCCGACGAGGACCACCACCATGGCTGCGTCTGCGTGAGTGCGTGCGAGGTGAGCTGGCTTGAGCAGCGAGCACACTGCACGCTTGCGGCCGCTGGTTGCGCCGTCGTCGATCGATGAGGCCACGGGAATCCCGGCCGGTCAAAAAATTCCGGGGGCCGGGCCTTCACTGCACTGGTCAGCCAAAGATTCAGCTCGTCAGGAATATCCGCCCCCTCCTGAGTTGCAGGACGAGGAGGATCTTCTTGCCACGATACCAAGGAACGGTCAGTGCGTAGGGCAGTCGGCGGGGTCCACACAGGGGAGCGTGTAGCTTTGACCGTGTTTTGTAATGCCGGTCAATCTTGTGCCCAGGAAGAACCTGCAGGGTCCAGGAGATACACTGCTGCGTGCGCGAGATATGGCGCGCACATGCGCGCAGTAGAACAACACAAAGGTCCCTTGCAAAAAAAAAAACCCAAAAAAAATACACACGCACACACACGCAACGGTTAGCTTACGGAAAGGAAATCAAAGCCTTTTTCGCGAGACAACTTGGACAGGTGCCCAGCGAAGGCCATTTGGGCCACTTCTCCTCGGCCCACATCCTAAAAGCAGCATCCCAACCCAAACCAAAACGGTTGCTCAACAAATGGCCCAAACAGACTAAAAAAAACAAATGGCCCAAACCAAAACTGCCCGAAATCATTCCCAGCAACGAAGAAGCCCAATCAGACGTCTTGCTCTTTGAAGGCCCAAGAGCATTTCATTTCCAGTTTCTTTTCTTTTTCCCTCCTTTCTACTTGTTTCTTTGACTTTGACTGACCCGCGGCGGCGGCGCGCTGTGTCTCCCCGTGCAGGCGAGACGTACCTGTACTGGCTGCGGCGGCGGCCGGCGCTGTACGTGTCGGACCCGGACCTGATCCGCGAGATCGGGCGCTGCGTGTCGCTGGACATGGGCAAGCCCACCTACCTGCAGAAGGGCCAGGAGCCCCTCTTCGGCCGCGGCGTCCTCAAGGCCAACGGCGCCGACTGGCACCGCCAGCGCAAGCTCATTGCCCCCGAGTTCTACATGGCCAAGGTCAAGGTAAATTCGCTGATGCTGACGCTTCTCCCTCCTACGCGTGACCTCGATTGATCGGTGACTTCTGCGCACGTACGGTGTGCTTCATTCGCTGGCGCGCGCGCGTAGGGCATGGTGGAGTTGATGGTGGACGCGGCGCAGCCGCTGCTGACGTCGTGGGAGGGCAAGGTCGCCGCCGCGCCGGGTGGCGTCGCGGAGATCGAGGTCGACGACGACATCCGGAGCTTCTCCTTCGACGTCATCTCCAGGGCGTGCTTCGGCGGCGACTACTCCAGGGGGCGGGAGATCTTCCTCCGGCTCAGGGCGCTGTCAGGCCTCATGTCCGAGACCAGCGTCATCTTCACCATCCCGTCGCTCAGGCACCTGCCCACGGAGAAGAACCGGAGGATCTGGAGGCTCACGCAGGAGATCCGGTCCCTGATCCTCCAGCTCGCGGGCGAGCGTCGCGCGGGGGCGGCGGCGGCGGCGCCCGACTTCCTGGCCAGCTCGCGGGCGAGCGTCGCGCGGGGGCGGCGGCGGCGGCGCCCGACTTCCTGGGTTCCATCATCGAGAACAGCCGGGACCAGCCGCGCGCCGACGACTTCGTGGTGGACAACTGCAAGAACATCTACTTCGCGGGCCATGAGACGAGCGCCGTCACCGCGACGTGGTGCCTCATGCTCCTCGCCGCGCACCCAGAGTGGCAGGACCGCGCGCGCGCCGAGGTGCTCGAGGTCTGCGGCGCCGGCGCCGGCGCCGTAGCCCCGGACTTCGACGCGATCGCCAGGATGAAGACGGTGCACGCGGTGGTGCTGGAGACGCTGCGCCTGTTCCCGCCGTCGTCGTTCGTGGTGCGCGAGGCGTTCCGCGACATGGAGCTGGGCAGGCTGCGCGCCCCCAAGGGCACCTACCTCTTCGTGCCCGTCTCCACCATGCACCACGACGCCGCCATCTGGGGCCCCACGGCGCGCCGCTTCGACCCCGGGCGGTTCCGCGACGGCGTGGCGGCGGCGTGCAAGCACCCGCAGGCGTTCATGCCGTTCGGGCTCGGTGCGCGCACCTGCCTCGGCCAGAATCTCGCGCTCGTCGAGGTCAAGGCGCTCGTGGCCCTCGTCATCTCGCGGTTCGCGGTGGCGCTGTCGCCGGACTACAGGCACGCCCCGGCGTTCCGGTTCATCATCGAGCCGGAGTTCGGGCTGCGCCTCCTCGTCCGCCGCCTCGGCCACCACTAGCTCAAGTGTTTGGAGTTGCGTTTTGTAAAGACGTACACTAGCTAACACGTGAAAAGGGAGGAGAAGCATTACCAAGACACCAGTGAACACACAAGCAATAACAAGGTTATACGTACATGAAGGATATGGAGTAGTAGTAAGACCTAAGAACTCGTCAGTGCTACTACATGGCACCTGAATTTCAGTGTACATATCTTCTTGTTTCAGTTGTTTAATTGGCATCAGAAATTCCTTGGAAAAACAGTGAATGACTTCATTGAATGACCTCTGCTCCAACATCACTACAAAACCAAAAGAAAAGAAAGATGGAAAGTTTCAGAAATCACATCAGGGAAAGGGACGGTTTCTTAAGGTATTCTCTTCCTTGACACATGAGCAACTGAGCATCACCGTGGCGAGAAACATTTGTCCACTGGATTCTTGCTCTTACGCTATAGGCGTTTGGTTGAGTGATCGAACCTGCGACAAGGACACCGGCGACTGGTGTCCTCTGGTTTCTACTCCGCGGCACTAATAAAACCCCGCTGGTTGCTTGGTTAAAATCACGAAAGCAGAGCAGAGATGGCGACGACAGTTGGCGCACGATCGATCCGACTGATAGAATGGGAATTCACAATGCAGGATGCAGCGAAGTTCAAACACTCATACATGCACAGCCTTTACTACTGCGAATTATCCGTTCAAAACCTACAAAATTCACCCAAAAATGTTTTTTTTTCACAACGAATAGTTCAATTCAAATTGAATCCTAGGAAATCTCATGTATTCCAAAAAAAAAGGCGAGCTCTTGCGAGATTTAGTAGCTTCCAGTTGAGTGTACTATGCTGCAACTGCAACAGAACAGACAGGTTGGGACATACACGTTTAGTGTTATCTCCCTTGATTGGTTCGAAATGTTCGAAGCAGGTGGCCTGGGATCTTGGTGTCTGCAATACATAAGCAAGAAGCCAAGAACACAAATTGCGTGAGGCGCCATAGCTCCCCACCAACGCCGCGAGCAAGCCGCCAAAGCCGGCCAGCCATGTCCGAGTCCGGCGGCATGCCGCCCCAGCGCCCCTGCCCGCACCACGGGGCCGCAAAGTTCCGCCGCCGCCGCGTCCTCCTCTGCCTCGCCTTCACCGTCCTCGCCCTGCTCCTCCTCGCCGCGGCGGCCGCCATTGCCGTGCTCGCGGTCCTCCGCCCGCGGGACCCCGTGACGGAGCTCATCTCGGTCAGCGCCACGGGCGTCCTCCCGAGGGTCGTCCCGCTGCCGGCCGTCTCCGTCCAGCTCAACGTCACGTTCCTCCTCGTGGTCCGCGTGCGGAACCCGAACCCGGCCGCGTTCCGCCACGGCGCCGCCGCCACGTCGCTCTACTACCGCGGCGCGGCCGTGGGCTACGGCGAGGTGCCCGCCGGGACCGTGCCGAGCCGGGGCGCGGCCACCGTGCGGATGAACATGACGGTGCAGGCCGACCGGGTCGTGGCGGCCGCCGGGATCGGGGGCATCATCGCGGACGTGCTCGCCGGCGAGATGGAGTTCGAGGCGAGGACCGAGGTGCCGGGCACGGTCGTGCTCCTCGGGTTCGTGAAGCGCAGCGTCGAGGCCAGGTCGGTGTGCCGCGTCGTCATCGGCGTCGCCGACGTCCAAGTTCGTCGTCAGGAGTGCGACAACGAGGCCAAGCTGTGAGGACTCTTCGATCTCGGCGATCGTGCATGTGGCGTGGTGTGCACGTACCGTATCTGAACTTGTACATGTACGTACAGTGTAAATATGCATATGTATTGTGGAAGACTAGGGTGAATAATCGTCTCTATCATTGTCCACTGCGCGACTCAACATTCCACACACTCCTTTTTACTGCCTATGAATTACTGGTAGAATAAGAAAGATGTAATGCTATGATTATACTTTGTTAAAGCATTTGCTTTTGTAGAAAATATATTTGTGAAGGGTGGAAGGCCCTTGAGACCCTTTAATAAAAGGCTTTCCACAGGTGAATTAAGGCCCCGTTTAATTCCTGGATTCTGCAGAAAAATTTTACAGAATGGGCCATATTCTGCAGAATGGAACTAAACGGCCCGGCCCGGTGGTTTTGCGATTCCACGGTTTGGGCCAGCTGCGCTCAGCGCCGCCAGCCGCAGGCCTGGCGCTCCGTCCCCGTCGGCCATTATTGCCGCGTACCCAACTTCCGGAGGCATCGATCCCCCACACGCCGAACCCTAGATCGAGCGCCGGTCTCGCCCCGTCCCCCGGTCAGCCGCCCGCCTCGCCCGCCGGTCTCGCCCCGTCCCCCGG
>CM014272.1:74357766-74396994 GCA_004135705.1 Alloteropsis semialata | reverse complement strand
GTGCCAGAGTTCAGTTCGTCTCTGGATTGACGGACTATTGCGGTGAGGACGGGTTTTGACACCACCGCAACAGTCGGTCGCCTGTTCTGTGATAGTTGGGATTTATACGGACTACATCACCGGCTGTTGCGGTGAGGATTTTTTAAACACGGCTGCAACAGTCGGTCGCCCCTGTTTCTCTAGTAGTCGGGTTTGTACGGCCTACATCACCAACAATTGCAGTGGTCATACTTAGGTACCACCGCAACAGTCGGTGGCGCCACATGGAAACAGTCCGCATTTATTGCACGCGGTATTACGTGGAACGGAAGTAAACGCCGGAGCGGCGCTGGAACGCGTAAAGGGGGTGTTTAGTTCCTTGCATTTTACAAAATGGGCTCGCATTGGGCCGCGTGTGCAGAGAGAAAAAGTGCATTGGGAAACACGTATTTTGCAAAATGGGTTGGTGAGGGGGTGAACTAAACACCCCCAAAGTTTTTCCGGTCTGGCCATTCCGCGGAACGGGGGAACTAAACACCCCCTAACAAAAACATATGTTAACTAAGTTAGATCTACTATGTAGGTAAGATGGTAAAAAAAAAGAAGTGAGAGGATCATAGATTCGAAACCTACACATAGCGCGTGTGCATTTTTCATGCGAAATAAATCGTGTAGGCTTCTACCCGATTTAAAAGTCTTTTGAGAATCTTTAAACATTCCACCCATTTAGTACTGGTCATGCAACTAAAACAAGAGGCCAAGACTTTTGGTCCCGAATTCACACTTTTAATTGTGAATCCGGTACTTTTGAAGGTTACTAACCTGTACTAAATACTTGTTTCGCAATAGTGTCCTTAATGTTGCTTATGATGATATACTTGGCACATTATTAAGGTTTGAGTCGTTGCAGCAGCGAGAATTGGGAAGGAGGTAGTGCAACGAAGATGGCGAGATTTGGTGGGGTGTGATGCAATGCAATGCAAACAAAGAGACAACACAGGCGCGTGATTGATGGGATTAGGGACATGGGGTGGGTGCAGGGATGTTGGGTGGGTAAGTGGGAGATGCGTGGTGGCAAACAACTGTGGCTTTTCGCGGCAACAATTTCTAAGGTTAATTTTTTTTGTCTCTCTCCTCTGGTCACACCCGCAGGAAATGTTAGGCGAGTAAGGGGGTGACGCGTGTGGGAAAAAATTTCAGTTTTTGGTGGAATCATTTTTTGAGGACCGATTTTTTAGGTCTATTTTCCAGTCACACTTAGACCACTCAAGTCGGCACATTGCGACAATTGTGAGAGGTAGAGGTGATTAACTCTGGTGAGAAATATTTCTGGAAACTCTTTTTGAAAATTTGATAAACTACGTCCTCTACTCAAATTCTGATTTATATTCCCTCCATTTAGGCTTCTAAATCTCCTTGCCTTCTACAGAAAATGAAACCATACTTCATGCCAATTTCGATTTCACATTTCTTTCTTTTTACATACTAATCGAAACCATGCGCTTCGTTCAAATTTCGAACCGAGACCAATCCCTTCCAAAAGGCGAAACGCTCCACTGTCCACGCTGAGCGCTACTTCCAATTCGAGCTCCAGCTCACCATGTGATGAAATCGCTTCCCGCACGAAAGAACGATACCCGCTCACCCCAATACTATACTGTTTGTGGGACCAGAAAATCGGGCCCATGCATCAGCGAAAGTTACAAGGTAAGGCCAGGTCCCATTTCGCTCGGACACGACCCCGAAAAATTCAAACCAGCGTAGGCAACTCTTCGATCCCGCCCGCGCAGCCCTCGTCTCGCTGACGTCCTGTCCCCACATGCCAGAGGTCACAGGGCGCCTCATCTTTAACACCTGCCCAATTTCTTCACCCCCCTCCCTCTCCCTGTTTCTCTCTCTTCTCCCCCCAATCTCCGAGCTCGAGCTCCCCAAACCCTAGGCCTAACCGGGGAGCCAGCTCCGCCGCGCCAGAGATGCCGCTCGCCGTGGAGGCCTGAAGGGTCCGGACCCCCCAAGTTTATCTCTTCGGCGGCGAGCCGCGGCGGGGTTGCTGTGGGAGGCCGGGCGGCGGTGGCGGGGATGGAGCCGAGGCGGATCTCGGCGAGCCCGCGCCCGTGCAGCGGGCGGCGGGTGGTGGCGAGGAAGAGGCCGAGGCAGGAGTCGGTCGTCAGCAGCGTGCGGAAGCTGCAGCGACGGGAGATCAGCTCCCGCCGCGACCGCGCCTTCGCCATGAGCGCCGCGCAGGAGCGCTTCCGAAACATACTGCTGCAGGTTGGCCTCCCTAGCTCTGCTACCGCTGTCGCAAGCTTCATTTAGATCTTTTTCGTTTGCCCCTGTGGCGGGCTTAGCCGCCTGTACTGGGTGCGAGGAATTGCGGGTTGGGGAAGAAAGAAGGGGCGGGTTTATCTGGCCGATTTGCCGTTGTTGTGGGCACCTAGATGTAGTGGGAGCGGAGATCTGCATAGTATACTTTTGAATTCTTGTTGATAACTCTTATGGTTGCCAATCGTCTTCTCCTATCCCAGGCCGGCCAGGCGCCTTTCTCTTCTTCTTTAAGCCTCAGTCCATGACACGGCTGCTGTACGAGGGAAACATACATTTTGCAGTTCTTGATCCTTTTTACTTCTTCTAATGTATAATCGACAGAGCTCCTGGCGTCCATTCTGGAAAAGAATAAAACTTGTTGGTAACTGATAGTGGAGTTCAGTGCTGACTGGTATATTGGATGGAGAGGTAAAGGAAGTCTGATACATGTAGTGTGGCTTATATAGCAATGCAGGTTTGGGGAGCGGCCAAGTGTAATATTGAGCTGTGCAGTGTGTGGCAAATCCCTTTGTGCCTTCACGACTGGCGTGTTTAGGCATTTGCACACCTCTGGTTTTTTCAATTTGGTGCTTTTGTTTTTTTTTATTTTGGGGCACATTGATATTTTGCCAGGTCAGGAAAACAAAGAGGACTTGTGCTGATGTTTGAGATTATTGAAGCCTGGTATTTTGAGATTGCTGCAGCCCGTTTAGCCTTTATATGCTATAGCAAATGCCAATTTTAATTCTTCGCTGTGGCCTCTGCTACCAAATTAGGGGTACACATGCTGGATTCAGCTTCTAACTAAGTATATGCGTGTTTCCTGTGTGCCACTTGATTCCTTTGTTCTGTTATTCACCTGAATGATCAATTTAGCACTGTATCCTGCACTCAAAGAAGAGCAAGAATGCCTTACTGGTCTCAGTTGCTAGGTTTGTATTATTTTTGGCACTCCAATGCTCAACCACAAGTGCTTTGTGGCTGGAAATCACCGTATTATAAATGTCATCCAATATCTGACCTTTTTATTACTGTTTCTGTATCAATGGATTTATTCTTAACTCATGTTCTTCGTACCATGACTTGGTTGCACTTTAAGTTTCTAATAAAGCATCTTTGCTATTATTTTTAGGAAGAGTTTGACACTCATGATCCAAAGGAAAGCAATTTGCTGCCTTACTTGAGGAAAAGGTCCAAAATCATTGAGATAGTTGCTGCGCGTGATATAGTCTTTGCTCTATCACAGTCAGGAGTATGTGCTGCTTTTAGTAGAGGTATGATAGCTTTTCTTGTTGCAGTCCATTCCTGCTCCATATTGCTGTCCTGAGATTCTTTTCTTATATTTCCAGAGACAAATCAGAGAATATGTTTTCTGAATGGAAGTCCTGATGAAGTTATCCGCAGTTTATTTTACAACAAGAACAATGATTCACTCATTACTGTGTCAGTATATGGTTCTGAAAATTTCAGTGCTCTCAGATGCAGAACAACTCGAATAGAGTATGCTTCGTCAATGCAATTATTGCTGTTTTTTTATTATGGCATCTCCCTTAAGTATTTTTTCAACAATTCAAGGTACATTCGACGTGGACAACCAGATGCTGGTTTCCCTCTTTTTGAGACAGAGTCCTTGAAATGGCCTGGATTTGTGGAGTTCGATGATGTCAATGGAAAGGTTCTGACCTACTCTGCTCAAGACAGGTACACTGAGTCGCTAACATCGGTAATTGCTAAAAAGAAATTGAATATTTTGTGAATCTGGTCTGATGCCATCTTATCCACACACAGCACTTACAAGGTGTTTGATTTGAAAAACTACACATTGCTGTATTCGGTATCTGATAAGAATGTTCAAGAGATAAAGATAAGGTAATCCGATGGTTCCTTTTTCCTGTGTGTTACTGTTACCCTTTCAGATACTGTTGATGCTTATTTCCACTTTGATGTGGAGTAAATCAATTAGCCATCATTTTGATGCCTCTTCTCATAAGTCATAACAGCGACAAGTTTAACACTTAAACATCTTTAGAAAGACAATCATTTGACTCCATGATGGGATATATGGGTGCGTTTGGTTTTGGCTGGTGCTGCCCCGCCAACTGTAGGCGCACCAACGTGCAGGCAGCTGATTCGTGTGCCTGAGATTTGCCAACGAATCGGCGAAAAAAATGAATTGGGAACATACCTGTGTGGGTGTGGATGCCTTGGCGCGCCAACGCGTGGGCGGCAAACAAGTGGCAGCCTAAACGATTGTTGAGGCTCAGTTTGGCAGCAAACCAAATGAGCCCTATATCGAATGCATGTACTGTGGACAATAGTAACTGTTACAGCTTGTCTTTTATGTGTACTTTCAGCTTTAAATATTGTATTTGATTCTTCATTCGGTTGTATATGATTGCAATTTGCATTTGTCTGATCTCTAATTTTTTGTTTCTTGTGACAGCCCTGGGATAATGCTATTGATTTATACAAGAACAAGCAGCTCTGTTCCTCTGAAGATCCTTTCCATTGAGGATGGTACAGTCTTGAAGTCCTTCAGCCACCTTCTCCATCGTAACAAGAAGGTGGATTTCATTGAGCAGTTCAATGAAAAGCTTCTGGTCAAGCAGGAAGGAGAGAATCTTCAAATTCTTGATGTAAGCATTGCACCTAAATACCTAATGCAATAAAATGAGATAATATTTGCTGTCATCTGGGTTTTAACTTTGAACTCACCTGTGTACCTAATGTATGTAGGTGAGGAACTTTCAGTTGACAGAAGTGAGCAGGACTGAGTTTATGACTCCATCTGCTTTTATTTTTCTGTATGAGCTGCAATTGTTCCTCACTTTCCGGAATCGATCAGTGGCAGTTTGGAACTTTCGAGGTGAACTGGTCACATCATTTGAAGATCATTTGTTGTGGCACCCTGACTGCAACACAAACAACATATACATAACAAGTGATCAAGATCTTATTATTTCATACTGCAAGGCTGATTCCACTGATTCATCTTCAGAAGAAAATGGTGGGCATCTCCTTCCCCCCCTGATATATTGTTCATTTGGTCGTGCATTTTTACTGCAGTGCTTGTTGCATTGTACTAGTTATGTTCTTATGATTTTCCCTTTTAATTCTTTCATTACCAACTAGATCATGTTTCAGTGTTTCTTGGATTGAACTAGACCTGCTGTTGCTTGTTCTCATATTTTCATGCATTTGACACATTCATGGTATTTTGTTCGTTCTAATCTGCATTTGTGTTTTGTTCTAATCTGCATTTTTGTTTTGTTCTAATCTGCATTTTGTTCATTTAAATTGATCAAATGTTTTGGTGTAATGCACTGTATCTTTTCACCTCATTGTGATGTACATAAATGACACATGTTGTTTGGAATGTGACTTCTTTTCTAAACATATAGCATTTCCTCTATCCTTGGATAATAAGCGTGATACTGCATTTGTGGCACATAAAGATTTCTCGAGGCTGATTCGAACACTAATGTCCCTTTCCTATAATGCAGCTGGCTCTATAAACATAAGCAGCATACTGACAGGAAAGTGCTTGGCAAAAATAAATCCTGGAAATTCATGCAAGCAAAAGAAAGGATGGAAGTTCCAGAATACAGTTTCTGAGGCCCTCGAGGACATCACAGCTTTGTACTATGATGAAGAGCGTGATGAGATCTACACTGGCAACCGGCATGGCCTTGTTCATGTGTGGTCGAACTGAAAGCTGAGACTGGTGTTCACCTACAGCATGGTGATCTACACCTGTATGTGTATCAAAAACTAGTACCTCATGTGGCAGGGGGTTACGAAGAGGATCCCCACAGCCCCCAGGTACCTACAAGATGCTTCATTTTTTTGAGGCGATTCCTATTTATCCCTGACTGCCAATAGCTCTATCCGTCCATTCAGAATCCCCCAGATTTGTTGTAGAATTGACATTCTTCATGTGTTTTTGCCGTAGCCTGTAGCTTCTGGAAATGTTGATTATGTCTCCCAACTCAGTCTCAGAGTGAGCTCTTCAAGTGTAACGGATGTACCTTGCTGCTAGTAATGAAATTCATTCGTTCAGATCGCATAACTTTCGCTTTCACTGTTGGTCTAAAATATGCTCAGAACTGGGAATCCTACCCTTGAATGTCTAGGTTCTTTGGTTAGGTTCATTGGCCTGATGAGGATGCTGCTCCTTTTAGAAGTCCTATGGTTCCCTAACCAGAGTGCAGAGTGCACACCAAAGCACAAGTCTGGGCTTGGTTCACGATGTGGATTTGACATTGATCTAATCCTTGGTTTATCAGAGTTGCAAATTGCAACACGGGAATTAGACCAATGTCTGGGTGTTTCCTAACAGAACTCCTGCGCTCCAGACGAGCTCTGAAAGTCTGAATCCGGTGGGCACTCCACTCCGCAAGGCTGGTGCAGTCTATTGTGCATTTGTGCTCCACCACCGCCCTCCCAGCTGCCCCGCACGGCACGGCGCTGGTTTCGAAGACCGCGACGCAGCCATCTGGGGGAGCTCCGGCGGCGGAGGCCGCGGTGGTTGCGCAACTTTCGGCGGCCGGAATTCAACACGCATCAGTAGGCAAAGAGCCAAAGACGAACAGACGAGGGTGAGTGAGGGCTGGACCGACCAGGGCTGGGGCCTGGAAAAGGCGCACACACTTCACCAACCGTTTGTCTCGAGTGCCGGCCAGGAGGATTTCGATCCCGGGCAGGATCGACGCTTGGCCCTGATCCACCGTGCGGTCTCAGTCTCGCCAGTACATCATGGGAGCGTGGCTCGTGAAGTGGGGGACAGAGAAATGTTGATGCTCAAGCATGTCCCCTTCCTTTATGGGTGGACTCAATTCGAACCGGCAGAGAAACATTGGCCAAGTGATTTTTTTTTTTGCATGCCAAACTTTTCGTCTGGAAAAGAAATGATTTTTCGAATGCGATTTGGACTTGCCATGAGAATTTGTAGTGGAAAAATAAAAATGGAGAAAATAGGAGGGAGACAGGGAAATTGTCCTAATCTAACCTTTATTTTTTTGTATTTTTCAAAGTATTTACACTTTGCTCCTCTTTAGTTTTTTACAAGGTGCATGGTTTACTTCCGTGTAAAAAAAACCCAAAACCACACACAGCAGGAGGAATTTCAATCCACATTCACATCGTATGACCCCAGTTAATCGGCTTTTCATACCAAAGAGGAACTAAAGAAAGGCAGCCATGAGCAATTCATTTGCTCCCGGGCCCAAACAATTTGGGGCCGAAAAGGGAAGCGAAGCGCCTACGCCAAATGGGATGGCACGGTGATAGGCTAGGAGGACCAGCTCCTGAGCAGGGACGGCTTGCCGAACATCTGGTCGAGCGCGAGGACAACGGCCATGGCCAGCGACACCTCCGTCCCGGGCTGCACCACCAGGCGGAACACGTCGGAGCCGACGGCCTCCTTGGGCCGCACCTCCGCCACGGCCCGCCGCCGCCCGTCGTACACCGTGCAGCTCCGGCGCAGGTACGACCCCTCCACCTCGTACCCGCCGCCGGCCTTGCTGCCGCCCGCCGCGGCGCCAGAGCAAGGCGCGACGTGCGCCATGGACTTGGCGCCGCCGCCGCGCAAGTACTGCGCCGCCCGCTTCACGGCGTAGAGCGGCGGCAGGCGCGTCTCCTCGCCGGGGTACACCAGCCACTGGTCGGCGCCCAGGCCGATCACCTTCCTGCGGCGGACGGTGAGCACGGCGCGGCCCGCGGCGTCCATGAGCACGACCTCGCCGCGGGAGTCGGACGCGTAGCTGTCCACGCGGTACACGAGGTTGCCGCTGGCGTCGAACACCGTGAACCCCTTGCCGTTGAATAGCAGCGACTTGCGCCACACCGTCAGCGTGACCGGCTCCTCGTCGGCCGGCGGCGCCGCCGGCTGGCCGACGGACGGCACGGCCACGTTCGGGTGAACCTTCGCCGTCATGCTTGGATATATATACGGAGACTGGCTGGATCAAGATCCAAGAATGGCAGTAGTAGAGGAAGGGAGGGAGGAGAGGCAGTTAGCTCGCTGGGTAGCTGGGCTGAGGGAGAAGAGAGAGCGATTGGAGCTTATGATTGTGCCACGGTTTGAGAAATGGTAGACGTGAGCATCATATATACACGCCCCATGGACGGAAATGCCCCTGGATAATTAGGTTGGGTTGGAAGGGTTATGTGGCAGATGGCTCTCACGTGTATGGGGGCAGGGGATGAGATTAATAACTATATATCCACCCTAATAATGCTCTGCCACTTTGATGTAAAGTTAAACTAGTAATTTTGGACAATAGAGGCCAATGGATTCTCATGTAACATGAATCTTGGCTAGTATGCTCTTGAGATCACTTAATATCGAGTAAAAAACTATAGCCACTTGGCCACAGATATATGTGATGATTCCTCAAAATACATGTGGCAGTGGTTATTTCCCTGAGGTGAATTCATCATCGTAATATGTTTGAAAATACGTGGTAGCGAGGTCATATAAGAGTTCATAAGAGAAGTGGGTGGTTGTTGGAGAGTTCAGAAGATTAGATAGACGGCAAAGAGAATCAAATGAGGGGTGCTTAAGATGGAAGCTAGGTTAGTGTAGTATAAACAAAAACTGTTAGATATATTAAGATCATAATACAACAAATTGCTTTTGGTAGATTCATGGAACATAGGAAGATGTGGTAGCTAAAAAAAATAGGTACTGAATGTTTCCTTTATTCTGAATTACAGTTCACTTTAACTTTATCCTAAGTTAATAAACTTGTAAGACTTAGCCCAAGTCTATAAAAAAGAATCAACATCTTACAACATCTAATTAGTTTTTTTGAAACCACCATGAAACCTTGTTGTGATAGTTCATTTATTTGATATAATATATATTAACAGTATTCCTTAAATTTAGTCTAAATTGTATAAATTTGACTCAAGACAAATCTGAAAAAACTATAATTTGTGACAGAGGAAGTATAAGTTCTTTCATTGTTTAAGCAACACCAAGTCAATGCACAATGTCCAGTGCCTCATTTTCGTCATGTTTCGCCACTTCATCTATTCAGCATTTTTTTTATGGAATAAATTGGCTCTTGGAACAACTGAAGAAACATTTGAACCAGAAAAAAAATACCAGTGACTCAATAGTACAGGCTATAAGTTACATTTCCTCTCCTTGCAAATGTAACTCATAAAGTTAGTTAATTAGCCTTTACTTGCTAAGATCTGGAATGTCAGCTCGGGTTCAACCTACAACCATTGAAAACACCCCATATCTATCTATTACCTTAGTATTTGGCCAACAAACGGAGCCTCCACGTTCGCTCTCAAGGCCTAGAAATTCCCACGTTAATCAGAGAAAATAACAAAAAATAAAATTACCCACCACTGCCATTACAATAAAAAATAACCCAAAATACCCTTATATGCTTTATGTATTGTTCACTAATGCCATTATTTAAAAATTATGCACACCGTTGGATTGTCGAGAGAATCTACACCAACGTAGTTTGGATCACCGTTGATTTGTTGAGCAAATCTAAAAGTCTCCAGACAACTTGCGTGAAGAAAATAGGAGATATAGGGTAGCTAGGAGATAGAGATATATTCCACCACAACAGCATATAGGGTAGCTAGGAGATAGAGATATATTCAACGTTGATTACTTTGTAGCATCAGAGATAGATTACTTAATTCAAACGTAGACGTGCCTTCCTATGAATCCACAACAGCACAGAGGTTTCTTCATAAAGCACGTCAATAGCTCGGCACAGACGCCTACATAAAAACAACCACGCTCGCTTATCAATTTTCAAGATCATCAACGCTAACCTCGCCGTCGCCGGCCGCAAAATCTTCCACACCACATCCACTGTCAGGTACGTGACAGTTCTCTATTTTTTTTACTATATGTTTCGCAAATTCAATGCATGCTTCGATTTGGTATGAGATAGCACGCCAGTGCTAATCTTAAAGTAGCCAAGGTCTATCGAATCTTCCAATCACAGGTTGATTAATCTCGCCGGCGTCTTGCAGTCATTGATTGATTAATCTCGCCACGTCTTCCATCTTCACAATGATTGATTAGCTTCTTGCTGTTGCAGATTGATTTATATAGACATATATCTGGGTAAAGCCAATTGTAAGGATCAGGCTTGAAGACTCAAAGATTCAAGTTTGCAATCACTCTTGAAGACTCAAAGATAAGTTTTCATATCAATTCGGTAAGCTATTATCACACTTCCATGCCAACTTCTTTTATGAGTCATGTTAGCAATATTTATATGCGACTAATATATATGGTTTTTTAAACTAGGGTATTTACGATATGGCATACAAAAAATTGAGTGAGTTGACAACTAAGGGACAAACATGGAGCATTAAAGTGAAAGTGATAAGAATTTGGGATTCGAGTGAGTTGACAGCACAGTGATTACGAATGGATTTATGCGAAAGCAAGCAGGAACAAAAACGGCTTCATTCAACAACCGCGCAAACAGCCTAACACTCAAAGGTCAAGCACGCCTCTCAGCTGTAAACATGGGAACAGGAATTTGGCACCTGGAAGCAGACATCATCGATGACCACAAGCGAGGCGACGGCGAGCCACGACTCCCAGCCGGAGGGCTGCTTCCTGCCCCGCGAGGCGGCGAAGGCGACGACAATCGCGCTGGCCGGGAGCAGGCGCAGCGCGGCGAAAAGGGCCCCATCCAAGGGATGACACCGACGGGGAGGACTCGCGGTGCGCGCGCAAGCCGCGGAGGCTGCTGCGGGTGGAGGAGAGGGGTGGCAAGCGGGGAGGGGAAGGTAGCGGGAGGAGGACCAGGAGGCGACCGGACGCGGGCTACGCAGCGGTGGGCAAGGTGGATTGGTGGCCGGAGGCCGACGCCTTGGGAGGAGCAGGGAGAGGTGAAGCTAAAAATTTCCAAAAGTTAAATGCGAGAAACATTTTCTATTTTACAAAAAATAACACTCAGGCCTGTTTAAATTCGGTGAAAAACTTTACGAAATTTACTGTACTAAATTTAAACCAAAGATTAGGATAACTAAACATGATCTAAATATAAAACTAATTATATTGATGGACAGGAAATCGGGACACAAACTATTAAGCCTGATTAATCCGTCATTAGAGATTGTTTACTGTAGCACGATATTGTCTAATCATGGCCTAATTAGGATTAACAGATTCGTCTCACAATTTCACCCGGGGGCTACGAAATAGGTTTTGTCCGTTATCCACATTTAATACTCTTAATTAATATCCAAACATTCGAATTTACTGTAGCGATGAAAAAAGTTGGCAAACTAAACAGAATGGTTCGATATACTGAACATGCTCAAACACGGATTGACCAGTCACCAGACAAATAAAAAAAATCAAACCGCCAAAAATTTACATACACAATATTAAAATATTAAGTAATAAAAAGTAAAATCTTAAAAATAATAACATCTAGCAGTATGTAAAAAATAAGAACATCTAGCCGCGCAAATGCGCGGGTGGCCTTCCTAGTTTTCCACATTCGGCGATCGCTATCAACCCCGGTCGTGCAATTTTCGGGTTGGTCAGAACAAAGCATTTCTTTACGCAGTTTAGCCCTTGTTCTACTCCGTGGACGAGGCCAAAAATCATTCCTCGAAAACGATAGGGCCGACGCGTGGCGCGAGGCGAAGGCTCGGGTGGCCAGGATGAGGCTACGAGCGTTAAGGGGCGGCCGAGATGCAGCCCCCGCCGCCCGCGCTCGTCAGCACCCGGCGTGGTCGGCTGGAGATTACAATAAAAACCATTGATTTAGTAGTGGCGAAGAAGCGTCGATCAGGCCAGCGAGATCTTTATCTCGAACCATAAGCGAGAACGGCGAGGCGATGGATTATAAAATCGTCACTACATGATGTGCTTATTAGCTGGTAGCTATAGCTTAAGATTATTTTACATGGAAAAAAATCTAATGGTTATGAAGTGAGTGTCGTTGGGGTTTCAGTAGCCGGGCTTTGCAGGTTCAGGCGTTCATATAAAATTCTTCGGTAGGGTGTTGATATTTCCTCTTTCCGTATGATGGAAGAAGAGATGATGCAATGTATGCATGCCTATATATATATACACTGATTCGTGATGACAACCGATGTGTGTGCAAGCAATAAACCAGATCCACAAGTGTAAAAATATACTACATCATCACAATGTTAGTCCTGCTAATGAACGAGCACCTAGAGAAATATATGATTTTTGTCGTCTCTTAAGCATGGTTACAGAGCTAATGACGAAGAAGATGCGATATTTTTAGCCGCGGCAAGCGAGCACTGCAACTCAGCGACCACCCAAAAGATCAAGACTCGAGCGAAAAATCAGGGTATCATAAGCCAGGCTACACACAGCAGCTGATGACCGCAAAGGACAGCCGTCGCATTAGTGCAGGCCATGTACTGCATCTAATTGACAGTAAACAAAGCTTGATGATGTTATCGTCTAGCGAATAACTAATGATTGATGATCTGGTTGATGACTTGCATCGAGCATTTTTCGGTTGCATCCGACGTAGATCCTTCAGCTGGTAGCTGGTCGTAACCTAGTTGGTGTACTGCATGTTCTATATATATATACTCCCTCTTTTCTGAAATAAAAGCAAGTGAGATCCAACTAAGTCCATAGTACTTTTTAAAGAAATCTTCATGCCATCAATTTTTTCATTGCTTTCTTTCCTGCTGAATTATCAGGGGTTTCTCTTCAATTATATGAACGGTGATTATGAATCATATATGGGCAATCCTTTAATTTGTTTGCTCCAAAATTTAAATCAAATGTATCGGATCTTCTTCCTAAGAAAAATAAAATTTCATTTGTGTAATTAAGTATAATATTTAGAGAATCATTTTCTGCTCATAACCAATCATTAGATTTCCTTATCATTGGTCTGGACGCAGAAAAATGAACAGATCTACCTTGCTTGCTAGATGTCAATCAGCTAGGTGTTTTTGAAAACAATTCAGTACAACAGATGGAGTTGAGGAATTGGTCAAGAACTCGTAGCTAGGTCAGTAGTGCTTCATTTTTCAATGCGCACAGGAAAACGATGTTCTAGTCAATAGATCCTGTCGAAATCAGGATTAAGCTAACACCATCTTCCGCCGCGGAGCATTCCATTCCGTTCTCCTCCTCAAAGCCTAAAAGATAGTTGAGATATTGGCCTAGTCTAGTCTCTGTTTCCACATTAAGTTCCTTAGACGAAGACCATAAAGAATCCCTACGTTTTTGTGTTCTTGTCCTATGCGAAGCCGAAACTGGAACACTGATAGATCCAGCATCTCTCAATCTTTTTTTCTTCTTCAGAAACCCCCCTCTCTCAAAATTCTATGTCCGCTGGATCTAATACTTCACAAGAATTAACCTGACAACAATAGAGTTCCATCAGAAATATGTAATATTTCATCTGCTCTATCCTGTTCCTTTCTGACGAGCCATGTATCAAGTAGCCCTCACGTCATGCCGAGCTGTTGGTCGGCCCCTCCACGATTCGACCGGGGGGACGCTGCTGCCCACGGGATGGAGCAGATGAAAATCGCAAATGATTCTGCCCATTATATTCCAATTCCATCGATCGATCGTGCTGCCCGCCCGTCACTGTTTATCCACCAGTAGTGGCAGGAGATGGATGACCCGATCGGCGGAAGACTCCAAGCGAAACTGTTATGCGATTGACGTCTGTTTGACCGGGCCTGATCGGCGCTCGGAATGGCACTCTGGCAGCACATGGCGCAGGGCCACAAACTGTCAATCGGCACAGGGGCCAGATTCAGCTTTCAACCGCCGGCTTGTAGGCTTTCTGGACGCCTCACTCTGCCTTGGAATTTCTCCAGTGTCCCAGATCGTGAGCTGCTCACTTGTTAGCATGACGGCAGAGCCTGTGGAAGCTATCCTGTTGCGTCGAGCCTGTGGAAGCTATCCTGTTGCGTCGAGGTAGTTGGGTTCAGTTCAGGTATCTGCATCCCCGGCTGCTTTCCTTCGTACATGGAAAATGTTCTTTTTTTCTTGTGAAAGAAGCTAAGAAAGTACACCAAAATGTTATCAGTAGGACTCACCTTTCCTCCTCTGATGTGGCGAACGCCGATGTTGAGCAGCTTTCCATCAGGAAAGCTCGAGACAGTACACGTTCAGATTCATTTCATTCTGCAGAGATCGCGCCGGATGGAGATTTGCCCTTCTGAATTTTCGGAGTGGGCGCTCCTTTCGCCTTTCTGACATCATCAGCAGATAAACAAAAGCTTGGAAAGGAGAAACCGGCCATGTGCATGTGCAGCTCGTCGATCCTACGCTATTCAAGGGATCGACTGGACTGAACAACCGCACCATGAAAAGATTATCGGAAAGAAACGTTAGGGCAGGCACGGCCACGGGCACAGGCGCACAGCATCCCCCCTGCTCGCCATTGTCCATACCTTACCTGCAGACCATCACCTGGAAAAAGATGAGAGCGAGTGGAAGCAGCTCCAGCTTTATCTGCTGCTCACAGTTTTCTAAGCAGATGGCCTTCCCGGATGAGTCACCCCACGCGCCCTACACTAGGCCCCGGCCCCTTTCAGTTGGCCGCGGGACCCACGCGAAAAACATACTCCATGTCCATGGACTGCTGCTCCAATCCAAACAGATAGAGGAAAGAACAGTGAGTGGTTCATGGTCTAGTGGCTAGTGCTACCAGAAAACGAACCATCGCCGTGTTCTGAACCTGGAAGGGGTCTCGTGTTCGATCACTGTCAGTGAAAGACTATGTAACTGTTCTGTGCTGAAGATCAGAAGCATTTCAGAAATGGAGCACTAGCCAGTGTATTGTCTAGAGAACATAAGGGCGCAGTGCTCTCCGATCAGTGTTCGTGAATGTTCTGGCTGGCAGCAATGCTCGAGCAGTCAGTGATGAAGCAAAAGGGGCAAGAAAATACACGCGAAAAGAAGATACTACAATACTACTATAGTCGGAGCACTATGCCTGGTTGCGTGATTATATTGCTGATAGAACTAAGCAACCGCCATGATGGTGTCTGTTTGGCACAGCACAACCGCACTCTGCAGGTCCACGGTCGAGCCCGTCCGGCCGGCCCTTTTCAACAACCCAGCTGAAAACACGGCGGCATGCCGGCACCCAGAACCCCTGACCCTGTCCCCCTCCCAGAGCGTCGGCCACCGTCGTCGTCTCCAGAGCGCCCCCATCCATGGACCACGGGGAGCACTGCAGCAGGAATTAAACCCAGCTACGAACAGAGCAGCCCATGCACACTGGCTGGTGGCTGGCTGCGCACCTGCGCGGTCTCCCCTTGCACTGTCCGACGTCGAACGATGGCTCGTGGCGCCACGGCCACCACCCGTCGCACACGTGTTCAGCGTCTCCGTCGACTCACCCCGGCCGGCCGCCGGCACCTGTCCCGGCTGCTGATCCTCGCCGGCGTCGCTTCTCCCTCCTCATCAAGGCGGCCATTTGGTTGGATGAGTTGGCCGGCTCCAACTCCCGAACGACCTCGGCCGGCTCTTGATGAGCAACAGCGTTTTCGCACAGGAAAATCGCGAGCAGTAGTACGTAGCAGCAGCGATCGATGATCTCGCAGCAGCGATATGATGCGTGGCCCCCGGGGGACACCAGAGGGCGCATCGGCATCGCTCAGTCACGCTGCAAGGAGACAACGCGCCGGCCGAGGGCCTCCATGCGGCGGCGGGGCAGGCCATGTGGATTGTGTGTGTACCGTGCCATGCAGGCTGCGGCCACTGAGGTAGTGTGGTGAGGTGAGGTGATCAGATAGCGATGCTAGGGGATCTCGAGGGTTAGTGATCCAAGAAAGCTTTTCCGTGGATGGAACTGGAACAGGCGAAGCTAAGTTGAAAATGATCCTGGTGCACACTCTATGGTATAGAAGAAATCCAATACATTTTACATGGTAAAATTAAATCAGCAACAAGCAAATTTCTTATTCACTCTGGTGCACGTGCACCAGGGTAAGTGAACCTGGCTTCGCCCCTGAACTGGAAGCCCCCGCCGGCCCGGACGGCGGCGGATAAGCGGATAGAAATCGAGCGATCGAGCGCGCGCGCATGGTGATCCAGCAGATCCCAAGTGTGGTGTGGTGCCCCGTGGATGCATCCCCTTCGGCCCTTCCCCCATCTGCTTGGCATTTGCGGTGTGCGAGAATACTGCTCGCCTCGCCATGCGCATAGGTTACTCGATCTATAACCTGTATAGGTGACGTGTGCTTTTCTGTTTTGGAGGTCTCGGTATCTTTTGCTTGCCATTAGCACTTACCACCCAATTGTTCTCTCTTCTCTCCCTGTATATTACCGTCTTTTAGTCAGTGAAGCCCTGAAAAGCTAAGAACATATACTTAGTGAGCATTTTGATGATTTGCTGTTTCACATGTGGTTTTGCTGATATTGTAGTGGGACCCATGTGTTGAAATCCACCTACCAAGAACATGGCAGTGGACCCTACATGTCACTCCCCGCTCTCGCCTCTCCCCTCTAGGCTATGGCCTTTGCTTAGACTTGGCGTTGCCCTCCCCGCTGGCCCGCTTGAAGGATCCAGACCCTAGCATTATTTTTACGGTGAGTTGTGGCGATTAATGACAACCGGATGCGCATGACTGAAAGTGCATTCATCTCGTTTTGGTGGATTAATGACAATCTAATTAAAGTGCTAACGAGTTTAACGAGTTTCATTTGAGTATGAGAGCAGATTATAATTGAAGGGAAATAAATATTGATGATTGGCGACTCCCCATTTCTAAAGTGGAAACATTGACGGCTTTTGAGTTCAAGATAAAGGTTTAATTTAAATTTATTTTTGAACTTGAGTTTAGGAAAGCCGTGCTATAAAGGGGGATCCAAAGTTGATGTTTTGCATGTGTCTCAAAGCTCATTAGATCATATTCTAACCCATAGACACACTCCCCAAGTCGTCTCAATTCAATTCCAAATTCTGCTTGTAACTCAGGTCACCTGGGTTGAACCTGGCTCAGCCAGGTGAAGCTCTCTGTATTGAAACTGCCTAAATGTCGAATTTTCCCAAGTCACCTGGGTGGCGCTCAGGTCACCTGGGTTTACTCGTAAACTGTACCAACGGCTCTATTTTTTGGGGTGAGCTATATATACCCCTTCACCCCCTCCCACTCATTTCTCTTGGCTCTCCCTCACCAAAACTGAAGCAAACCTTCCTCCTCCACGCTTTGCTCCTCTCCCTCTCCACTCTTGAGCTAATCTTGCAAGATTTGAAGTGGAGATTTGAGAGTTCTTGGTGAGAGCCTTGAGTGAGCTCAGCCTGGCTTATCAGCCACCAGCCAGCAGTACTTCAGTCTCACAGCAAATCAGCATCAGCCACCAGCCACCAGCCAGCCAGCAGTACTTTTCTCTCACAACAAATCAGCACTAGCCACCAGCCACCAGCCAACCAAACAGGCTGTTTGAGCTCTATTTCCATCTCTTGAGCTTTGGTGGCACCTTCAAGCGTCGTCCTCAGATTTGTTACTCTTGGAGCTTGCTCCTAGACGGTTAGCGCCGTGGAGCACACAAACTTCGTGTGGTTGTGCCCCGGACGTTTGTATTGCCCATCCTCTTAGAGGATTTCATAGTAAGTCACTCAATCCTCCTTTGTGATTGATTGGGAGAGGAAAGGGTTAGTGGACAACCCGGCTCTTTGTGAGCACCTCAACGGATACGTAGTTTCCTTAGTGGGAGTGAACTTCGGGAGTAAATCTTGTGTCAACTTGTGTTCTTCATGTTCATACCTGTGTTCATGGTTGACTATTGTGTTCTTCACTCGATCTACTTGTTTAGAGCTATTTGAGTGTAGGTGCCCCACGGATCTACAAGTATACATCCTCCCAAGGCTGTGGTAACTCATAGATTCATTTTTCATTGGATAGTTTTTGAATTAAATTCAAGTCAACGTTTCTGACCCAGGTGAGCCAGGTCCAGGCCGGATGGCTCCCAGGTCACCTGGGTTCGAGCTGGCTGAGCCAGGTCATATATTTTTAATCCGCTGCTTTAGATTGAATTTTTTCAGAAACACCTATTCACCCCCCTCTAGGTGACGTCAAGAATCTTTCAATTGGTATCAGAGCCTAATCTCTTGATTAAGGCTTAATCGCTAAGAGAAACACGATGTCGCAAGTTGGGGATGGATCCGCCGAAGCACAAGCCGCCGCCGCCGCAGCCGCAGCTGCTACCGCTGCTCAACTCATGATAGGCGGCCGCACAAGTCATCCTCAAACTCCATATGACTCAAGCTCAAGTGATGATGATTTTGATGTGAGCGATATTGAGGGTGACTTCAATGATGAAAAAAAGAAGAAGATGAGAAAGGAGAAGCTAAAGAAGAGAATTTATGAGAAAGCCGAGAAAAAGACTCAAAAGCTTCTCAAGAAAAAGATCAAAGAAGAAAGGGAGAAGAATCATCTTGCCGGGCTTCATGCGGTGTCTCATGCATATGCGGCTCCTCCACAAAATACTCCTAACCCTTCCTCACTTTCATTTACTATGGTTCCAATGGGCAAAGCCCCTCACTTTGATGGGAGCGACTATGTCCGTTGGAGTGATGATATAAAAATGCATCTTTATGGTCTTAATCCCGCTCTTTGGACCGTTGTAGTTGTAGGTGTGAAACAACATGATGAAGATGAACCTATAACTCCGGAGCTAGAGCATGACATGTTCCGAAATGCTCAAGCCGTTCGGGTCATTAGAAGCTCCCTTTGCACCTATGAGTACAACAAGGTTAGAGGAATTGAGAGTGCCAAGGAAATTTGGGATATACTCCAATTGTCTCATGAAGGCTCCGATGAAGTCAAGGAAGGGAAGATGGATTTATTTCAAGAGAAATTGGAGTCACTTGTCATGAAGAAGGATGAAACTCTTCGACAAATGTATGATAGGCTCAAGTTACTTGTGACCGAAATTAGATCTCTTGGAAGCAAGGATTGGGAAGATAGCAAGGTCACAAATAAAATGTTTAGAGCTTATGCTCCCAAGAACTGGATGTTAGCAATGGTCATTAGAGGGAAGGAGAATTACAAGAAGATGAAGCCTATCCAACTAGTCAATGAGTTGGAATATCATGAGATGAATGACTTGGATATAACCAAGTCAATTGCACAAGAAGAAGTCAAGGCCATTGCTCTCAATGCTGAACCTAGCAAGAAGGTTGAATCAATTGAGAAGTCATCAAAGGCAAAGAAGAAAGTTGATTCAAGCAAAGATGAGAGCACCGATGAAGAAATTGCCATGATGGTCAAGAACTTCAAAAGGTTCATGAAGAGAAGAAGTGACAAGAAGAAGAGCAATTAAAGAAGGTGCTATGCTTGCAAGAAAGTGGGTCATTTCATTGCCGAGTGTCCGGACAAGAAAGATGATGATGATGAGGACAACAAGGAAGAGAAGAAATCCAAGGACAAAGAGAAGAGGTACAAGGAGAAGAGCAAGGAGTACAAGAAGAAAAATGGTCATGCTCATGTTGGTGGAGGATGGGATTCTAGTGATGAGTCCGATGACGAAGGTGTGGCATCCATTGCCATGCATGAAGCTTCACCAACTCCAAGGCTCTTCAACAACCTCTCCGATGATGAAGACGATCACCCCATGTGCTTCATGGCCAAGGGGACTAAGGTATCAAACTATTCTAATCCTCCATCATCTCCTACCTCTACATCTAGTAATGTAGAAAATGATTTAGATGAGGAGGAAGAAGCCGAACACAAAGCAAACATGATAAGAGAGTTTGGCAAAAAGGGCTATAAACAAATTAAAAAGCTTATGGAGAAATTGGAGAAAAAAGAAAGAGGCACTTAGAGAACAAGAAGAATTGCTCATCCTTGAAAAAGAGAGAAACCTTGTTCTAGAAGAGTCTCTAGTTGAGGAAAAAGTGAAGGTTGAAAAGTTGGCAATGGACTTGTCTCTTGCCAATGATTCTTATGAGAGGATGTCAAAGGAACATGCTTTGACAAATGATGCTCTAGCTAACCTAAAGAATGTGCATAGCGAGCTTCAAGAAAGGCATTTACGCTTAGAAGACACATACAAAGAACTTGAAGTTAGCTTTGGTACTCTTTGGGAAAGCACCAAAACTAGTTCCAAAACTACTCTTGACTCCAATATCTCTACTAGCAAAGGTTGCTAAGGATGTTATAATGTTGATATTGATGCTTGTGCTACTAACCTTTCAAAGCTAGAAAAGTCAATCAAGGACAAGGATGCTCAAATCCATAGATTGAACATGTATATTGGAAAGGGCAAGCTCAAAGGTAAGAGTGAGTTTGAAACTCACCCGGCTTACAAAGCCGAAAGGTATCCCACCATCCGTGATGGACTTGGCCACACAAGAGGAAGCAAGTCAAATGGTGAAAAGATTGTGGATGGCAAGTCACGTCCATTATGGAAGAAGGGTGCCAATCCTGGTGACTTGATGGACATGGCTCATGCTGTCACCAAGAAGAATGTTGCACAAGGTAAGGCCATGGCTGAGAGCTCAAACAAGTTAAACATCAAGAGCTCGACCAAGGTTAATGCAAGCAACAAAAATATGACACATTCTCCATCTCCTAACTACACCATTGACTACACGGTTGTATTCCAAAATGGCAAGATGGTGGTCAAGTACATTGGTGCTCACACTAGGAAGATGATGAGGAGTGTGTGGATACCTAAGATAGCTTATTCTAATCTTGAAGGACCCAAACAAGTTTGGGTACCTAAAGCTTGAGCCTAACTTGTTTTGTAGGCATATTCCTTCGGTGGGACTTCATGGTTGCTTGATAGTGGATGTTCAAATCATATGACCGGAGAGAAGAATATGTTCTCTACATTAGAAGAATATGATACACCTATTGAGAAGATCACATTTGGTGGTGATGTGGTAGGTCAAGGTAAAATTGCTATTTCAAATGATTCATCACTTTAAAATGTTTATTTAGTTGATTCTTTGGGATACAATTTGTTGTCGGTATCACAACTTTGTGAGATAGGCTACAATTGTCTCTTTACTAATGAGGGTGTGTCCATCTTGAGAAGGGAGGATTCCTCTATTGCTTTTACAGGTCAACTTAAGGGAAAACTTTATCTAGTTGATTTCACAACTACTAAAGTGGAACCGAAGACTTGTTTAGTGGCAAAATCTAGCATGGGTTAGCTTTGGCATCGCCGACTAGCTCATGTTGGCATGAGAAACTTGGCCAAACTTCAAAAGGATGAACACATCCTAGGACTAACAAATGTTGTCTTTGAGAAAGATAGGTTATGTAGTGCATGCCAAGCCAGAAAGCAAGTTGGTGCTCCACATCCACCCAAGAACATTTTATCTAGCTCAAGACCTTTGAAGCTTCTTCATATGGATTTATTTGGATCCATTGCTTACATTAGCATTGGGGGCAACAAATATGGTCTTGTTATTATGGATGACTTCTCTCGGTTTACTTGGGTATTCTTTTTGAAAGAGAAGAGTGAAGCTCAAGGAATTATCAAGAAGTTCATTAGAAGGACTCAAAATTAGTTTGAATTGAAGGTCAAGCGCATGAGAAGTGACAATGGTTCAGAGTTTAGGAATACCGGTGTTGAGGAATTTCTTGATGAAGAAGACATCTTGCATGAGCTCTCCGCTCCCTATACACCTCAACAAAATGGCATTGTTGAGAGGAAGAATAGGATATTGATTGAAATGGCAAGAACCATGCTTGATGAGTATAATATTCCGGATATCTTTTAGGCCGAAGCAATCAATACCGCATGCCATGCCTCCAACCGGCTTTATCTCCAAAAGTACTGAACAAGACTCCATATGAGATAATCACCAGTAACAAGCCTAAGGTGCATTACTTTAGAGTTTTTGGTTGCAAATGTTACATTCTTAACAAGAAGGCCAAAAGTTCTAAGTTTTCACCTAAGGTTGATGAAGGTTTTCTACTTGGTTATTGTACTAACGAACACGCCTACCGTAAATTCAACAAAACCACCGGTTGTGTTGAGGTTACGGTAGATGTGAAATTTGATGAATCAAACGGTTCTCAAGTAGAACAAGTTGAAAATGACCTTGTAGATGAAGAAGAGCCTCTAAGTGAATCCATCTTGAAGATGAGATTAGGTGAAGTGAGACCACGGCAGACCCTCATGAAGGATCAAGTGCAAGCTCAAGCTCCGAATGATGGTACTAGTGAACCATCTTCTTTAACAAGAGTTGAACCATCCACTTCTCCTCATGGTCAAGATCAAGTTCATGGTGACGATCATGGTCATGGCATTGATCAAGGGAGAGGTCAAGATGAAGAAACTCATGATATTGCTCCTCAAGCTAATGAAAAAGATGATGATGGGCCTATTCAAAGGCAATCTCAAGTACCTCATTCTAGAGTTCATCAAAGTGTTCAACGGGATCACCCCATGGACAATATTCTTGGGAGCATCCAAAGAGAGGTAACTACTCGTTCTCGTTTAGCAAATTTTTGTGCTAGTTACTCGTTTTTTCCTCTTTGGAACCTCTCAAGGTTGAAGAAGCACTTGATGATGCGGATTGGGTAATGGCAATACAAGAAGAATTGAATAACTTCACAAGAAATGAAGTTTGGGAATTGGTGAAGAGACCCAAGCAAAATGTGATTGGCACCAAGTGGGTATTCCGCAACAAACAAGATGAACATGGTGTTGTCACAAGAAACAAGGCAAGATTGGTTGCTCAAGGGTTCACTCAAATTGAAGGATTGGACTTTGGTGAAACCTATGCTCCGGTGGCAAGACTTGAGTTAATTAGAATTTTGCTAGCCTATGCCACTCATCATGATTTTAAGCTCTATCAAATGGATGTGAAAAGTGCATTCTTGAATGGGCCTCTATCCGAGTTAGTGTATGTGGAGCAACCACCGGGCTTTGAAGACCCCAAGTATCCCGACTATGTGTACAAGCTCCATAAGGCGCTCTATGGGCTCAACCAAGCTCCTAGAGCATATTATGAATGCCTTAGGGAATTTCTTCTCAAGAACGGTTTTGTAATGAGCAAAGCTGACTCTACTCTCTTCACTCAAAAAGTAGACAATGATTTATTTGTTTGTCAAATATATGTTGATGATATTATCTTTGGTTCTACTAATGAAAAGTTTTGCGAGGAATTTAGTAAGATCATGACCAAGAGGTTTGAAATGTTCATGATGGGTGAATTGAAGTTCTTTCTTGGATTTCAAATCAAGTAATTGAAGGAAGGGACTTTCATATGTCAAACCAAGTATGTGAATGATATGCTCAAGAAGTTTGACATGGCTGATGCAAAACCTATCAAAACATCCATGGCCGTTAATGGACATCTTGATCTCAATGAAGAAGGGAAATCCGTTGACAAAAAGGTATATCGCTCCATGATTGGCTCCCTCCTTTACCTTTGTGCATCTAGACCGGATATTATGCTTAGTGTGTGCATGCGTGCAAGATTTCAAGCTAATCCTAAAGAATGTCATTTAATAGCCGTTAAGAGAATCTTGAGATACTTGGTGCATACTCCACATCTTGGCTTATAGTATCCCAAGGGCTCCACTTTCGATTTACTTGGCTATTCCGATTCGGATTATGTCGGTTGCAAAGTAGATCGAAAGAGTACTACTGGGACTTGTCAATTTCTTGGCAGGTCTTTGGTATCTTGGAGTTCTAAGAAACAAAATTCCGTTGCCCTATCCACCGTCGAGGCCGAGTACGTTGCAGCCGGTGCTTGTTGTGCTCAACTACTTTGGATGAGGCAAATCTTGAGTGACTTTGGTTGTGAGTACAAAAATATCCCTCTCTTGTGTGACAATGAGAGTGCCATAAAACTAGCCAACAACCCAGTCCAACACTCAAGAACCAGGCATATTGACATAAGACACCACTTCTTGAGAGACCATGAAACTAAAGGAGATATCGCTCTAAGTCATGTGAGTACCGAAAAACAACTAGCTGATATCTTCACCAAGCCCCTTGATGAGCAAAGGTTTTGTGGTTTGAGGAATGAGCTAAATATTTTAGATTCTCGTAACTTGGCTTGAAATCATGCATACACCTTGATTGTTAGCTTTCGTGGATAGGTGATTGTGAAAATGGCTTGTTGTGTGTGAATTGTAAAATATTTGGATTCTTGGATCTTTGGATCAACACTTGTCACAAATGGTCATTGTTATGTATTGTTGCTTGTGGCTGACCATTTTGTGACAAATTATCTTATATGTCCCTATACAAATTCTCTCAAAATTATGTTCACAATCTATCCAAAAGTTCCTTGCCTATCCTGTAATTTACTCTCATACCCTAGTCACCCAGGTGGCACCTGGCTGAGCTAGGTAAAGCTCTCTATCTCGTAATGATTTCCACCAGGCTCACCTGAGTGGCACCTGGCTGAACCAGGTAAAGCTCTCTGTCTCTGAATTATTTTCACCTGGCTCACCTGAGTGGCACCTGGCTGAGCCAGGTTAAGCTCTCTGTCTCAATTGCTAATTATCTAGGTGACCTGTATGGGGGTTAGGTGACCTGGGTGGGGGTTAGGTGACCTGGTCCAAAAAAAAAGGCTGACTCTTCTTTGACCGGTATCCTATCTTCCTAGGGGGTAAAAACACTCTTATCATTATCACATTTTACCCCTTAACTCTTTTCACCGTGGCATGATCTTTGAGTATCCATGGAGTGATGAGGTAATTGCATAATTCCATGCTACTCTTTGGATTGATGAGGACAGTATATATCCCAATCTCCATTTCATGATTGAGGGGGCTTGGTACAAATGCAGCTATCTTCGTTTTGCCCGCATTCTAGGCTTTAAAGATGATGATCTTGATAACACCATCATCGTGCATTCTCAAGCTGTTCCTAGGTATGAAGAAGTAGAATACATGCATCTTCCTAGTACTGGATATGATGACTTTTGGAAATCTGCTCATATGCACACCTTCTATCGCTATCTCCACCAGCTATTGATAGTGACAGTTATGCACAAGAGTGGAAATGATACCGGTGTGCAATCCACAACCAAGGTCCTTCTTCACTTGCTAAGAACAAATTGCAATGGTGGTGACTTGAATGTCTTTGATATGGTTTGGAATGAGATTCTTCAAACTCCTTGAACACCTAGTAGGAGTTGCACTCATGCTCCATTTATCATGAAGATGATTGAGGTGGTGACAAAGAAGTGGTACGCTAAAAATATTTATCATCTCAGCTATACTCCTAATTGGATTGATCCCGCAAATCCTGCTTGCCGCTCTTGTAAGGCTCCTTCCAATCTTTCTAGCCCTTCACCGATGCCTTCTCCACCACTTCACCCTTCCTCTTCACGGGCTGCTGCTGCTAGTAGGCCTTTTCATCCTAAGGGGCATGATAATCATGGGTTGGGTGCTTTTATCAAGAAGGAATTCAATGCTCTCTTTGGTTGTGTCAAAAATGTTCATAAAGATGTGTACCAACAAAATGAGAGAATAAGAAAACAGCTACATGATATGCAAGGCCGCCAAAATCAGCTATATGAAGCCGTTAACCTTCAGCCTCCCCTTCCACATTTACCTCCTTATGAGCCCCTCCCTCCTCCCGTGTACAACACCGATGATATCTTTGCTTGGCATGACCAGCACATGGGTTCCTCTGCTGCTCCTGAGGGTGCTGGTGCTGCTGTTGGTGGGCATGAGACTGATCTTGGTGCTGGGACTTCAGTTGGTGAGCATGGGGCTGCTATGGACTTAGATGATCAGCAGCTGTTTGGGTGTGAGTATGCTCCTGGTTACCCCCACGGGTCTTGGGATTCATGGACTGGATGATGGCTGCTATTCACTCTGACGACACTTGGTCTTCATGGATGTCTTTCTCTCTTTTTGGTGCTTGATGCCAAAGGGGGAGAAATTGGTGTTTGGTTACATATCATTGGCTTTATTACTTATCTATCTATCTCTCTTGTTTATGTATGGGACATGTAAGACTTAATTTGTGATGTGTGTGATGAACAATGTGGATGTATGTGGTTGTGATGGGAAATTGAACCTATATTCATATCTAGCTAGGTTAATGCTCTTATGTTGTAAATGTCTTTGTGGTACTAGGTGATATTGTTATGTCATGATATATATGTGTTGCCTTTGATATTGTGATGAGCATGTGTTGATGATGAGATGATGTATTGTTCTTTTACTTTGTTGTGTGATATATCATGCCAAATGCATCTTTGTTCACCTTGATAGTACTTATGTGCTATGCTTATGGATATATGTATATGTATGTGCTCTCATGTTGCTGTCTCAAAATTGTGCAATTGGCATATGAGGCCAATATTCATGAATTTCGTTCATATGCACACATTTAGGGGGAGCTACACACATGTACATAATTCTTAACTCGTTGTTCTTTCATGCAAAATTTATCCACTTTAATTGGGTTGTCATCAATCACCAAAAAGGAGGATTGAAAGTGCATTCATCTCGTTTTGGTGGATTAATGACAATCTAATTAAAGTGCTAACGAGTTTAACGAGTTTCATTTGAGTATGAGAGCAGATTATAATTGAAGGGAAATGAATATTGATGATTGATGACTCCCCATTTCTAAAGTGGAAACATTGACGGCTTTTGAGTTCAAGACGAAAGTTTAATTTAAATTTATTTTTGAACTTGAGTTTAGGAAAGCCGTGCTATAAAAGGGGATCCAAAGTTGATGTTTTGCATGTGTCTCAAAGCTCATTAGATCATATTCTAACCCATAGACATACTCCCCAAGTCGTCTCAATTCAATTTCAAATTCTGCTTGTAACTCAGGTCACCTGGGTTGAACCTGGCTCAGCCAGGTGAAGCTCTCTGTATTGAAACTGCCTAAATGTCGAATTTTCCCAAGTCACCTGGGTGGCACTCAGGTCACCTGGGTTTACTCGTAAACTGTACCAACGGCTCTATTTTTTGGGGTGAGCTATATATACCCCTTCACCCCTCCCACTCATTTCTCTTGGCTCTCCCTCACCAAAACTGAAGCAAACCTTCCTCCTCCACCCTTTGCTCCTCTCCCTCTCCACTCTTGAGCTAATCTTGCAAGATTTGAAGTGGAGATTTGAGAGTTCTTGGTGAGAGCCTTGAGTGAGCTCCATTTCCAATCTTTGAGCTCCATTTTCATCTCTTGAGCTTTGGTGGCACTTTCAAGCATCGTCCTCAGATTTGTTACTCTTGGAGCTTGCTCCTAGACGATTAGCGCCGTGGAGCACACAAACTTCGTGTGGTTGTGCCCCGGACGTTTGTATTGCCCATCCTCTTGGAGGATTTCATAGTAAGTCACTCGATCCTCCTTTGTGATTGATTGAGAGAGGAAAGGGTTAGTGGACAACCCGGCTCTTTGTGAGCACCTCAACGGAGACGTAGCTTCCTTAGTGGGAGTGAACTTCGGGAGTAAATCTTGTGTCAACTTGTGTTCTTGTGTTCTTCATGTTCATACCTATGTTCATGGTTGACTATTGTGTTCTTCACTCGATCTACTTGTTTAGAGCTATTTGAGTGTAGGTGCCCCACGGATCTACAAGTATACATCCTCCCAAGGCTGTGGTAACTCATAGATTCATTTTTCATTGGATAGTTTTTGAATTAAATTCAAGTCAACGTTTCTGACCCAGGTGAGCCAGGTCCAGGCCGGGTGACTCCCAGGTCATCTGGGTTCGAGCTGGCTGAGCCAGGTCATATATTTTTAATCCGCTCCTTTAGATTGATTTTTTTTCAGAAACGCCTATTCACCCGCCTCTAGGCGACGTCAAGAACCTTTCAATGTCTAATTATTTTTATGAGCTGGTGTGTTACGTTGAGTTCCAACATCAAGATAAAGATTGATAGCTTATTGGTTGAGAATAAACAAGTTAAGGTTGTGACTGATGACAAGAAGGGATATGTGCCAATAGATATTGATTGAGAATGTGAATGAAATAAACATCATGAGTTGATGAATTGTTGGAAGAGACCAAAGGCATGATCTTCATAGGTTGGTGATCAACAACAAGATGGTGATCAAAATGATAATGTGGAAACATTGAAGATGTGAGTGTACAAAGTAGCTATATGTGGCAAGATGGTAAAGGTTAAGCAAGACTCGGCTGCGATGGACCGTGCAAGGGTGAAAGGCAAGCAAATGGCTTGCACTGAATGACCAAGACAATGGTGAAGGGCGAGTGAAGGCTTAGTGTCGATGGACCATGAGAGACCATATGAAGCTATGAGTGTTTTACATCAACTATATGATTAATGCAAAAATATATAGAGAAAATTCAAAGAATGGATTTTATGTGAAGGATATTAAGTGGCTTGGGTAAATGACATTGAAAAGACCATGGTGTGTTGATGAAATATGAGAGTCAAATGATGTGGAGAAAAGTGAGAAGATAGAAATGATGTGTCGAAAAACATCAAGGGTGTTGACAAAATATATTGGACAAGCAAAGTGTTGATGAACATTAAGAGCATAGGTAGAGTGAGTATTCCGACACTGGGGCCAAGACCCAAAGTGGAGAAAAATCGTAAATAAGCTCCGTTACACTAAATATTCAATGTATATTTGGCACACAAAACAAGTGTGTGATTCTATTATTTATATATAATCATAGCTAGGTCTTAAAAAATTAGCTAAATATATTGTTTTACGCCCATATAAGCATTACTATATAGTCATTAGCCTTGTACCGGTAAACAAAGTTTTGAGATAAGCATTACTAAATATTCAGGTGCATTTGCATAAGAGATCAAGGTTTAAACACTTAGTAGAGCGTCAAGTGTTTCTTGACTTGTTACTCTTGGTGTTTGTTGACACCTAGACAACATGATGGTGCTGTGATCGGTGATCTCCTCAAACGAAGCTTGTGAGAATGCCCGGTGTGCTTGTGAGAAGACCTGGTGTGCTTGTGAAAGGCTTTATGCTCGTCTCACTGGAGTGGTGAAGATCAAGTCTGTGGAATCGAGGTGTGGAGAGGTTCATTGATCTAAGTCGGCTCAAATATCAAGTGAAGTCTTAATAGAGGAGAGATTGGAAAATTGAATCCATAACGTGGATTATGGGTCACCGAGACCACGGTAAAAATTCGGTGTCTCCATTGTATTTTGTCTACTCAAGCTCATTTATTTTGTGCAATTTAAGCAATTTATATTTCTAGAATTATAATTGTTTGCATGTCATCCTAAGATTGCAAACATTGATCTAAACAAAGGGTGTTAGTGCGCATAATTGAGACATTGAACTTTAGGATGTAGTTGTGCTCTAGCCGATCAATTTCATTCCGAATTTTAATCGGTTAAGTTTTGCTAGAAATTTCTAGAACCAACTATTCACCCCTTTTAGTCAGCTTCCTTGATCCTACACCACTGCTCTAGTCAGCTTCCTTGATCCTACACCGCTGCTCCCATCCGGCTTCAAAGCTTCCACCGCGACATATTTCGTGCAGGAGGCCTTGGGTACGGTAAAGTGCAGCCCGCTCTGATTCGGCCGGCACCATTGGTCCAAGGCAGGATTGTCCGAGCATTATTTACTTGCGTCCGCGCAGGTCCAAGCACAAGTGGACCCCTAGATGTGATGAGGCAAAAAACGACGCCGTGGATTCTGGCATGTGGGTCCTGTTGACACACCAGCAAAACCACTTGAGATAGCTACTTTGAAATAGTTAAGGTGGTAATTTGTTTGGTTTTGACAGCGTTGGAGTGCGCTAGATTTCTGGTTTTCGAGTTTGGGGTGTGTTCCAAACTCGATGATAACATAAGGGTAAAATAGACTTTACTATGAAATGATGAGCCGTGGCCCATTTGATTTCATTTAACATAGTTTATATATACCTGTTCTTGGGCGCCAAGAATTCCCAGCGACGAGGGACGATTCGCTGTTTCCTCCGGTACCTGCGCGCCACGTGTCCACTTATTTGCTCGGCTGCGCTTCTGCTGCACCCCTTCCCTCTTTCCCTCTGGGCCGTTCATTGGGCTTCGTCGTCCTATTGGGCCTAAGAGTCGTCGATGTTCGGCCAAGATTTGGCCCTTATGTCGCTGGCCCAAGAGGTTGTTCGGTGCGTACGGCTCGCTACGTCCTCAGCGGCGCCGCCGCCACCCCTCGCTCCTGTCGGCGGACGCCGCTTCCTTGGCTCCGTCGCTTCTCTTCCTCTGCAGCAGACTACGTCTTCTCCTGCGTGCCTAGATCGAGCGGCGCTGCTGCTGTTCCAGTTGGGGACCTGTCGTTCTTCGTCTCCTCCGACGCGCCCACGGAACCACAGCCTGCAGAAGTTCACCCAACTCGATTCATCAGCTGCTTTCCCTGTTCTTCATGTACTGTGATGCGATTCTACTTCAGCACTACCTGTTTGTTTGTGCGATTGTTTCTTAGCTTCGGACTTTCCTCCAGTGTCTCCGCGGGATCCTTCAGGGACGTTGTCTGTGCGTTTGTTGGAGGTGCTGGTTCCTTGCCTCCGGCATTGCTGCCAGGTTTGTCGTGGCTGCCCCCGTTTCCCTTTGTGTTCTGTTAATTCATTGCTTCCTCGTGCTTTTCATTGCTGTTCTGTACCTTCATTTCACTCAATAGTCATCTCTGCTTCATTGCTATGCTCATCACGTATATCAGATCTTTTGGTGAGTCCATTACTGTTTTGTTTACCTGTGCGTTTGCTGCTGCTTCCATGCCGGCCAGAAGTCCACCTGCTGGGCGTAGACTTACCTGTGGCCTGCCTGATGCGTCCACCTCTTGGGATTTGCCATCTTCCCATAGACACACTGCCGACGCTATTCGATCGTCGCATTCCTCGCCTTTGTCTATTCGAATTGCCCCTGCCACTCGGAGTGATCGGAATCCACAGCATGGTCATCCAGTGCTGTCAGTTGTCGGTCGTCGGTCCATCACGTTGATGTGCTTCAGCGGCTTTGCCTCCCCTACTTCCCTCCAACCGGGGCACCTCCCAGCCTCAGCCGGGCCCCACGTGTTCCCTCATGGCTTCTCTGTTGAGCAAGCAGAGGGCGGGATCAGAGGAGGAATTCTCCCTTTAGCGAAGGGCAACGCCAGGAGTAGAGGAGCTGGCCAGCTGGGACGTCCACTGATTTGTTGCCGCATTTCAGCATTGCAGATACCCAACGTAAGGAACCTGATGCTCCTTCCTTCTTGCTCCAAATTGAGCTCAGATCGAAATCAACTATGAGTCATATCGTCAAGATTTGAGTTTTTAATTGCCAAATGTGCTTCCTTTGTTGAATTGCAGAATTGGTGCTACGCGACACAATCAGTAGTCTTCAAGATGTGATTCCTGCCTGCTGCCGCACCTGGGGTTCTTCAACTTTGCTTTTGTTTGTCTTTCCCTTGCATTAGTCCTACTCAAAGTTCTCAGGAGAGTAGTCTGCACTTTACTGGTGACGGTGAGCCAAACTGATTCCTAATCTATTTTTCTCCATGCCCCTAAACTGTTCGATAAAATGCAACCAAGCGATGTGAATTAAAGTGTGTTGCTTTTTGCATCTACGCCCCGGACTGTCATTGAGGTACATTGCCTTTTGTAAATAGTTTTTATAAATGACAGATAAATAGTTGCTACTTTAGGTGTGCTGCATGATTTGGACCTTCAGAGGCGCACAAAATAAAAAAAAATAAATGATTCATGGCTTCCGAGCCACAGGTTCTTTTCCCCTGAGTTCCTACACAATAATATTTTATCCATACTAGCTTCACTTCACCACATTTAGTACGAATTAAGTTATTTGTCAACATGTAGTTTCAATATTTTTGCAGAAAAGTGTTAATGCTTCCATCTAAATACCCTACCTGATTTTGTTACTATACTGGTAATCTCTTTGGATGACCGTTATCTCAACTGATAGTCTCGCTCATAGTTTTTTGTATACAACATTCCATTTGCATTGTTGGTCCTTATTTTCATGTGATGCATTGCCTACATTAACATATTGGCATGGATGAGGAGCCATGTATGTTTCTTGATGACTTTTAATCCAGTGTTGAACTACTTTACATGCAAAGACAAAGCCTCTGTCCAACCTTTTTACTACTATTATTTTTCTGCCAATTTTCTAATCTCAGACTTCCTCCGCATTTTCAGTGTTGTAGCGCCTATCCACCATGGAGATTCGTGACATAACATGTTGTTGTTATAATGCTTCTTACCAATGTATGTTGTGTTGGCTCATCCTTTTCACTGGAAGAGCAAAAATATTGCTAAAGATATAACTTTTATATATGAGCGCCCTTGGAATCAGTAGTTAAGTTTATATGATCAGCGTTCTGCACTTCTTTTTTCTTTTTGTTCTTTGTTCAGTGACCATGCTCTCTCGCTTTCATTCCAAGCCGTGCCATAAAACACGAATGATTTACATAGTGTGCAAATATTTACATGTCATCCCTAGCTGTGCCATAAAGCACAAATGATTTACATATACTATTCATCTTATCAAGATGCGTGCACAGTGGTGTACACCCACCACGAGCGTTTTTTTTCCTCTGTGCCCATCATGATGCACAGTGCCGTGGCGCACAGCCAGCACAGTCGCAGCAAAACGCGCTACCCGTCCTAGTATGTTTAATGTGATACAATTAGACGGTCGTTTAGACATGTCGGTGTTTAAATTGGCATCCAATATTTCTCACCGTCATGGGGAGATTTGAAATTGAAGGGCGGCAAGGTGAGGCCCTCCATTACTAGCAGTTTTAGAATCGATCTCATTTTCAATTGGTCGATTTTTTTCAAAAAAGAACCTTACCCAACCAATAGTCGGTGATATTTGCTCTATCGTGTCTTTTTGCAAACGAGCTTGGATGAAGATAAAATCAGAAAGTTTTGGCTCTTATTTCCTCCAGGCAGTTGCCCACTCTGTGCGAGGTAGTCCAGTCCCCACGGTTAGCCCAAAACCTACAGGCTAGAGTGTGTACGTGACGGTTGTCAAACAAAAGTTGACGGACGGATGGATTTCATGAAGTCAGGCAATTGATGAGAAGGAAAATTGATTATTATTTTATTGGTAAGAGGTGCTAAGGAGACATGGAGTGACAATGAAAAGTTAGAAAAAAAAAACTCTCTCTCTCTCTCTGCGTAAGGGATAAATGGGCCATATTGAACAGTGGATTTCTCATACGGGCCACCTGCCATCTCCTGCTGCTGGGCCGTGATGCTATCCTCTCTCTCTCTCAGACAAAAAGGCTGCGCCTTCTTCCCCCATCACTCTCCTCGCCTTCTAAAAAAAATCGTATCGTGCGGCCGTGCGGGAGGCCGGGAGGGAGAAGCCTCCTTCCCCGTCGACGACACCACTCGCGCGGCCATGGAGAGCCAGCTGCTTCTGCTCCTCCTCCTCGTCCTCGCGGCCCAGCAGCCGCAGCCGCAGGGCGTCCTCGCAGCTGCAGGTAATCCTCTCTCTCTCTCTCTGCATGTGGTGACCTGTGTCGCCGTCAAACCCCTCCGCCGCTCGCGCTCGCCTCGCCGTGCTCCCTGTGCGACACCTTCGCCCATCGCCCTCGCCCTCGCGCTCGCATGCCGCATGCGGCCCCAATTAAGCGCCCCGTGGGGCAAAATGTCGGCGCACCTCTTGCCGGTCGCCGCTCCACCACCCATCCCTCGCCGCCGACGCCTCCTCGCCGGCGCCAGCACTCGGCGGCATGGCTCAAACAGTCAAATAGTACGTCACTTGCAAGAAGCTCGGGGCATCGTCCACGTTCGAGAGCTCGAGTCCTTCGCCGTGCGGGCCGCCGGAGCCTCCACCTACTGCGCCGTGCGGGAGCTCTACTCGACCCGCGTGAACTCCCCGGTCTCAGCCGCCTTCGCCTGCTCCGCTACAGGGGAGGTGCGCCTGACCCCGTCACGCCCCCGCAGCTGGCTGCCTGTGCCGTCCACCGCCCGTCGCCACGAGGAGGGCGACACGAAGGAGAAGGGCCGCCATCCGCCGGCGTGCAAGGTCGCGCCGCCGCCGCCGCCGCCTCCACATGTTGGGCTGCGACGCCACGCCACCAGCACCAATCGCCGTCTGTGCAGTCCGCCGCGGCGCCTTGGCCACCGTCCGCACGCGTGAGGGGCGCCGCAGTTCTCCTGCACGAGGTCCCGCTCCCGCCATCCTCCCGCCCGCGGTCTCTTCGTAGTCGTCCAGGCCGGCCGGCGGCCGCCTCCCCTAGCCATGTGGGATCCATGCGACCGTGCGTAGCTCTTGCCCGGGCTCCAGCTCCTCCAGCCGCACGGGCTCCCCGCCTCCCCGGCTGCCGCGAGCGTGCCGTGCCCACCCGGCGAAGAGGCGCGTGTATGTCCGAGACACGTAGGACTGCGTGTATGTCCGAGACACGTAGGACTGTAGGAGACAACGATTAGAGATGTAGCCCATGAGCAGTGCCGACCGGCAGCCGTCGGATCCACTTTGAACGGTACAGATCGATATCGACCAAGTCAACCAATACACAGTAAGCGGACACATAAAAAGAACGGCCAAATAAGTAGTCAATATCCACAACAATGTGATTTTAAAATTATCATGTGATTTAGACCTCACGTGAGTTGATTAGCAAGTTAAATAACCTGAATGCGCATTTTAGGAGTTTGGGACCTAGATGACTCCACGCTACAAGTTTAGGAACATATCCTGCATTTTACTTTTCTATGTAGTATTTGTTGGAACTATGAATGAAGATTGTAATAGGGACTGTCTACTGCACACCCGGGTGTTTTACAGGAATCTGTCACCCGGGTGACAAAGGCCAAAAAAACACCCAGTTGCAACAAAGACAAGCAACCAAGCGTTTTTTTTGGATCTGTCACCCAGGTGTCAAAAACCAAAAAAACACCCAGTTGGCTTAAAACAAAACAACCAGGTATTAAACAGATAAAAAACACTCGAATTTGATATCAGGGGATTAAAATCTAAAATAGAGAAAAAAACAGAAAACAACAGAACAAAATTGTGAAAAAAATTCAAATAAAAACAAATTCAGATTTAATTCTATGAATGCCAAATATACAAATTTATTTTGAGTGGCAGTGGAAGTCCTCAGAAATAATCAAATTGACATGACTCAGAACAAAAACATAATCAAATGAACAAAAAAAAGCATAAATGACATATTACATAATCAAAACATAAGATTTACATTGTTCTAAGAAGAGTAAGTTTAACAATGAAATAGTGTAATTGTACAAAAACCAACCATGGCTCAACTGACTGACCATGGTAATACTAACAGATTTAACAGAATGTAACAGACTTGACCATGCTGAAATCAAATATGCAGCTGACTGACCATGGTAAAATCAACCATGGCTGACTGACCATACTAACAGATTTAACAGAATGTAACAGACTTGACCATGCTGAAATCAACCATGGCTCAACTGACTGACCATGGTAATACTAACAGATTTAACAAATAATCAAATATCTAATACTGAGCAAGAAATCAAAAAATATGCAGCTGAAAAGAACATCTACCAGAATTGAATGATTCATATTACATTATCATGACAACAAATTTACAGTATCTAAAAAAATGTAAGATAAGAAGGCACATGATGTAATTGAACCTGACAACGGAAGTGACAGATTCTCATGTTCATCGATCATCTATGACACCAGTAGCATTACAACATAAAAAAAATGGCATGCGTACTTATTAATTAATCAACCACTGAAAGTTCAGGTCCAGACTACATATAAGGAAGATGCTCATAGTCACAGACATGATGGCACAGACATGATGGCAACAGTCCACGCGACAAAATCAAGCTAGAATGAAACGTTCACGTCAAAAGGAAACGTACGCGCGCAAATGGTGTAATTGTACAAAAACTAACCATGGATCAGCAAATAAACATATTGTTAAAACTAACCAGACAATAAACATGGTTTTGGACTGAGTACAAAATACCCAAAAGACAAATCTTCATAAACAAAATAGAAATTTAAAACACAAATGAAGAAATAAGCCATATTGTTGCTATGAAAGCCAGACAATCAAAAAGGTCTACCAGTGAATGCAAGACCCCAAAAATAAACAAATAATCAAATATCTAATGCTGAGCAAGAAATCAAAAAATATGCAGCTGAAAAGAACATCTACCAGAATTGTATGATTCATATTACATGATCATGACAACAAATTTACAGTATCTAAAAAAATGTAAGATAAGAAGGCACATGATGTAATTGAACCAATAAGTCACAGACAAGTAGAAGATTAAAATTGAAAACAAAGATCAGAAATGATTTGGGTGACAGTAATAACATAAGTCATAAATCAACCAAAGAACTGTTAATTATAACATAAGTTGATACCTAAAATCATAATGAAAGATCAAGGAGCAATCATAGGATACTCAATGTAAAATTAAACAGATCTAATAACATATAGCAGCAATTATCCGATAATGATGACAGAAATAACTAAACCAAGAGTTTAAAGTCTCAATAACTACAGAGATAAGAAACAATCTAAATACTAATGCAAAAGACATGAAGTATCTGAGCAGACTATGCAGCATCCATGTTGAGAGATGAAAACCCTGAAAAAAATAACAGCTAATAAATGACATTGAAATTAGATAAATGATAAAAAAATACATGATAACTAAAAAAACATTATAATAAGAAGAAAATTGGTAGGTTGAGAAATCAGACTAAATTTAAATTGATGAAACAATTAAAAGTGTAGAAATGGTGGCCTATTAGAAAAACATACCCCAAACATAATGAAAATCTTCAATTAGATCTTCTCTTCTTGGATGATGACTGAAGATTCTTCAATTGGTCCTTGTCCCATTCAGCATCAAATCTCTCCTTCCACTCTTTGTCATTAGCATCACGAACAGGATGATTTAATAGAGGATCCGGAAGATCATCCTGAACAGACACTTGATTGATCTTTTTGAAAGCAACAATGTAACGACCATATTTCTTCACCATACCATCCAGCATGTCAGCATCATCCTGGTCTGCACACTTGACAATAATATCACCAGAAGATTCAGATTGGCCAACAACAAAGTTAGCATTCCCCATAACAGCCTCAAGAACATGGCAAACTTTGAAGATCTGTTCCCTAGGGGCTCCAACAACATGAGCATACACAACAAAGTTGGAATCACCATTATTCAGATTCAGATAAGAAGCCAAGGATGTGTCAGGGATAAGCACACCATCAGCAAACTTGACAGTAAATTGAGGAATAGGCCTGAATAAAAAAAAGAAATAAGAATTGAAGATAAGAAAAACAATACAGAGCAAAAAGATGAAAAACTGATACAAGAATGATTAAAACTAATCAAAAAGAATAAATAAAAGGAACAATAATGAATATGAATGAGTGACACTGAAATACATACGAAGATAACATTTGGTCAATGACAGGAGCAAATTCAGTTGGATCTTTGATATTTTTGTCCAGTGAAATAACCTTCTCCAACTTTCTGAATCCTATTGTAGCACCCTTAAAAACTTTAACCTTAGAGTGCAGCTTCTCAGCATCAGATTCAGAAGTACAGTTCACAAAGAAATCAGAAACTGGAGCATTCTGACCAATGACAAAGTTGAAATGTCCCAAAATAGATACAGCAACATGACATATCTTAAACAACGGGTCTTTGCCAATGTTTTCATTAGGAACATAAAGAAGAGTACTCGTTGGGCCATCAACCAAACCAAGGTACAGTTGCAGGGTTCGAGAAGGGGCAAAACTGCCATTGACAAACTTGTCATACAAGATCAGCATTTTACTGTATTAAAAGTAAATATTAGAACAATGCTGCATACTCATCAATTAAAATCACATATATAAAAAAGAGAAACAACAATCATAAGATGAATAATGTTCAGAAAAATATTATAGCAAGTAAAAGAAAGAACTGGGCAAAAAAAAACTCAGGAATATGGCTCAGCAAATTTATATGCTAATATGGCTCAGCAGTAGACAGGTCCTAATATATAGAATACAAGAAGGGGTTGCCTACTTGTAAGGCAGTATGTTACAAAGGTAAAAAGCCAAAGAACACATTCTGCCTTACAACTAGGCAACACCTGCTTGCATCCTTATAAACTAAACTAATCTATATATGATTTGAGTAGCATCATAGCCATAAAAATAGAAAACTTTCAGAAAAAATTGATATTCCAAACATAACAACGAAGTATAAAGAACTAGTAAAACTACTAGATCATTATAAAGAAGCATCTGAACATGAAAAAAATTAGAAGCTCAAAAAAAGATTTAATAATAAATAAACAAGTAATAAAACAATTGAAGAACAGGAAAAAAACTATATACAAACACACACCCTCTCTCTCTCTACCGGAACTGCCAATCCAATTTGTTTGCATGTCTGAAAACAACATAAAGAATTTACAAGTAAACAAGACACATATTACAATGCAAATAATAAAGTAATTTTAGTAACTACAAACAGTAACCTATAACAGACAAAGAATATTTATGACCACAAACAGAAACCACACTGAAACATGAGCAGATACAATAAAATGCAGATAGAATATTGCTGTGATTACTTACATTCAGAAGCAATGTGATTGCAGATCAAACTTGAATGAATGGAAGAAGAAAACCCTAGAAGAAAAAGAAACAACATGAACTAATATAATACAATAAAACAAAGGGTGTAAAGAAGATAGAAGAATGAATAGAACAAACATAACTGAACATATATTGAAATGATGAAACAAAGAAGACTCAAAGAAAGGAAAACAAAGAAGAAACAGACAAAGAGATGGGATCTTCACATCTCATTATGTCTGATTCACTCTTGATGTACAAACCTGGGTTGAAATCGTAGTCTTCAGAAAGGGAGAGACGAGCAGGGAGAGGAGAAACAGAGGAGGAGAATGAATAAATAGATCTCAGAGGAGGAGGAATACGAAGGGATAAGAAGCAGCGCGAAAAACGAAGAGAAGGGTGGGTGCCGTAACTCCCGGTAGTAACGGCGCGATAAATGCACCGTCCAACTGCAACCGTGGGCTCAGAAGAAATAAGGAGCAAATAAAAGC
>CM014272.1:74275804-74356766 GCA_004135705.1 Alloteropsis semialata | reverse complement strand
GGAGGGGTCGTAGAACGTCGGTGGAGCCTGGTTCGAGCGCGGGTCCCAGGTCCCGTTCGTCCGCTGTGCCTCCATCGATGGATGTGGTGCAGGAGTTGAACTTCGTCGGTGGCGGGACGACCACTGGGTCGTGTGGCAGGTCCGGCTGTCCCTCCGGGTACATGGCACCGTAGTAGTCGAGGAACTCGTCCCAGAGAAGCTGCTCTTCCCCTTCAGCTTCGAGGGCGAGGTTGGTGATCATGTAAGAAATGTTGCGGAAATGCTCCTGGGTCGGGTTTCGCCCCAGAGCGGCCGCCAAATCTTCGCCCAGCATGTCGAGGATGTATGCAGTGGCGTCCGTTGCGACACGTGGAGGCTCGGGCCTCTTGTCATGGATCGCGGCGGGGCCGTCGTCAAGAGTGGGCTCGGGGCGCAAAAAGGTGGCCCCGATGATGGGCTCCTCCGACTTGCTGAAAGCAAAGTCGAGGGAGCCGAACCGCAGGTGTGCGCCTAGCACCAACGGGGTGCCTCCGTGGGCCATCCAGACCCTGGTGAAACGAAGCGACACGCGAAGGCCCCTACCTGGCGCGCCAACTGTCGGGGTTCTCTACCGCCGGCAAGTAATATTTCTACGATCGCGTGTCAGGGCGCTGGATGGTGGCTCAAGAGACACAGGAAATTATACTGGTTCGGGCCTCCGGAGAGTAACACCCTACGTCCAGTGTGAGCCGATGTTCTCGAGTCCAAGTCTGTAGTAGGGGATACAAACTAGTCGGGAGAGGGAGTATGGTCCCAAGTCCCTGTGTGAAGTGTTACAGAGTGGCGTGTGCCCCAGAGTTTTCTTTCATGCCCCCCTCGACCTCCCCCTGGTTCCCTTTTATAGTCGTAAGGGGAGCAAGAAAGGAGGAGGGTAAAAAGGAAGGAATTACAAAGCTAGTTACAGCGCCAGGGTCCTCGCCGTCATTTTGCGTCCCGAGCCGTACGAGACGTATAGGTGCCCACTGTAGTGGTTGGTGTTGACGGAATGGGGTGCTCCGTTTGACCCGGAGCCGGCGGCGTCCGAGTAGTTGGTGTTGATGGCTTCTCGGGTACGTCCCCGAGTGGTTCTCGGGTCGTGGTTGACTCGTATTGTTCTTCCTTGGACTCCAGTTGTCTTCTTCGGACTCCAGGTGTCTCCCTCGGACTCCAGGTGTCTCCGCGTGAGCTTGCGAGCGTCCTTTCCTGGGACTGTAGTGTTCCTGTTCTGACGGGACGGGCGTCCCTGTGGCTGCCGTGGCGAAGGACAGGCACCCTGTTGACACCGGATTTTCGCACCTGACATACTGGGTCGGATGATGACATGGTGAAGTTGAGACTGCGAAGTGGACCCGTTGACTGGTCAATGCCAAAGGTGACAGAGAAGGAAGCTGATGCTGAAAAGGAGTTCGATGAAGCAGGAGTCCGATCCAATGACGAGTGCAAGAAGAAAGACACGTCGGCTAAGGAAGAAGCGTATCAGATTCGGAGACTATTTCCTTTTCAGAAGGTGTTTGAGAGTCCCGTTGTATCTTAAGCTTAGTTTACCTTATTTAGTTAGTCTGGTCCGATGAGGACTCTCCACGACCAGGGTATAAATATGAACCCTCGTCCATTGTAAAGAACAATTCTCACAATTCAATACAACCCGGCTTCACGCCAAAAACCCTAGTAGTAGTTACCGACGAAGCTCATTGGTGGACGGGCTGCATCAGTTCTGATCTCTGGCTTACCAGTAAGTTAGTCAATTTATCGAACTAGTATAGGCTTTGAATTGAGGCGCATCGCCCTTTCTCGTTTATACTGTTCAACCGATTTATCTCTGAATAATCAAGATTGATATAGATCCCTACGTCGGAGCTAGATCAATATTGATTATTCAACAGATTATCGTTTATCGGACTATACTTTAAGCCTAGATTCCCTACGTCGGAGCTAGGTATCAAGATTAGTCTAGATTCCCTACGTCGGAGCTAGAGTAATCTTGGTTACTAAAGGTAGTCTTTGCGGTTTGTTGGAGTTGCTAGATTGGTTTAGATCTACGCCATGTGAATCAATTCTACTTCTTCAACGGCTTTGAGCATAGGTCTTGGTCTGATTTAAGCAATATTTATCTTACAGCATCGTTCTATGTCCGATCCTGCTTTGTGGTTTAATCTGGTTGTTCTTTGAGTATTGCATTGGTGTAGATTCCCTACGTCGGAGCTGGATCTTTGTAATACGCTTAGATTAATCTTTGACTGTCATGTTTGGTCTAGATTCCCTACGTCGGAGCTAGGTTCATCTTGATTAGTCAAAGGAAGCTTTGGTTATACCTTATTGCTATTTGAATGTTAAGTGTGGTGTAGATTCCCTACGTCGGAGCTGGATCTTGCTTAATTGTTCAGTAGCATATCTTAGAATCAGAACGACCTGTTAATGTTTTACCTGCTTATTTTGCTTAATCTGATCAACACCTGTGCGAGCATCTTGTTTAATTGACAGGCTGATGAGTCAAATCTGATTATCTAGCTATCTGATCTGATCATAGTTGGAGAAATCTAGATTCCCTACGTCGGAGCTAGATTTCTCTGAAAAGGCTATAGTCCGATAGATGAGTCAAACTGGCAACTAGACAAGGTGGACAATGTATCGGCTTACACTGTGATTATTTAATATCTTGTTTCAAGACACAGCTGATCCATTATTTTACATATTGGCCTTGTTTTATGCTTTATTTCATTACTCAAAGGCTGGTCTGTTATATCAATCAAGGTCCGATCCTGATTGGTCCGATCCTGAGGTCCGATTTGGTGTCTGATTGAGGTCCGATTAATCGGTCCGATTGACGTCATCATCGAGGTCCGATTCTGAGGTCCGATCGGTATCGGCCGATGCGTGTCTGATTGGGTCTTGGCTAAAATTCGACGTTACTCCATCGTCTGAAATAGAGCCGACACAATCATAGAGCAATTTAACTGTTTTATTCCCTTGTCAATTTCAGGTCAAATTGACTGGCACACCGCGAACCTGAACTGGAGTGTAGACTGGCACTGGAGCGAAGCAGACTCTCCCCGGTCATCGTGTGCTGCACGCGGGAGATACAACCGCTGATTTTCCGCGTCAACACATTTTTTGGCACGCCCAGTGGGACTCGAGAAACAAATCCAAGATGTCGTCGTCTGATGCTGAACAAGAAACTGCAGCAAGACTTGCTGCTGAGAAAGAAGCTGCTGAGAAGGTCAAGAACGACAAGAACAGAGCGCCTGAGGTGACCATGCCCATTACGAAGGCCGATCTATCCAAAGCTCAGTTGGATGCAGTTCAAGCCCAGATTGATGCGTTTGAGAAGCTATGCCTTGGTCAGTTTGGGCGTAATCGTTCAGGTCCTATACTCAAAGGTCCTCTCCCGGATCCAGAGTTGATCAAGAAGACAACTGAAGCTCGGGAGCACCAAGTCAACATGACAGAGATGATTCACCAGGCTGTTCATCATGCATTGATCAACCAATCAGGCACCTTGGTGAATTCTTTGGACAATCTCATCAAGAAGGCGGTGGACGATGCTGTTTGCTTGAAGGGTCCAGTATTTATAGCAGATTCTGCAGGAGCATCAGGATCAGGAAGAGGAAAAGAGACTGCAGATAATACAATGACCGTTGCTCCACAGATGCCAATTGCTCCACCACCTCCTGTTGAACTGGCTAATGGTTTCCTGTTGATGGCCGATGGAACTATTGTCGGCCCACATGGTGAAAAGTATGCCAGGACTCTGAGCGAACAAGAGAAACAGTCTGCTGCTGCAAGGCTACGTACAGAGGTTCCTTCACATCAGCGTATGGTCGGAGATTACAATAACTATGTAATGGACATAGCTGATGGAATGCCACATGGGAATCAACAGTCCGATTGGTCACAAAAGATAGCCGAGGTGATCCAGAATCAATTCGGCTTAAAGCCTAAAGATGAAGCGAGGTTGTATCGGCACCCGTACCCATCTTACTTTGATGCAGTGCCACTTCCTCCACGTTACAGAGTGCCGGATTTTTCCAAATTCTCCGGGCAAGATGATATGACCACCATCGAGCATGTGAGCCGATTCTTGGCTCAGTGTGGTGAGGCTGCTTCTGAGGAGGGACTCAGGCTCAGATTTTTCCCTCTGTCATTGTCAGGGCCGGCGTTTACCTGGTTTACGTCGTTGCCAGCAGGATCGGTCACAGGGTGGTCCGACATGGAGAAGCAGTTCCATAAATACTTCTTTTCTGGTCTCAATGAAATGAAGATCTCCGATTTAATTGCCATCAAGCAAAGGAATGATGAGACCGTCAAGGAGTACATCCAACGATTCCGTGATACTAGGAATCGGTGTTACAGTCTGAAGCTGTTTGATATGCAGTTGGCCGAGCTTGCATTCCAAGGTTTGCTCGCGCCGATTAAAGAAAGTTTTCTGCTCAGGAGTTTGAGACATTGGGGCAATTGGTTCAGAAAGTGTCAGCTCATGAGGTCCGATATCAGGAGATGAAGCGTATGAAGTTTTCTAAACAAGTGTCTTATCTCTCTGATACTGAAGAGGAGGCTGATGTCAATATAGCTGAATGGACTAAATCCAAGAAGCCAGTGTCGCTCCCATGGATCAAGCAGAATCCTGAGAAATTTGGATTCGATATAACAAAGGCCGATAAGATCTTTGATTTGCTGCTCAGTGAGAAGCTTATCCAGCTTTCTCCAAATCACTCGATTCCATCGGCCGATGAGTTGAAGAAACGCAAGTATTGCAAATGGCACAACTCGACATCTCACGAGACCAATGAATGCAAAGTGTTCAGAAGGGAAATCCAATTGGCTATTGAGTCAGGCAAAATCAAGTTTGAAGACAGCAAGAAAGCCATGAAGATCGACGGTCATCCTTTTCCCAATAACTTTGCTGATTTCTCCTTTTCTGTTAATATGGTTGATGCTAGTGAAAAGGGGAAAGTCAAGGTGCTTACATCGGACCACGCCAAGAGTTCTGGTGCCGTTGATCCTGTGGTTCAAGTTACTGTTGAAGAGCTACGCAGGAATCATCAGGCATTTGGGCGTGAATCTAATGCTCCTGGTGGATATCGGCCGCGTGTGACTTCCCAAATGTTGATCAACAAATACAAGAGGCAGCAGGCAGCAGCTCGAGCGTGGGAAGAACGTGAGGAACGACGACGTCGGAGGCATGAATATCAAGCAAGGCGCCATGATGAAGAGTTTGATGATCGGCGCCGACGTGATTACAGGTCCGACGGCCGACGCCGATATGATGAGTGGTCCGATGACCGACGCCGGTACGATGACAGGTCCGATGGCCGGCGCTGGTATGATGGTAGAGTCAATGATCGCCATCACTACGGTTATAGGTCCGATTGGTATACAGATGGACGTCAAGCTTATAACCGGTACGATCAAGATGATGATCATTGGGGGTGTCCTTTCTTCGTGTACTGCTGGAACGAGAAGCTTAGACTGCCATCAAAGGCAGATTGTCCTGAATGTAGCTTCCAGTATGAAGAGTACAGAGCTTCCAAAAGAGGTCGACGATCAGTTCATGAACGGATCGGCGTCAGGGTTGATGATCATCATCAAAGAGATGAAGGCCGGGTTAACACTCATGGCCACAAAAATAATGAAGGCCGGGCTGATGCTCATGGCCCTGAAAAAATGGAAGAGAAGGCTCCAGTTCAGAATCGGATTGAAGAACCTCCAATGAGGCCTGGACAGTGGTGCCCGTCAGGAATTTCTAAGTCCAAGAAGAGGCGTGTGCAACGGTTGCGCTATAATGAGCAGATTCAGGAGCAAGAATTAGCAAAAGAAAAGAAGTGGCGCGTCAAGATGGCCAATGATGATGAAGCAAGTACATCGGCCGCAATAAATATGGTTTTGATGTTGCCGTCCGATTTCGCTGTTCCTGATGAACAAGACGACCATGAGGTCAATTATGAACTGGAAGAAGCCGCTGCATGCTTGGTTCTGGATTCAGAGAAGGCGATCTTTGAGAAGCCAAATGCAAATGGGTATCGGCACCTGAAGCCTCTGTACATCAAGGGATACGTTGATGGGAAGCCGATGACCAAGATGCTGGTTGATGGAGGAGCTGCTGTCAATCTCATGCCCTATTCTACATTCCGTAAGCTGGGTAAAGGGATTGATGATTTGATCAAGACCAATATGACGCTCAAGGACTTTGGCGGGAACGTTTCAGAGCCTCGGGGGGCAATTCATGTTGAATTGACCATCGGCAGCAAGACATTGCCGACTACCTTCTTCGTGATTGACGGCCAAGGTTCCTACAGCATGCTCCTCGGGCGAGATTGGATCCATGCCAACTGTTGCATCCCATCCACGATGCACCAATGTTTGATCCAGTGGCAAGGCAATAAGGTGGAGATTGTCCCAGCCGATGATTCGGTTAGCATTGCTACAGCTGAGTCAACAATTTGGGAGTTTGAAGGAGTTGAGTGCCTGTCAGGGAAGACGTGGGATGGTGACTTCCTCAAGGTGTCCGATCAAGGACTAAAGCCGATTCAAGCAGTCGGCTCTGAGACATTGTTTTGAATGGATGATTATGTAGGAGATTTTAAAGGCCGATATGGTTAGTGAGTTCTTTCAAATATGTATTTGATAGTTCTTCTTATAAATTGAATCGGCCTGATTATTGTTTCGCCTTGGGGGGCAAAGTTCAAGTTTGTTTGTTCAATGAAATTGCTTCAATATTTGGAAAAATTTGTAAAGCCGATGCTGTGCGTCAGGCTTAAAAGCCGATGGAAAATCGTCTCAAGAATAAAAATAAGAGCCGATGTGATATGCATCGCCTTAAGGATTATATACAGCAAAAGAAAAGTGTATTATATCATTAAGCCGCTCGATGGCGGAGCAGACTGTCAATGTATCAGATCATTCAGTAAGACAGGCAGGTTTCAGTGTTCAAGGCTGCAGGTATTTAACTATCAAATTGAGAGCAGTCTGACGAATCTTGTCGACATCAGCAATGATCTTGGCGTCAGCTTCAGCATTCCCTTCTACAGGCTTGATTGTTTTGTGGATTTCTTTGGCCGCCTTGATATGAATCTTGTAATCCTCTTCAGCCTTTGCCTTCAAAGCCGGGATGTCATCAAGCTCTTTTGTCTCAGCCTGGATACTTGATAGGACTTGGGCGAGTTCCTGCTCTAATTGTTGTTTTCTGGCTTAATTTGATAGAACTTGGGCGAGTTCCTGCTCTAATTGTTGTTTTCTGGCTTGAAGATTGTCAAGCTCTGACTGGATAGAGGCAGGACGAGCCGATAATTCTTCAATCAATTTTGTTGACTTGTCAGCCTGGGCACGTTCTTCGTCCCTTGCCTTGATTAAATCCTGCTGGGAGGTCCGATTGGTGATTCGGCGATTGGCTTGCAATACTGGAAAGGAATGGCCTTCTATGTATGCCGCCGGAATCAGTGCTTCCTCCAGGTCTGACGGAAGTTGGCCCCTTAGAGTTTTGATGACCTTACGAATCGGCTTTGCATCCTGGACAAGATCGATGATATCTTGGTGAAGAAGAGCAGATATATCAAGCAATTTTGCCTTCACTTCGTCAGATAGCAAGCTTTGCCCAGAGCTGATCTCTTCCTCTTCAGCTTGCAGCCGATCAAAATCAATTGATAGGGTCTGGCTGGCTTGAGGGGTATCTTGGGCCTGCAAAAGGAATGATTAGATGTGATGTCAAAAAAGCTGACATGATCATGTCAGGCTAGAAAATTTACTTGTTTCCAGGCTAGTTCCTGCTCGGGTCCGATCAAAGGATTATTGCTGCCCTGGATGTTTATTTGGGCAATCTCGAGATCCGTCAAGACATTCTGGATGATTTGCTAGAAGAAAGAAAATGAGAACAAGTTGGATATCAATTATTGAATAAGTCGGTTGATAATTACCGTTGCTTCTGGATCAGGGAGTTGGGTCTGTGGAGAAGTTGCTGGTTGTTCTATCTGAAAGCCCTGGCTTGATTGTACTTGTGGGCTTGGCTGACGAGGCGAGCCAGTTATGGTTCTTTCAGATGAGGACGAGTGAGGCGAGCGGGCCTGTGTCGGACTTGGTTGTATCTGAGCTGGGCTCGATGATCTTTGTGGGTCCGATTCTGGTAATTCCTCAGCCGATGGACTTGAAGACTCGGCTGGACTCGGCTGGCGTGCAGAAGATTCTCCGATGACCTGAGTTTACGGAGAGGGTTAGTTTCAATAAAGAGAGAAATCAAGTTTATGAAGTTTTTTGAAACTTGCCAGAGTAGTCTTCGGGCGTTTTGGAATTTTTGAGGACATCTGCTTCTTCCTTTTTCTGCTGTCGCCGTATGTCGATAGAAGCTTGCCGATGGTGGGAGAGTCACAGCCGATCCACGGATCTGGCGAGATAGTGCTATAAACAACTTGTTTCCCTGATCGAGTCATCGTTGGAGGAGTACGATCGACATCCTGGTAAAAGAATTGGTTAAACAAAATAAAGTTATGCAAAGGAGGGAGATGAGTTCACAAGTATTACCTCTGGCTTGCCCCTGAAGGAAGGCAGCAATTTCTGGACATAAGTCTTGCAGGCGATGTGGAATAGATGTTGACGCCATTCGGCCCACCATATGTTGAAGGTCTGATGAGTCACAAGGCCGATTGCAAAGGTGTCCAGGTTGGTTTTGTCAATGGGAGGCTCGAGTCCTAGGAGACGATCCCATTCCACGCCTGAGTCAACTTTTCCTCTTGGAAAGATTCGATCGGCCAAGATTAGGTAGGGTGGAAGCTGTCCGATACCAAACTGACGAGCAACCAGGTTTGGATGATAATATTCATAGGTTGCTTGCCCTGACTTGCCCTGACTGAGGCCGATCGGGAGAAATTGGGCATTGATGCAAGTTCGGAAAATTGTCAGAGCTTCTGAATCTGCCTCTACGATCATCTTGAATCTGAATTTGTAGGGCAGCTCGTATTCATCAGTGTGGTGATACAAAAACCAGAGCATATTGTCGCCAGCAACGCCTCTGTAGAGAAGTGCAAAATACTTGGAGGATTCCTTGCCTGATAATTTCTCAGCCGGGAAACCCATGGCAGCTTCACCAAGTGAGGTGCATCGGCGCCAGGTGATTTCTTCTGCTTCAGGCTTGTTCTCTGGGAATTTCATCCTTCGAAGATCTACTTTGAAAACCTTGCTCAGATGTAACACTAACCACATTTGGATGAACCACCACGGTCCGCCAAGGTTGGTGATGAGTGATCCGGTCCTCAGACGCTTGGCGACTTGATGAAGCAGATTGTATACTGCTCCCAGGAGAAGTTGACCAAGATTGATGATATGGTCATTCACTAGCGATTCGGCCAGATGCTGGAAGTTAGCCGTTGGACCGAGAGTGGTACCACAAAAGAAGAATCTGTCCAACCACATGTTCAGAAAGGCCGTATGCTCACGATCAGTCACAGATCCGGTCCGATGATTTTTCTCCATATATCCTGTCCAGCCACCACAGTTCTTGGTCTTAAAATGGTGTTTGGGTTTGATGTTGAGCTGGGAAGGACGTTTGTTGCCAGTGACATTGAGGCCGAGAAGCATGACTACATCGAGTAGCGTTGGGGTCATCGGACCATGTCCAAAGAGGAAGGCATTCAATGCATCGGACCAAAAGTGTGATGCAGCAATCAAGAGATTCTCATTCTTAGCAATGTGTCCGATGCTAAGGCCAATACACTGGGCGATATCTAATCTATCCCAGACTGCAGACTTGGAGGCCGACACTCTCAAGTACCAATTTTTCCATCCAGGAAGAACTGTCGGCCAAGATCGAAAGGCGTTCTTCCAGTCATCCAAATCAAAACCCGAGGTCTTGAATGGGATCCGGTGGGTTTCCAGATTAATGAATTCGGTGGGATCTGGGTCTCCCATTGGACCAAGAAAGTAGGCCCCTTGATAGTTGCCTACGGGGATTAGGGTTTGAATGCGAGCGGCCTAAAAAGAAGATGCGAAATGAAAACGAGTTTGGAGAAGCCGAATCTAGTGCAGAATTTAAAATAGATTCGGATTTAGTGAAATACCTCCGGGATTGGACAACGCGTTTCTCCTGCTGGATCTGCGTGTGCCGAGGAAGAACTTGAGGTCAAGAAGGTTGATGGAGAAGGGGTTGAAGAGCTTGTTGCTGCCGCCATCGTCGAGGACATGATCGCCGCCATTGTTGAGCTCGTGACCCCAGCCATGGTGGGAGGCATGGCAGATGGAGAACTCGCTGGAGCAGATGCGGAGGTGGAAGCGGACATAGAAGAATGGAGGGCGCCCATGGAGGATGATTGCGCCATTTGAAGCAGTTCTTGGTGTGAGCTCGAGTGAATGTGAATGGCCACTCGGGAGGGAGGAGGAAGAAGATGAGCAGTACAGGTTCTTGGCGAGGAAGAAGAAATGTACAGTGTCGCCGCCGGCAGTAATTTTATAAGGTGAAAACGGTCATGGTCCGAAGATTGAGGAGCCGCGCAGTACAGAGATGGAAAGTTTCGGCACGAAAATCGGTGGAGGAGTTATGATGGCAGATACGAATTTTGGAACAAAATGATATTTTATTCCAAAATTGGGGGGCATGTGTTGACACCGGATTTTCGCACCTGACATACTGGGTCGGATGATGACATGGTGAAGTTGAGACTGCGAAGTGGACCCGTTGACTGGTCAATGCCAAAGGTGACAGAGAAGGAAGCTGATGCTGAAAAGGAGTTCGATGAAGCAGGAGTCCGATCCAATGACGAGTGCAAGAAGAAAGACACGTCGGCTAAGGAAGAAGCGTATCAGATTCGGAGACTATTTCCTTTTCAGAAGGTGTTTGAGAGTCCCGTTGTATCTTAAGCTTAGTTTACCTTATTTAGTTAGTCTGGTCCGATGAGGACTCTCCACGACCAAGGTATAAATATGAACCCTCGTCCATTGTAAAGAACAATTCTCACAATTCAATACAACCCGGCTTCACGCCAAAACCCTAGTAGTAGTTACCGACGAAGCTCATTGGTGGACGGGCTGCATCAGTTCTGATCTCCGGCTTACCAGTAAGTTAGTCAATTTATCGAACTAGTATAGGCTTTGAATTGAGGCGCATCGCCCTTTCTCGTTTATACTGTTCAACCGATTTATCTCTGGATAATCAAGATTGATATAGATTCCCTACGTCGGAGCTAGATCAATATTGATTATTCAACAGGATTATCGTTTATCGGACTATACTTTAAGCCTAGATTCCCTACGTCGGAGCTAGGTATCAAGATTAGTCTAGATTCCCTACGTCGGAGCTAGAGTAATCTTGGTTACTAAAGGTAGTCTTTGCGGTTTGTTGGAGTTGCTAGATTGGTTTAGATCTACGCCATGTGAATCAATTCTACTTCTTCAACGGCTTTGAGCATAGGTCTTGGTCCGATTTAAGCAATATTTATCTTACAGCATCGTTCTATGTCCGATCCTGCTTTGTGGTTTAATCTGGTTGTTCTTTGAGTATTGCATTGGTGTAGATTCCCTACGTCGGAGCTGGATCTTTGTAATACGCTTAGATTAATCTTTGACTGTCATGTTTGGTCTAGATTCCCTACGTCGGAGCTAGGTTCATCTTGATTAGTCAAAGGAAGCTTTGGTTATACCTTATTGCTATTTGAATGTTAAGTGTGGTGTAGATTCCCTACGTCGGAGCTGGATCTTGCTTAATTGTTCAGTAGCATATCTTAGAATCAGAACGTATCTGTTAATGTTTTACCTGCTTATTTTGCTTAATCTGATCAACACCTGTGCGAGCATCTTGTTTAATTGACAGGCTGATGAGTCAAATCTGATTATCTAGCTATCTGATCTGATCATAGTTGGAGAAATCTAGATTCCCTACGTCGGAGCTAGATTTCTCTGAAAAGGCTATAGTCCGATCGGTTAGTTAGATAGTCCGATAAGATGAGTCAAACTGGCAACTAGACAAGATGGACAATGTATCGGCTTACACTGTGATTATTTAATATCTTGTTTCAAGACACAGCTGATCCATTATTTTACATATTGGCCTTGTTTTATGCTTTATTTCATTACTCAAAGGCTGGTCTGTTATATCAATCAAGGTCCGATCCTGATTGGTCCGATCCTGAGGTCCGATTTGGTGTCTGATTGAGGTCCGATTGACGTCATCATCGAGGTCCGATTCTGAGGTCCGATCGGTATCGGCCGATGCGTGTCTGATTGGGTCTTGGCTAAAATTCGACGTTACTCCATCGTCTGAAATAGAGCCGACACAATCATAGAGCAATTTAACTGTTTTATTCCCTTGTCAATTTCAGGTCAAATTGACTGGCACGCCGCGAACCTGAACTGGAGTGTAGACTGGCACTGGAGCGAAGCAGACTCTCCCCGGTCATCGTGTGCTGCACGCGGGAGATACAACCGCCGATTTTTCGCGTCAACACACCCATTCCGCTCTGACATGGCGAGTACCAAATAGGTACGGCCCGGAATGGGTAAAAGCGGGGAGTGACGCCAAGCGAGCCAGTCGGGCGAGGCGGAGTCTCGTCGGGCGAGGCGGAGACTCGTCGGAGGACAGTCTCCCACACGGGGCTTTCCCGAGTGGGCCCAAAACTACTCGGACGTAGAAGGTCCGGCCGATCTGGGGTGTTGATTCCTGTTTTTGGAAAGAAGATCGGTGGTGCATCGTCGATCAGAGGGTTGGTTGGCCACCCCTGGTCTAGGCCCTCGTCAACACGTACATAGCGTTGTTCTTTTTGTCAATATATATAAAAAGCTGTATCCAACGAGAACCGAGTGTCGCACTTGCTTGTTCAGATAACAACGCTAAACCAGCCGCGTAAAGCGAATTTTTGTTGTGTCGCCACAAGACCACAAAACATTATAAAGTGTCACATGTCACAAAGGGGGATGCTGGATTTCTCGGCTGTTAGATGAAGCTACAACGATTATGAGATCGCTTTTCCTCCCAACAATTCNAACACCACCCCCCAAGTCGATCACCTCTAGTACTCCTCTTGCCGCCTCCGTCTCAGCCATCGGCTCTCAATCCGATCTATGTAAGGGGCCAATGGCGATGAGGGCTCCTATTTGTCTTATGGTGTAGAGTTAACTTGATACTTATATATTGGACAGTCCATCAAGCCCAATGGAGGAGGAACAAGATAATTAAAAAATATCTATCTTATTTTGTTGTATTAATTAAAAAATTTTAAATAGATTGATCTATAATTTTAAGTAAAAGAATGAATTTAAAGTTTTAAATAGTGATTCTCCCCCACAATTCCATCTATTGTATATGGCAGGTATGCCCTCCATCTATTCCTCGCCAATGAGATCACATGACTTGTCGTTAGACCTCCTCCAGCGGAGCTGTCGAAATCGCTGGCTGAGCTGGCAGAGAGACACACACAGAGAGAGAGAGAGAGAGGCGTGGATAGGTGCAGCATGCGCTCAGGAAAAGCGCGTGTGAGAGGGAACAATATCGGGAAGAGTTTTAGACCAACGACTAACTACTCGCTAGCGGGAGTGGTTTTTTAAACGTTCATCAATTAAAATACTCCTTTAGCCGGTGATATCTCCACCCGCTGGAGGAGGCCTTGGTGCGGCATCCGTCTAAAAATAATAGACGTATTTTGAATGAAGAAATGTCATTCAAAATAAATTTTTAAATAGTCTTATAATATAATGTGAGTTACGAAAGACTCAATGTCATCACAAAACCTCTTTGAATACAAATATATTGATATACATTTTATGAACTAAATGTACATACATTTTAACTAGTGGTTGGTCAATAGTTGTAAAGTTTGACTTTCCCTTCATCAAAATACATCTATCATTTCTGGATGGAATGAGTATGTGAGTATATAGTAATTCCAAAAATGTAGCAAATGATCACAAAAGACGGCGATGAGCCAAGAACTTGGCTGCGGCCTAGTGGGTTGGCGTGTGCCAACTGATTTGAGAACCAAAACTGGTTATCCGATGTACCATCAACGGCTGAGATTAAAACCGGTGCCTGGTCGGACGGTAACGGTGGACCGTGCTGCTAGAATGTGTTGATCACCAAGCACGTTCGCCACGTACATCAGCAGCGCGTTGCGGCACGACCGCACGAGATTGCACACTGGACCGCTAGCTGGAGCCCTGCGAAGACGTACACAGTGTCATGCTACGATGCACGCTGGCGCTGAATAAGCTGCTCTCCGAGTCTCCGGCGTGCTCGTCGCCGTTCTCCGCTCTCCGCCCACCTTTGTGGGATTCGTTTCAAAGCTAGCTCGGATCCGGGCCTGGCCGAACCCGCACCGGGCACACACCACCTTTTCTGACTCCTGACCGGACGCGATGATGGGGTGGACTGACTTGACTGTTGACTCCGCAACGTACGTACTGCGCGATTACTCCCTACTACTCAATTCCGTTTCGAAGAAGGAAGACGGAGACTTTGGCTCCACCACCGATCCAGTCCCGTTTTGGCGACGCTCCTACTCTTTCTCTCTCGCGCGCGTCTCGCCCCGGGGAGAAAAAGAAAAGGGAGAGGCGTCGCAGTCGGACCCAATCCACGCACGGACGTGGTGGACTCGTCTTCAGACTTGAGGCCGTGGCGTGCTGCAAGCCTGCAGCGTACTGCCCCCACAGCCCGCGGCCGGCTATAAGACCGCCGCACCTGGGACGCGAGGCAACTCAGACAGAGACCAACACGCGCAGGGGCAGGGAGAGGGAGAGAGAGTCGAGGCGAAACTCGTCTCCGTCCAGCACCGTCACGAGTCGGGACGGCGCCGGCCGGCCGGAGCTGCCAATCTTGCCGGATCGCGGCCGAGGCTTTGCAATAACAATCCGAGAGAACTGAGAGCGAGCTTGCCGTCGTCTTCTCCGGCGTGTGCGTGCCTCGCGCGTGCGAAGGACGGTCGAGGAGGCGTCATGGACGTGAGCTTCGGGCCCGGCGAGCAGATCCTATGGCCGGCCTCGGTCCTCGCCGGGATCGCCATGTGCGCAGCCGTAAGTCATCATCTTCGCTTCCTCCAATCTGCTAATCTCAATGCGATACTCGCCGTTAAAGAGATTTTCACAAGCGTGTAGTTTCGCCTTATGACACGGTTGATTTCTGCTCCTGAAAAGTAGCAGCACGAAATTTGACCGAGTTTGCTTTCAGTTCTTCTTTTTCCCTGGACTACCAGAAGTAAACACATTTACTCTTGCATTGCAGGTGTACGAGTTGACTCGAATGGTTAGCTCTCGGTGTTTCAAGGGCTACAACGGGCTAAACGAAATGCACAAAGTTGAGTGGAACAACAGGTCAGAGATTATTCTTAGAGCTCCTTTCTACTCTACAAGTTTCTGCAGAGAAATACTCTCGCAAACAGCCACTGATACAATCCAATTCATACTCCTTGCATGCTAATTGTGTATATGCATCTATTACCGTGTTTCAGGGGATTCTCTACGTTCCACGCATTGGCTGCCGCGGCAGTCTCCTTCTACCTGCTGGCCATATCTGGCCTCTTCAGTGAGGACGCTCATGGCGCCCTCATAGTAGGCAGAAAGTCATGGCTATCTGATGCCATGTTCGGGGTAAGTTTGCGCCTAAATTGCGCAGTTCGCACAGTAAATCCATGCTCCGAGATGTCCCGGAACAGTTCATGGCAAATGCGTGCTCGATCTTGAATTCACTATGTTTTCACTCCGTAGGGGTCTCTTGGCTACTTCTTGACGGACTTGGCGATGATCCTGTGGTATTTCCCTCGTCTGGGCGGGAAGGAATATGTAAGTCTATCAGCAACTCACCATAGAACTACACTAAAAGACATGCATTTATATATTTTTTATTCTGATTTTTAATGTTCCTGCTATGAATTGTTTCTTGTGGCACAATTTTCCAGCTCTTGCATCATGGGCTCTCCATGTACGCAATCTCTCTTGCCCTGCTGAGTGGCAAGGGGCACTTCTACATCCTCATGGTCCTCTTCACCGAAGCGACCACTCCGTTCGTGAACCTCAGATGGTAATCTTCAGTTCAGGCATTGTTGATCTGTAGGTGCAAAATGCTACTTCACATGTTGGAGGTCACCTTGGTTTAACAATTCGATCCAATGTTTTTTCCTGCAGGTATCTGGATCTTGCTGGCCGGAAGAGTTCTAAGCTCTACCTGTACAACGGTCTGGCTCTATTTGTCGGATGGCTGGTACGCCCCTTTCTTCATGATACTATTTTTCTGTCTTTCTTTTTGCCAAAACTTGAGCATAAAGCCGCAGCATTCGTGTCCGTTCTCATCTCATACTCTCATGTCTGGTGTTGCAGCTTGCTCGGGTCATACTGTTCGTGTACTTCTTCGGTCACATGTACCTTCACTTCGATCAGGTAAGAACTAAGAACCATCAACCAAGCTTTCAATCTAAAGTTCTAAACGCATGTTCTTCGGTCTTTTTAAAAAGGAAACAAGTCATTTGTTGTGGTGTTTTATGCATGGTCCCAGGTGAGTCGGTCTTCCCGCTGGGGTTCTACAGCATGCTGACGGTGCCGCCGGTGATCTCGCTGATGAACCTCGTCTGGTTCTGCAAGATCTGCAAGGGGATGGTGAAAACGCTCTGCAAATCCAAGCAGAGCGCGACTGTGAAAATGGAGTAGGGCGTAGCAACAAAAATAGGTTGCTGCATAGGAGTATTTCTTTACGCCAAATTGCGTTCAGTTTTTTTGGTTTCTTGCCTCCTCCCCTTCAGGAGCGCGTGATTATTATTTGCTGAAATCTATACTATAAAGAACGAAAACAATTGAAAACGTTTTTCACTTAATTTGGGTTCACCGTACTCTTCACGCCGGACCCACCTATCAGGGCCGAGGAGGGTGGAAGGGGGGTGAGACCCATAAAAATCGATAGTTAGAAAATGATTCTGCCAAAAACAAATTAATTTTTACACCAACAGTTATTGTACCCACGTATATACGCGCTGGTTAAAATTATATATACGGAAAGTTGAAAATTTCTCAGCATTGCGTTGCGTCGACTCCCCGCGTGGGCTTAGGCCCATGTGTGAAACTGGGCCACTCCTACGCGATCGCCGTCACGGGCCCCGACGGCGTGCTCCGACTCCCGTCCCCGTTGAGCCGGCCTCCGCGGGCGCAGACGACGGAGAAACAGGAACCCACACCCTAGCGCCACCGCAAGCTTCAGACGACGGGCGCCGCAGCGGGGGGGCCCCGCTTCTGCCCGAGGAGCGGTTCGGCTAGCTCTGCCTGACGCGCTCCACAGCTTTTTCTCCCGCCCCAGTCCGAGGCGTGGCTTGGCGAGCTCTCGTCGACGCCGCCGGTGAGCGGGAGCGCCGCTTTGGGCCACAGAGCAGGAGCGCACGCTGCTAGAGGCACGGAGCCTTCGTCGCTAACCCGTTCCCTTTACTCGCCGGCACAACGGCACTCGCCCGTACCTCTCCCACGCAGGCATCTTCGCCGCATCGACGTCCCCAAGTCCCTCCGTGATCCTTACGCCCCCGGGTCCGTCGCTCGCCCGGAGCTCACGCGATGCCATCCGGAGGACGAGCTGCAGCGGTGCCTCGCTGTCCCTGACTTTATAGCTACCTCTGTCCTTGACCTCGTGACCGTGGCTGGCAAGCACCCAAGTGCGTTGTCGAATTCGAGTGTTGCCTCCGCAAGTGAAAGCGGCTCCTCGCAGTTGAAGGTCTGCTCTGCGCCGCGGACATCTACACCAGCTATAGGTACGCGACGGCGACCTATCTGCTGGTTTGTTGGTGGCGTGCCTCTGATTTGCTCGTTGATATGCCTTTGAGATCTGGTGCTGGGGTTTTTTAATTCCTGAGTGCTTTGGTCATGTACGCTCTACGGACGGGGTCATCAAGAATGAGGAGCGGGAGGCCATGTGCAAATGCAAGCAGCAGCACGAGAACCTTTCTCATGTACTTTTGCTACTTAACCAGAATCATGATCCATTAATGAATTTCTTTTCTTCCTAAAGTCCAAGTCAAAGTGCCATGTAAGATGAGTGAATCACTTTTTTTTTTGGCTCTGGCAAAAGTGTGTTATTGTATAACAGGTGCTTCTTGACTATTTGAATCGTTTCTATTCCATCGGGACATGTCCATATATTTTGGTTGGTGTGCACGGCTACCTGTTGGTAGACCATATTGAACACAAGGTGATTTTGGTGCTGACTATTTTTTAATTGTCGGTATCTAGAAATCTTGCACATATAAACTCTTTCGCTTCCCGTCCAGATGCAGAGGATGACTATGCATTGTTTCTTTGTCTCTCGTGTGATTTGATTACCTGATGTACCATAGATTGGTTTCAAGTTTTAAGGGTCGATCGGGAGCGTATTCTTCGTTTCAAGTTTTGACAAATTTTATTGTAAATGCTCATTCACCGTGCCTACATATTCTTGCTGCCCGTCAGCTATATTTTCTAAACTTTGTCAGTCTCATGAAGCGTCGACACTCAACTTAAGGAATTCTGTTATATTTTCATTAATTGCAAGCGTGACTTCAGTAAGTTAGTTTATAATCTTACAGATTCTTGCTTTAGTAAATTGAGAGTACACTGAAACAGTTACAATCTGGCTCGCCATCTCGCTAAGTTTCTCGCTTAGAAGCCTCGCGTATGCCTTGCTACAACCAGGGCAAACCATGTGTCCCTCGCCAGTTGCTTCCCAGACTTTTGGTCACAGAGGACGGCGCGGCACCGTACACGGTACTGAGCAATCTTTAACTATTGATCCATCCCCAGCCATTGCCTCCAGTTATCTTAATAAATAATAACACCATATTGCATATTAGGTGTTCGACGCCCTCAGAAGAATAGTGGCTCACTGATATATTTGTTCAATGTGGATTTGCTGATGACTTTTATTTGGATTATAGCTCATTTGCACTACGAGCATTATACATTAAATAGTATTTGATTTTCTGTATTAATGTTTATAATTTCTATGAAAGCATGCATACCCTTTGCTTGTCGAGGTTATATTGCCAGATGAATTAGCAATGTGATAATGAGTAAATTGCATGGATTGGCTGATGAATGGAGTTCAATTTTCATGTATTGTTGTTTCAAATAATATATGGGAATGCATTTTGTATTTAAGGACTAGGATGTGGTGACTTTAATCAGTAACCTAGCATGTTTCGTTGTTCCCGGTAAAATACGCGCAATGAAAATTTCATTAATTATTAAATTATTTTACACTGAAATTGAATCCTTGTCGTGAGCTGAAAACCTCTGTTGGCTCACTTACTTGAGAATGCACCGATCATGTTTCATGAAATCATGTGCTATATGTGCGTTTTGCTAATTTGCTTGATAAAGGAGGAAATTATATGAGAATCATGAGATACATTCCACATTGGATCATTTATTAGAAAACATATGTTTTTATCTTCTTAGAGCATCTCCAAGAGTGACTAAAAATAGACTCCCAAAAATCTTGTTTTGGGACCTTGCCAAAAGTTATTAGGAGACCAAAAACAATCTTATCCAACAGTTCCTAAAAAAGACCATAAAAAACTGCCACGCCATCTAATTGTGGGCCCAACATCACTTTTTATATGTGAATAGTAGCCGCATGAACAGTAACCATGGATTGGGAGAGCCAAAAAAGGTGTAAATTTGACCCAAAATGGAGCCAATATTGGGAGTGCCAAAAAAATTGGGATCCAAATTGGGCACTGTTGGAGCTTATTTCAAATTGGGCACTGTTGGAGCTTATTTTTTCACCTCAGCTCACAAACTAGCTTTTGGGAATACATATTGGACACTCTTGGAGATGCTCTTAATATAATGACGCACAATTTTCCCGCGTTTTTGAGATTTTTTTTAGGAAAACTCGGTTACAGGAAATTGAATTAATGTTACCATATATATCACCGCATGCCAGTACTATCAAATTCCATGTTGTTCATACTTTTTGATACATTTGCTTCGTCGGCTGGCCTACACACATTATGGACAAATACTATGTGGAGGATCATGACATAATATGCTGATCACAATTCACAAAATTAGATAATTGTTTGTATTCTTCTTCTTTTAGACCTTACTTTCTTACTCTTTGGACGTGATAGACCATCTGTCGAAGTATCTCTGTGTTGGTTGTATACTTGTATAATAAAAGCAATTGTTTGATTTGGGTATTTGATTGTCAATGAATCAGGGTTGGCGAAGATATTGTGTCTGAGTTGAGCAAGACCATGGAGAGGCATGGCCTAGATATGAAAGTTACAACGTTGGTAAGTAAAAAATTTACAACATCTTTCTATTGGAAACGCTGCTCTTTTCATCATGTGGTAAATTCCTAATTCTAGGTTTATTTTCAGCTCTTTTTTTCTATTGAAGGAATGACAGACTTTTTAAATGAGGCAAACCTTCTCTTTCATGGACTTTTCATGGACAGAATGACAGAATTGCAGAGTTTTTAGTCTGACTATTTGTATTTTTCAGGTTAGTGATACGATTTGCGTGTTGGCTGATGGGAGATATATGGATAACGATGTGGAGCGTGCAAATGCGATTAAAAAATAGACCATGTTACTATATATAAATATGGAAACATGGTTAGTCCATTGCTTTACAGTTTGGGACCCTTTGGTTATGCTTCTTCAAGGAATGTCTCTTAGTCCAAGATGGATGGACAGGATGCAAGGGTCCGAACGAGCAGCTTAATTTCTGGCATATTTTTATTTTATTATCACTTTGTAATTTCCAATAGAATCATAAGCATCATGTCAAGATTGACATTAAATTATTAGAAAAATTATTTGATGCATGGCCGGATGTATGGTTGAATTCCGATGAGAAACTTTTCGTAGGACGCTCCGTTGTAACATTAAAAATTAAGTATTGCAACATTGGATGTCACCGTCTGCAACATAGAAATACATATATAAAAATAACTATGTCGTCAATAGAAAATTCCCGTCACAATATGAACCGTATGTTTCATACAATATCCACTGCGAAACATTTAGAAACAATAGTTGCAATATCTACATATATCTTTTGCAACATGTGTTGACCGTCTGATTTTTCCTACATCATCGGACATCAGAGTTATAGCATTACTTTATCTTGTCAGAAAACACGTGCGTGCCGCACGTGCACCTTACTAGTTTCAGAAATGATAGTGCAAAAGGGAAACTGTTCAGCCTGCGTATATAGCTCGTTCTTTATCCGCTGCTGGCCTTGTTGTGGGCCCACTTGGCCGCGCTTTGCCATTTGAATTCCTTCCGCTTTGGTCCTCAAGAAAAACGCTTTCTTGGTTATTGGTGGCCCACGGCCCAGGTATTTTCCCGGTTTTGGGCCCGCCTGGCTGTCGCAAATAACACCCACCTTGGCGGTATATTGCAGAGAACCCTTGTTCCCGACCTCCCGTGTAGAAGTAACAGAGCATAGCCTAGTACTAGTTGACATTATCTTGCATTATTATGACTACCACTGCGCACATAGCAATCTACTCTGCTAGCGATCGATGTAGCCGCCTAACCAAGCAATTGCACCATTTGGGCAATATATTTCGATATGGCAAGTGCATTGATTTGGGCATATGCTAAACACATACACATCGACCATCTCTTCTTAGTCCATGTATTTTTTAGATGAAGGAATTTTACTCCGGGCTCGTCAAGGGTTTTGTACTCGCCCAATTTTTTATTACCGTTCATATACTGCGAGGTGGATGATGTAATGACAACGAGCGATTACAATACGATGATTAAAGAAATTGAGAATTCTTAATCTAAATACAATAATAGTCCGAAACGATATTAAATTACTTATATGAAAACAGTTCGAAAATGAGCCCAACTATATATGGAATTTTCGATTATGGTTTTCGTAGCACTCGCTGTTCGATCAATGTACTCTTACGTGAAGATATAGAAACCAGAACATAGAGAGCGGCGTCCGTGGAGTTGCGTAGGCGCAGGCAGCGCTTGTCGCCTAGCCAAAGCTCGCCTAGCGGATTGACGCTTCTGCCGCTCTGAGCTTTTTTTTCTCTGTCGATCATCGGCGCTACACGTGTCTATACCTGGAAAGCGACGACGATGTTTATTCACATGATTGCGATGGCCGGATGTTGCCACAATCCAAACACACCCAATTTGTTAACGCGGATTTATACGGGCCACGTACAGTCTTGACAGAGATTCACGCGGAGAAGAGATTTGCTGGCACGGCCGCCGGCCGGGCGCCGGCGGCGAGCTGCGGCATCATCTGATACATCCAACTCGTCGTTGAGAGAGAGAGAATGGCCGTCAGACGTCAGGAACAGCTTGAGCTAGCATGGATTATTTTGGTTCTACTCACCGGCCGTTTCCCGGGCTTGTCTGCTAATATCTCTCCTGCATACGTAGCATCAATTTTTATGGGTACAGGCATGGCCTGGTTTGTCTACCGGCTGGCTGCATGCTGGATTTGTTTCTGCTCACCGGCTGCTTGCCAGGGTTGTTCATCACGTGATATAATAGTACTGATATCTCCTGCATACATAGCATCAATTTTTATGGGTACAGGCATGGCCTGGTTTGTCCACCGGCTGGCTGCATGCTGGATTTGTTTCTGCTCACCGGCTGCTTGCCAGGGTTGTTCATCACGTGATATAATAGTACTGATATCTCCTGCATATATGGCCATGCATGTGCAAACAGATTAAGGCAACGGTAGCCATCAATCAGCTTGGTCGATCATGGATGGAGATGGCAATTCTATCCACCGCGGGTACAGGTATCCACGGGTATCATACCCGTTGGAAAAGGGTATGCGTATAAATTCTCGGCCGCGGGTGAGAGTATGTGGCAATAATTCTCGCCCAAGGGTAGAGCATGTGCACGAAAACTCGCCGCGAGCACCCATCGAGGTTCCCGCAATATAAGGGGTTAATTAAATTTTCACTTAACAAAGGTTCAACAACATATGATACGACCCAAGCCCAAAAAAACTCTAAGCACAAGCACATGCATTTTATTTAGTTTATGCATGGCTAGAAAATAATTAATCCTTATATTGTAATCTTTTTTTGGCTTGTGTCTAAGAGATTTGTGTAAACGTAGATTTTTATTTGTATAGATAATTTAGTCATTGATCATGTGAATTTTGAACTGTTTTTGTTGCTTATACGGCGACGGGCAATCAAACTATTGTGGTACCGTTAATATAAATTTGTTGATATGTTTTTTCTCTCAATTGAGAGGTACCCGATACCCAACCCATACCCGGTGGGCGCAGATATGGGCAATTTTGCCCGTGGGCATGCTCACGAGCGAGCAAATGGCTTACCCGCAACTTATCCCACACATTGCCATTTCTAATCATGGATGATGAGACACTCTCTATCGTTCGAACACTCGAACCTGCAGGCCGTGTCAATCTGATCCGACCACCTCAGCAAATTGTATATATATATACGCATGGCCTTGTCACTGCAGGTCCTTCTTCTTACCCGGTCAGAAAAAGTATATGTAGCAAATCCGTGGCTTGCTCTAGTTTCTTTATTGTTATATCACACAGAAAACGATGAGTTTGACATTTGGAGGCACGGGTGAGCGCGACGTACGGCTTCGTGGTCGTGGCCAAGTGAACCGGCCATCTCTTGAAGCTACACCCAGGTACAACAGAATATACGTCACTGATTTGCTACGTGCACTCGTCATATGCATTATTGTTCATTGATCCTTTCATTTAGTTTGTTCGTTGTCATCGATCCATTGTTATTTCATCTTTCATATGTTGTTTTGTATTTATTGTACTGATCAATTTGAGCTTTCATCTTCTTTTTAATATAACGGCGGTTCTTCTGCCTGGTTCATTTAAAAAAAAATCTAAAGTTCATCATTATTGGCGGGAAAAAAAGCCTTCTACTTCACAAAAATATGTATCAAAATTTTAGAACCTCCTCGATCGGAACTACTCCATTTTGGTACCATCCAAAGAAATGATGGCCTTTCGAGAGAAAAAAAAAGGATGTACCATACATGCATCATATATATGAAATGAATATGGACAATGTATATATATGTTAGCTCAAGAAAAAGACATGACAATTAAAACTAAATCGGCCAGCTAGTACAACTTTGTGTACCGCTTCTCACATGGGTTCTGACGTCGTTAATTAGTCTTCATCCTTCTCACGTACAGCAAAGAGCAAACACATTTTTGTTCTTCCAGCTAGGCTCTTACGCGGAAACTCGGTATGGCAATATTCTCTAGTCCAGGTGTCGCCTCTGGAAGAGCCCAGAATCACAACAGCTATAAAACACCAAACATTAGATAATAGCTAGTAGTAAACCCTGATTTTGTTTCGTTAACAAAAACAACTCACTTTGGTATGATCATCACATGCCATTTATTCATACTTTGTCATTAACCACGAGACCGGCCACTTTGCAAAACTGTGTGCACATCAGCATTTTTTATGGCACTCTAGAAGAAGTACCCAATCATTTTTAACTTATTTTTAATGTGTGTCTCCTTGTGGGAACCTAGGGTTTCTAATGGCTCGGTTTCGATTCTCCCTGTGTGCTTAGCATTGAGATGTACATCACACAAGCGGGAAACGTATGTACAGTTTCATCTCTCTCTCTAGGAATTAACAAAGAAAGAGAAAACATATACCATTATTCAGTTAAAAATATTCGCATATCACAACAGTGGTACGACTGTGATGACTCCAGGTTTCTAGTGTCATTGTCAGCATTTCTAATACACTTGGTAACTTATATATTGCCCTTTACATGCATAAAGATCTTATCATTCATTTTTTAAAGAAAAATAAGAAAAAGGAAATGAATTCATTTTTCATTGAATTTCTGGAACACTCCAGAGTCCAGAGTCCACATAAACACTGACTATCAGGAGCTGACAAATTACCGAAGCTTGACTAGTAAACCCCACATAAACACTGACTAACCAGGAGCCGAATGAGCCGGCCAAGCCTACAGACCAATCTGAATGCACAGCTTAAAGAATCACAGGCCGATGTTTCGAAGATTCCTGCCGGTAACTTGTTCTGAAACTGCCACTAGCTTCCAGGTTTGACCTAGTAATACACCAGGACAATATATAGTCCGTACATATAGTCATGGCTCTCCTTGCTCCCCTTCTCTCCAACTATGCAAAAGCAAAACCCTAGCGGATTGATCATTAATCATCTAGCTTATGAGTACAGGAAGAGGCTCAGACATGCAGGATTCTCTAAGCCTGATGCAGTTTCATGATCCCTACCTCTACGGCGGCAGCGCTGGCGGTGCCAACCTGCCGCTATCACACTCTTTCTTGCCTCATCACCAAGGTTTTGATCATACCGATGGCCGTTGCCCTGGCAAGGACGTGTCAGAGTTCGTCGACGACCAGGCCGCGGCCGAGGTAAGCGGCGATCAGGAGTTAGCGGTAAGCAAGGAGGTCTCTGAGGGAAGAGGTGATGGCGCCGTGGAGGAGCCGAACGGCGCGGCGACGGCCAGGGGCGAGGAGGAGGCTAACGGCGTGCGGATGATCGCGCTGCTCATGGAGTGCGCGGTGGCCGTGTCGGTGGGCAACCTCGCGGACGCCAACGGGATGCTCCTGGAGCTGGCGCAGATGGCGTCCCCGTACGCGTCGTCGTGCGGGGAGCGGCTCGTGGCCTACTTCACCAAGGCCATGGCGGCGCGGCTGATGAGCTCGTGGGTCGGCATCTGCGCGCCGCTGGCGCCGCCGTGCGCGGCCGTCCACGCCGCGTTCAGGGCATTCTACAACGTCTCGCCGCTCGCGAGGTTCGCCTACCTGGCGTGCAACCAGTCCATCCTGGAGGCGTTCCACGGCAAGCGCCTGGTGCACATTGTGGACCTCGACGTCGTGCCCGGCGGCGCGCTGCAGTGGCTCTCGCTCCTCCCCGCGCTGGCGGCGCGACCGGGCGGCCCGCCGGTGCTCCGCGTGACCGGGTTCGGCATGTCGGCGTCGGCGCTCCACGACACCGGCAACCAGCTCGCCGGGCTGGCGAGCAAGCTGAGCATGCCGTTCGAGTTCTACGCCATCGCGAAGCGGCCCGGGGACATCGACGCGGCGGCGGCCGTGCCCAGCAGGAGGCCAGGGGAAGCCCTGGCCGTGCACTGGCTGCGGCACGCCATGTACGACGCGGCCGGGGACGACGGCGCCACGATGCGGCTGGTGCGGTGGCTGGAGCCCAGGGTGCTGACGCTGGTGGAGCAGGAGCGAGGGGGAGCGCCCAGGGACGGCGGGGGCCACGACCACGGCCACTTCCTGGACCGGTTCGTCTCCGCGCTGCACCACTACTCGGCGCTGTTCGACTCGCTGGGCGCGTCGCGGCCGGCCGACGAGGACGCGAGCAGGCACCTGGTGGAGCACGGCGTGCTCGGCAGGGAGATCGGCAGCGTGCTGGCGGTGGGCGGGCCGTCGAGGAGCGGGAGGGACAAGTTCGGCTACTGGCAGGCGGAGCTCGCCCGGCACGGGTTCCTGCGCGCCGGAGGAGCAGGGCGGGCGCAGCTGGTGGCCGGGGCGTGCCCGGCGGGGCTGGGCTACACGGTGGCGGACGACCACGACGGCACGGTGCGGCTGGGGTGGAAGGGCACGCCGCTGTACGCAGTCTCCACGTGGACGTGGTGCCCTTCGCCCCACGCACAGCGTTAACCGGGTCAGGCCAATCGCTTTGTTTAGTACCAGCAGTTGTGTGTGTGATATACTGATATGGTACCAGCACCAACGCCATCCTAGAGTGGTCTCTTACAAGTGGGCCCACATTGACATAGTCGCGCACGTGAAGGCGTGAAGCACAATGTCCACTGGGCCGATTTGTCAGTGGCCAGTTCTGGTTAGTACTTGCTTTTCCATGGAGTACAGTATGTTTATTTGGCTCTAATTTGGTTTCTCTCGATCAAACTGGATTTGGAATCAGAAGAATGTGGGGAAAAAAAGATCACACCTGAAATTTGCAGGCCGTACAAATGAGGAATTGATCCCGGCACCTTGCTCAGTTTGTTCAGCCTGCGTTGAAGACTTGCCCAGTTTGGTACAACAGGCTGAGGTGAAAAATACACTGATCATGATTATGAAATATTTCACATGTAAATAAGAGTACTACTAGACAAGCCCAGGGAAAAAAAACTGAAGAGTTCATATGCCGATTGCATCAATGCACGGGCACCAATTGCCATAAAAACTAACTCGACAAATATATTACAATAGGGCAACCGCAAGCTATATGCTGGAAAACTGTGATTAATAACCCAAGAACCTAATCTCCTGAATCTACATTCTGCCACCCAAAAGACTCGCCTAGACTACAACACATCCTCAACCAAATTGTGATGTTGCTCTGCAATTTAGCAACCTTATCCAAGCAAAACTGTACATCGATCACCCCCATGATAGGCAACCTGTCTGCAGTTTCCATTGCACCTCAGCAACATCTTGAACAATCAGGATTTCTGCAGTGTAGCTGCCCTCGGATAAAATAATGGAATCTTTCCCTGTCTTGCCATTTTTGCAAACCATATTCTCCCTTGCAAACTGAATCTCAAAACTCAAATGATTGACCTATCATGGGTTTACATTGCAATCCATCATAAATGTGTCATCCCTTGGCAGGTACCTCTTCCAGTATTTTCTGTACCGGCGTATCCCAAGCTCTAGCCAGGGTTTCATGTTACCATTGTAGTGCAATATGGCAGCTTTCTTTATTGCACCATGATTGAGTCCATAGTCATGGCCAAGACCGAATTGGACCCACTGATCTTCAATAGGATGGATCCGATCTTGAAAAGTAAGCAGGCCTGCAGGTAGTGCTGCAGATCTCCAGGAAGCTTGTGTGTCATGTCGCAGCTGTTAAATGCAACATAAGCAAAGCTCTATCAGGTCAGAGTTTACAAAATTCTAGTTTAACAAGCTAAGAAATGTGTGCTAAGGAAGTGAGCTGGGTAACTTCTAAGAACCATTCTATGCTACTGCCAACTTGCAAATAAGAAACCCAGGAAACAGGGTTACCGTATATTCACCGCATTACTTCAAAAAAATTGTAGCTTGAAACTTGAAGGAAATGAGTGAATTAAATGTCACTATCAAACTAACCTTCTGCAGTATTCGGTCATGAATTCCAGTGACATCCTGTTGCCTCCATTGATCGAGATCAATAATGTTCACTCCAGACACCCAGATGCACGAACTAGAATTATAGGGGAAGTCAGGCAAGTATACTCTGAGTTGACGAAATTTAACTTGACAAAACTGGACAGCACCAATCACTTTTCCTTTTAAGTCAAGATTCCACAGGAGCGACAAGTCTTTCTGGACTATAGTATCATCTTCCAAGACAATGACCCTTTTCAGATTGCTAAATAATTCAGGAAGCAAGAAAAGGGAGTGCCCAAACATTGAAATATATTCAGTTCTCATAGGTGTGTTTAACGTAAGAGAATTGCTATTGAAGGTGATGCGAAACTCCTCAGATGGTGATAGTTGTTCAACTATCCCATTACCCAAACTCTTCAGTTGGAAATCTTCAACATTAAGGACTCTGATGGTAGCTCCCTTGTAAGAATTTCTGATGAACCAGTTCTTAAATGCATAGAAGTTTTGTGTATCGGTCATGAGATGGAAAACCATATTTGCTGATTCCTGAAAGACCATGAAAAGAACTAATAAGTGAACTGAAGCAGAAGTTCAAAATAATAACTCCAGCGCCATATAGAAGTTATACCTTATAATGTACCACACTTGAGTTGATAGTCATGGATGATGCAAGAAGGTTGGTGGAGAAAATGACATAGTGCTGGAATGCTGGGTTTTCAAACTTTTCTGTATCTGAATGCTCCATGTCAGCTGAGGCATTGAAGTAGTCAACAGTCAATCTCATCGAAAGGCAGTGGAGGCTCTTGGGTAATGTCTGAACTCCAAGCCTGTAAAGATAAGCGCTCTGTCTTGCATGAAACAGAGCCTCATCTTCAGTCATATCAAGCAACTGCGTAAGCTTTTTCTCAACATTAGTGCATTCAACGGCACATGATTTTGCTGCAGCGATTGTCTGATCCATCTTGGCCATATTGACTCCATGACTTTAAAAATAGCAACAAAGATTCATTATAATGACCTATTCGGCGAATGCAATAAGATCTGTTGTCTGAAAGTCAGGTTGGATAAGATTGTAACAACAAGACTGTTGGAATGCATACTTTAATCCATCAACTGATTAGTCCATCATTACTTTCCAACCCACGACTTAATGCCAATTTTTAGTGACAAACTATTATTCCCAAGATTGCAGTTTTAACTTATCAACCAGACTACATACTTCTACGGAGATCCACAAAGAGCAAAACATTGAAAACATGAGGAAAATAGCGTCAACTCAAAGCACAATCTGAGGTGGGCAAATAGACTATTCCATATCAATATGACCCCTCTCTTTGTTCTAGTTAACACTATTGTACCAACCTGGTTAACTGTATTACTGTACACTCCCTCCATTCCACAAAGTTAGAATATAATCCCTCCGTTCCACAAAGTTTGAATATATTCCCTCCATTCCACAAAGTTTGATTAAAAAATGATTAAATATTGACTTTAATATTAAACTGCTTAGGCATGAGGCCCGGACAAACATTGTGAAGCAGTAGCAATTTTTAATATTAAACTGCTTACGCATGAGGACCGGACAAACATTGTGAAGCAGTAGCAAGTTACAAAAGAGTTCTAAGTCATGTAATGCACAATCAACAAAGGATATGCTGCCAATAAGACAGCTTCTAAAGTTCTAATGTCTGCATATGAGCGTATCACACTACTATAGTGCGCCACATGTCCATAAAATGTTAACTACACAGAAACTAGGACGCAGGTGTGAAGGCACTGAAATCATAACTAGCTACATATAACTAATAAAAGTACTTTTGCAGACAGTGGACAAACACCTGACCTTTGAAGTTAGTTGTATTGTTTAGATTCCAAAGGTAGTTATAATGAAAAGTGAACTGAAAGTAATGTTGTAATATCAAACTTACAGTTCAGGAAGATCAGCATCAGATATGGCTTCACTAAGCATATGCCCATGTTCTTGGATGTTTTGCTTCATTTCAAGTGAAAGCTTTTCCATTCCATCAAGTTTCACAATGCTTGGATAGTAAGCTCTCGCAACAAAGAGCTGATCTTTAAGTCTCTTCACTGTAAAATCTTTCATGACTTCTTTATGTTCTACCGACCAAGAACAATAGCTTCCAAACTGAAGCTGGCAGGATTTTCCATTTTCATCACCAGGTAAACCTTGCTCAAAACGATCAATGTTGGTAATCTGCAAAAGCAGAGTTAGAAAGATCAGGTGACATGGTTCTATAGTTCAAACAGGTAATCTATGAAACCCTTACATTTAAATAACACATAAACAGCTGTTGATAAGCATTATCATAAGAAATAGTATTTCCATTCTCTACTGGTAAGCTTTTGTGAAAATCCAACCATAGTTCAAAAATGGATGATAGGATGATATCAGGTGCTGTATATTAAATAAGATTTTTCCAACATTGTAGCTTGTTGGATATGACTCTTACATTGGGTAACGAAGAATTTTCCAATACTGTAGCTTGCTGGATACGAGGAGCTGCATATTAAATAAGAATGAGACAAATGCAGTCGTACGATATGAAAGTCGCTAACAATATAAACCCTAATTTACCTGGATGGATTGAGATATTGCCAATAACCATGTCAAATTGACTGGTATTTGTGTCAATCCACTCCTGTTAGAAGAATAGTGAACTTAGCAAAATAGTAAAAAAAGTATTGGTATATATAAACAAGATTTATAGAACACACAGTGAACACTTTATTCAGAAAAAAAACTTCACTCTAAGTATGTACTTTATAGAAAAGTTTTCTTCACAAAAAATAAATAAATGGAACAGGTTCACTTGATTAATCATCAAGATACTATTCCCTCCATTCTGCAATGTTTGTCCATAGAACATCATGCACAGTGACTATGAAGAGCTAGTCCCAAGTAAGTCAATGTAAAATGACCATTTAAATACCACGCCTGTTCTTCCAAAGCACTTATCTAGGGGTAGTAAGTAGAAATATTGCAATCCTCGATGGACAAAGATTATTAAATGTTTTATCCTGATGCCATGGACAAGTATAGTGGAATGGAGTGAGTATTAGTATATAGATATATTTAGGCCACCAGTTGCAGGAAGTTGTCGCCCAACATTGAAGTTAAAATTAACAGTGTTAGCCCAGCCAGAACAAGCTACATGTGTCGGCCAACCAGTGACATTTTTCCCTCACCCCATTGACCCTCCTGGACATGTGCGTATGGACTGACACCCAGACAATCCCAAAATAAAGCAAAATACCCGCTTATATCAAATATCAAGTGGGAATGGGAGTATAGCTCCACTTAATTCCCACAAAAGTTGAAGCTTATCTTATCTTTCAGCAAGTTCATTGGTTTATAATTCACATTGGTAGCCCAAAATTAACCTGGCACAATAAAGCCACAACAAATGACAGTACAAGCACTGATTCAGGAACATAATGCAGTTCAGTCACTATGCATGGACAAAAGTTTTTCAAATAGTACTATAGCAATGCCTGTAACATGACTAGCTCTCCACCGGCCATAATTGGCTATAATATATCATCACTAAACAATAGTTTACCACCCAAGATGAAGGATTTAAAAGCACCTACAATCACCATGCCTAATTTGTCACAGAGAAAAAGACATCAATCTTCACAGTATTTCATAATATATAAATGGAATCACTAAGCATATGCATTTGGAAAATGAGAGGCAAACCAGACATAATATTACTAACAGACTAGAATACTTTGTGCTCTGTGGTACCAAAAGAAATAAATAATACTTTAGTTGCAGACTGCAGTGGTCAATTGCAAGAGTAAAACAATAGGTAAAGATCACTGCAGCACTGAAACTGAAAATCATGTGCTGAGAACACTTCCATTTCATTGCCAATGAGACTAGATAAGAAACAACACGGATAATAAATTTTATTTACAGCATGATAGCAACTCACAGCAAGCGCGCTGCTCTGAAAAATGTCTATCACTAATAAACCCACAACCAAATGCTTGTGCAATTGCAAACCTTCCCAGCAGGCGGCACAAACTCCTTCACCGTATTGTTGACCCGCGATCTGTCATTTTCCTGGAGAAAGCAACCATCAGTGTGACCAAATATTATATTGTTCCAACAAAGATCCATCATTGACCAAATCTGACAAAGATACAGACACAGCTAGCAACAACTCCCACGTGATTGGGACACTCCTAGGAATGGAACAGAAATAACCCAGAAAACACAGAGATTAGGAATGAGGACCACTACCTCTGGCGGAATTGGCTCCCAACTACCATCCTCACCGCCGTCAAAAACCTATACATCAGCAATGTAGGGCGACGTTTAACAACCATCGAATTAGACTGAAGCAAACGACGAACGCACGAGCAAAATCAGATTCAATTGACACTCACCGACACCGCGCTCTCGTCGACCAAGTACACTGCAATACCAAATAAACCAACAGAAATTGAGTCAAAAAAAAACTTAGCTGGGGTGCCCTGAGATCGTGCTCGAGCCGGAGAACCGGACGGGATGCCCGGATCTGTGAAGCGAGCGGCACCGCCAGGGAGCAATAGAAAAGGTAGGGTTTTGGGGCGGGGTGAGGGTGAGGGTGAGGTACGGACTTGAGGGGATGCGCGCATGGAGGCCGAGGAGCACGGCGAGCGGCACGACGACGGAGAAGAAGGCCAGCGCCACCGCTGCGCCCGCCGCCGCCACGCACCGCCACCGCCTCTTCCCCGCCAGGGCCGCGGTGGCGGGCGCCGGTCCCGGGCCCTTCATTCCCGCGCCCCGCGCCGGAGCAGCGGTTTCGACTGACTTGGCGGCGGCGGGAGCTTCCTAGAGGCCGGGCTAGAAGAGCGGGGAGGCCGTGTCAGCGGTGGCGTCCTGGAGGAGGAGGCGGCGGCGTCGGCGATGCCGTCCGTACATTTGCTCGCGTTCCCAGGCCTCGGTATTCGTGCGGCGAATCGTCGCGCCGCAGCGCCGCTTGCTATTGGAAATTTTTTTTCGTTTTTTTTTTGTTTGTTTTATCTTCGTGTGCACTGTACGTGTGCTGCGATGCGAGCGTGCTGACTAGGCGGGTTGAGCCGAACACGATTATTGGCAGTGGGTACCACCGCAGTACCACACACACGGTACGGCTATGCCATGTCTTTCCACTCACTCGTCGCACCAACCAAACAAACACGTGGGTAATTTTTCGATCGGACTCTTCTTGTTTCGGAAACGGAAAGGCCTACGGCCGTACGTGCGGGCGGCTGGGCGTGTTTGGTACCCTGGAGGAGGCTCTAGCTGGCCTGGTTGCATGCATGCAAAAAGGCAGTGTTTGGTTGGCTGAATGCAGTGAGCCAGACTCGACAGAGATCATGTTTGGTTGCCTGGATGTACTCCTAACTTCGAATGCATAGATGCAACTCATGTGTTTGGTTGCCTGCATTAATAGGGTTCAGGTCACCTCCTGCATGCGGTGGTAGGATTACCACCTATGACAGGAATGTACAAAGCCTACATGCCCTTGAATTACATCAACTTCCAAACTAAAATTGCAATTATTACAAACTGAACTACAATTACTACATCTTTAGCATCAAATTGCCAATGCTTTGTCTTCAGCTCACGTGCAACACGCCCTTCATTTGGTACTGGACTAACCTGTTTCTGTTGGCGACCATGGAAGGCAGCATATGCTTCTTCTCTTGTCTTGAAACTTTTATGGCAAGCACCCTTGTAGCCATTGACTTGAGCATGAGCATCATTCCAGTTGGAGAAAACTCCAGTTTCCGGCCAACATGAACAACATACCAAGTCATAGCTGGTTACAATTAATAAAAGATAGTATATAAGTTAAAGGTTGACAATGCTCAGACCAAAAAAGCATCATTGGCAAGACATGTGCTCAGAGAAAAACCACATTGGCATAAAAAATGTAGCATCATTGGCAAGACATGTGCTCAGACACAAAAAAAGCATCATTGGCAAGACATGCTCAGACACAAAAAAAGCATCATTGGCAAGACATGTGCTCAAACATACATCCACACACAGCCAAATAGACACAATGCTCAGACATGTGTTCTCATCAAAGTGGCACAAATAGAACATCAGGTAGGGCAATTCAGCAATATTTTTGATGCTCACCAACTACATGCTAGAATGCTAACAAGGCTGCAGTTAATAGTGGCATATCTAAGTCACTAACTACATGCTAGATTAGCCATAGTTAGCCAAAAGAATGCAGGATCATGTCAACTGCACAGAGTGTACCCGCTGCACAACAAATCACCAGAGCAGGAAGGTATGAACAAAACAAGCCACCACTGCACACAAGCATCCACCAGGAGAGGATCAGGCAGTGCACTACACATCTCTGCACCAAAATATCACCAGGAGATGATCAGCACTGCCCAAAAGCCGAACAAACCACCAGGACCTCACATGTAGTAATGCTTGCCCAAGAAGGTCCTCAGCCAAAGAACACGATGAGCATCATTCATCTTGACAAAAGCAGTCCCCTGAGCTTTGTTATCCAGCAGGTGCCCATATGCAACAATCAAAGCCTCCTCAGTGAACCCAGGCATGAACATCACAGCACCATAAAGCTCAGGGTGGGAATCCTCAACCTTGGTAGAACGAATAGCATCTGCAACATTGTTGACTGCATCTGTCATGCCAGTGAGCACAATGATATCCTCATCTGACAGCATAGACCTCCTCCTCTTGTTGCCAACACCAGCATCTGAGTTCTTGGTTGCATCAGCTGGATCAACACTCTTGCCATTCTTGGGATCCTCAACTGCCTCATTCTTCAATGAACTCTCAGCAAAATCAGATGGAGAACCAAGAGCCTCATTTGACCCCATAGCAAACTTGCCTGTGGCCTGACCATTGCCAAAGATTATCATCATCTGCTGATAGAACTAAATTGGCTTGTTAAGGTACTCTGCATCCTTGGGGTGTGCCTGCACAAATGAAAAAATAAACTGATGTTATAAGAAATGAAGAATGAACTCATGTTTGAACAATTGAACTGATGTTAGAAAACAAAACTGATCTTAGGACTAACCTTGATATGGCCATTGTAGTGCTCTTCCTCAAGTACAATCATGAAATTGTCCTCATCCCAAAGAGCTCCACTAAGCTCTCTCAGTTTGGTGACTCTAACCCACTTCTGCCTCCACTTTCTCAGGTGGTTATACACCTGTGTGCCAGTCACATCATTGCCACTGAACTCATGGAGAGCCCTAGCAACTTGATTCAGGTGGACTTCTTTGAAACCTTTGTCAGTCCTCACACCAGTTGATATGAGCTGACACATACGGTGAAGAACAAAACCAGACAGCACATCTGTCCACCTCATAGCAGGCCTGGCAGCACCACCAGCAGCAGGCCCAGCCACAGCACCAGCAGCAGGGACATCAACACCAGCAACATCAGGGACACCAGCACCAGCAGCAGCAGGAACACCAGGAACAGCAGGCCCAGGGAACACAAGCTCATCAGCAGCAAGGACCTCCTCAGCCATCTCCTAGTTTCATTTTTCACACTCAGCCACAACTACTAACAGCCTATCTTCATTGCATGTGTCTATTGGCCCATGGTATGAAATGCATCGCAATCAATCAAAAAATAATGCACATGTGTCTTGCCTCAGCTCAAGTATAAGATAACAGAAAAAATCATCATTGCACATGTGTCTTGCCTCAGCTCAAGTAAAAGATAACAGAAAAAATCATCATTGCACATGTGTCTTGCCTCAGCTCAAGTAAAATATAACAGAAAAAATCATCATTGCACATGTCAAATGCCTCAGCTCAAGTATAAGATAACAGAATCATCATTGCACTTGTCCAATGCCTCAGATCAAGTGTAGAATAAAAAAAATCATCATTGCACTTGTCCAATGCCTCAGTATAAGAGAACAGAAAACAAACTAAATCATCATTGCACTTGTCCAATGCCTCAGTACAATAGAACTATGACAATAAATGTTCATTACATAAACTTAAACATTACATAGCCAAAGTTGTTCCAAATCCACATAAGATTATTACATTACATAGCAACAGTTGACCCCTAGATGTGAGAGTTACCCCTATTAGCCCACATATGATTAGCCCATTCATCTCTCTTATGAGCCCAAGCAGCATTGTCATCCATCTGACCCCCATGGCCATGAGTTGCATTGTTGTTGGGCACCCAAGAAAACTCAGCAGGAACTACCTCATCAACCCCATGGCCAAGGATCCAATTATGTAATATGCAGCAAGCAAGTACTAATTTCACTTGTGTCTTGAATGGGGTGGAATGGCTTATTGTCAATGATACGAAAACGATTCTTCAATGCACCAAAAGCCCTTTCAACAGTTACCCTTAGACTTGAATGCCTCAAATTAAACAATTCTCTTGGGTTGGTTGGGTAGTTCCTACCACCATACTCTTTCAGATGATACCTAGTGCCCCTATAAGGGGGAAGGAACCCCGGTCGACAGGCATATCCAGCATCTACTAAGTAGAATTTGCCTATAACAAGTACACACATGCATCAGGTTCTAGTTTATGCATTTAAAGATTTTATTTAGGTAACTAATTAATATTCATTACCTTGTGGAACCCTTAACCCATCCTCCCTTTCTAGGGCATCAGCAAGAATTGTAGCATCATATGCTGATCCCTCCCAACCAGCCAATACATAAGTAAATTTCAAATCAAAGTCAACAGCAGCTAGAACATTTTGGGTAGGGTAGTGCTTCCTGCCCCTAAAAGCTGCTTGCATCTTGGTTGGCACTCTAGCATGAATATGAGTTCCATCTATAGCCCCAACACAGTCCTACATGAATACCCAATATTTTTTTGTTACCACATATGCACCCAATAATGCAGCAAAAACCTAGCAACTATATGACAATTTAATTACCTTAAAGTATGGATACCATCTTGAACTGTTGCTTATCTTAAGTGGTGTTTCATTAGATGGAGCTCTTATCAACTCTTGTCTTAGTTCCCCAATAGCATACAAGACTTCTCTGAAATGTCTACAAACAGTCTCTATAGACCTCCTCCAGTTAACATGTATAACTCTAAAGCGTTGGTTATGGCCAACAATATGAAGAAACATTGCAACTTGCTCTTCTACGCAACTATTTATATTATCTTTTAGCAAGTTCCTTTCCCTCAGCAAATTGCAAAGTCTGAAAAATGGGGCTCTCCTCATGCGAAGCATGTCTACACACTCAATATTATTGCAGTTGTAAATTTTGTCCAAGTTCTTTTGACGTTCCTCATCCATGATGCTCAAAGGGCCATAAGTGATTTCAGGCCTTGAACTATGATGCATTCTAATCCGACTAAACAAGAGTGCATACATAGCAGTGATAAGAGCAGCAGCTTGAGCAAACAACATGTTTCGCTGGTCTTCCAAAGCCATCTAACAAAATAACAAAACAATCATGACTAACATAGTAAAACAAGACAACCATGCAACAGCATTTAAACATGATGATATAACATCATTGGCATTGAACTAATGCTCAGATTTACTTAAAAATCACTTTATAGGCATATGGACAAGTGCTCATACATCATGGAACCATCACAGGCATATGGACAAGTGCTCAGACATCATGGAACCATCACAGGCATGGACAAATGCTCAGAAAAATTACCAAATGCACATCTCACACAATCAGCATCGCCAACAATAGTAACCGCAGTAACCAGATAGAGGATGAGGGGGTAAAGAGTGGGGATTTGTATACCGAACAAGCAGTGGTGGAACCCCAAGCAAAATCACTCGAGCAAACAAAGGATGACAGATCTGCAACCATTCACCAAAACAAAGTGATTTCATCATCTCAGATTAGGCAAACATGAAGCACAAAAAATATCCAGAAATGATTTGACTTTGATTCATACCTTACAACCAATCAAGAACTCAGATCTGGTGTGCCTGCAGCAAGATTAGAGAACAGAGGTGAGGGATCTGGTTCATCTTCAAGAAAAACCTAGGGTTAGGGTTGAAGAGAAAGAACGGGAGGGGAGAGATTTTCTTGCCTGTGCAGCACCTCAGATCGAAGACGTCTGCAAAACAACCAATGGAGACACGGACTCAGGCTCGGACGAATCAAAGAACTCTGACACAGAAGAGAAGAAAGGGAAGGGAGGAGCACCTGTGGAAGGAGATGACCGCGAATGGAGAGCGAGCGAGAGAAGTGCCGGCGGCGGGGGGATAAATAGGCGGTGAATGGCGCGAAAACGGGAGGTAACCCTAGAGCTTTGGCGCCATCTCCCCTCGGCCAGGTTTCGCCCTCCCGCACGCTCGCCGTGGCACCGCGCGAGCCAGGCTCCGCGGAAACGCCCGATTTCGCCGTTCCGCGCGAGCCTGGCCGCGAGGGGCGATTTGCACGAGCGGAGCCTGGCTCTGGGGTCGGGCCAGGCTACCAAACTAGACGTGCCTGCATCTGGTGAGCCTGGTCCAAGCCTGGTCCAGGGTGGACCAGGCGACCAAACACGCCCTATAAATCTGTGCTCGTTGTCGTTGCATCCAAATGAAATTCCAACCCAATTCATCCACCCCGTTCAGCCGATCCATTCTCCAATAATTCCCACAAGATCTGAAATTGCGAGAAAGATGGCGCCGGCGCGCCGTGGCCGAGGCGCCCGCCGCGCCGCACCCTATTGCAGAGGCTGGCTGCCACGGTACTCCCGCAACGGCTACGACGCCGGCCTTGGCAACGACGACGAGTACGCGTCGGCCTCAATTCCCCGGACGACGCGCTCTCGCCTGTCCTCGCAAGGCTCCCCAGCGCGGTAGATGTGGTCCGCTCCGCCAGCACGTGCCGGCACTGGGCCCACGTCGTGGCCTAGGACGCCGCGGTGCTCTCCCGCGTCCTGCCGCCCCTGCCTTGCCTCACCCTCGGCTTCCTGCACCAGGAGAGCGCAGCGCGCAGGCGGCGGCGGGTCTCATCCGACACCGCGCAGCCTTGCTTCGTCCCGACGGCCGCCGCCTCAAGGCTGACCGGTCTGCAGGGACCCTCCTGGACCGCACTAGCGGACGCCGTGCTGGGCCGCCGCCGCCGGGGCTGTTGGAGCACGCCGCCTCGGTCGCAGCCAGAAACGGCTGGATCGTGCTGGAGCTCCGGCAGGAGCGGTACACTGACGGGCTGAAGCTATGCGTGTGCAACCCCACGAGAGGGGACATGGCCTTGCTCCCGCCGCTGGAGGGCGCGGACAAGCCGGGGGCCTACGCGTGCGCGCTGTATACCGGCCACGACCTCGACCCGCCACGGCCATTGTCGGCCTTCTTCCGGCTGCTCGTAGTCTACAACCGGCGCAGCTTCACCGCGCTGCGCTCCTACTCGTCGGACACCCAAAGCTGGATCACGAAGGCCAAAAGGTCAGTGGGCCCAAAGATCGCGAGCCACAACCTGCGTGCGCTTGGCCAGAGCATCGTGGTCCGCGGTGTGGCCTATTGGCAGCTGAGGAGCACGGCGTTCGCGGTGCGGCTGGACGCTCGGGAGCCTGCCGAGGTGCCCATGCCGCCGGCCGGCATCCGGGACATACCCCTCCGGCTGGCGAGCGCTCGGCGTGGATCCCGATGGGAAGCTTATATTTCTCGACGCCACAGTTGGTTCAGATTGCAAGGAGGGGCTTAGTTCAGGTCACCTCACCGTGGCGGCACGGGCAGTCTTGTGTCCCCCCGGCACCGGGGAGGACGACAGCGAGTGGCGGCCGACGCGTGGGCCATGTATCAGGATGACACGGATCAAGGTACGAAGATCTATAAAGGACAAGATACCGCCGTTTGGAGAGACGATCAACCTTCGGTGGTTCTACGAGACGAGCGGCACACTGATCTTTACTCTTGGGGACGGCTGTAGTAGTCCAGGAGCCTTTGTACTTGACATGGCCACAAAGCATGTCGAGAAGGTGGCCGATGGTGTCGACTGCGATTCATGGAGGAACTTGGTCGGCTACGAAATTGATGGGGTTGCGTACCTTGCCTCCATATTACGCTACTAGATGCCATGACCAGGGAGAATAATCTTGGCCAGTTGAACTCAAATTTTATTAGAAATAAGACATCAATTTTGCTCCAAAACACATTGTTTCAGATAAAGAAATCAGAAAAAAAAAAGAATTGGCTATCTGTTTTTACAGGTGACCCACCTGGATTTTTGTTTCTGAATGTTTCATTGGCCATCCAATTTGCTCATTGCTGCCCCTATGACTATGAGGATAAGATATAGGACCTACACCTAAATCTCCAACCAAGATACTTCCTTATAAGTAGAGCTGGGCAAGCTGTGTCTTCGTCTCGATTAATTATTCCCGTTTCTAGCCGTTCCTGTCTCCAACCAAGATACTTCTTCCATACCTGAATTTAGTCTGTTTTGGAACTGAAACAGCCACTATGCTCGGTAATGTTGGCTGTGTGTGGTCATAGAAACCAGACACTACTCCTTTTTCTAAAAAAAAGAATGCTGGATCTTTTTGTGATCTGTCTGCACAAGACCGTTCAACTAGTGTTTGTATCTAATTATCGCGCAAATGGCATTGGTGATTTTTTTTTTGCTCCTCCATCCTATTGTAAGACATTTTTGAGTTTTTTTTTGAGGGACTAGCAGCAATGCCCGTGCGACACGCACGGATTTAAAAAACAAATAAAAATGATCCACATGGTAATCTATCATAATACATGTATGTACGGAAGAACCATAACAGTGCCGCACAAGTCCAATATTATTTCTCATTCAGCACCAAGACCAAAACAATTTCTGCTGATCCTGCAATTCAGCCATGATCCTGCAAGCTCGACCAATAGTCGACATACTCAAACTTGCCGATGTCTCCAGTAATTTTTAGTTCCTTGGCTTAGCTTCTATGCTCTGCACCATCCCACTGACATCTTTCTCTTCGCATATCTAGTTTTGACATTACAATTATTTTGTTATTTAAAAATCTAACCTACACGAATAATAAATTGGCATAAACATGCAGAGGACAAAGTAGTGACAGTCATAAAACAACCTATTTGTCTAATCAAAAGAACTTTCAAACAGCCCTGGCATCCATGGCTCAAATATTCAGATAACATATACATGTACAGAAAACCCAAAGCATTGTTCTTTACCTATCCAATACTCCAAAGCCACAAGCTAAATAAACCATCACATGTTATGCTTTTGCTAACTATGCAGTACAAGACCATAAGTCCCAAATAGGATTTATATATATGTAAGTAGGCCCACCGTGTCAGAGGCCGTTCTGCGCAGGGCGTAGTCGTGGAAGGTCGGAGGATGGGGGGCTGGGCTCCCGGCGGCGGCGAGCTCGCGACGCCGTCCTGGCGAACGGCGGCGCTCGGCGCGCAGGGAATCGCGGCAAGGAACAGCGAGAGCTTTTCAGCGGTTACAAGAGACGCCCAAAGATTGATGTAATCTTCAGCATAGCATAAACATTGTCGACTTACAAGGCTTATAGCCTGAGAATGAAGTTTACTCCTACAATTTGAAATTCCTGCTAACCGCTCGGGAGCGTCGCCTCGCGAACCGCTCGACGAGCGTCGCGGTTGCCAAGCTTCGGCGCGGAACTTGCCGCGCGCGCAGCTCAGCCACGGCGTTCCCATCGTTGGTACGTCTGGCCATACATAACATCTCTCCCGTCCACCGGAAACAGCTCATCCTCGAGCTGAAAGTCCGGATAGGAGACCTTGAACTCTGGCACCGGCTCCCAAGTTGCATCCGTCGAAGAGAGCCCACGCCATTGTACAAGAATGAACCAAGTACGGTGGCGCAGCTGGCTTTGCAGAACATGAACGGGCTCCTGAAGAAGGCGTCCATGCTGTAGAGGGGGCATCGCCGGTGTAGTCGATGGCGGCACACCATGGAAGGGCTTCAGGACGCCGACGTGGGAGACGTCGTGGATGCGTGCACCGGCAGGCAGCTGGAGTCGGTACGCCACGTCGCCGATGCGCTCGAGGACCTGGTATGGCCCAGCATATCTGGGGCTTAACTTGCCGCGTGCGCCCGGGAGCAGGGATTGCATGGGGTGATGCAGGACGCGCAGCCAAACCCAATCGCCCACATCGAACGTGAGGGCGTGGTGATGAGCGTCGTAGTACTTCTTGGCGTAGGATTGTGCCTGGAGAAGACGAGCGTGGACATCGGCGAGGAAGACGTCGCGGTCCTGCAGCAACGTGTCCACGGTCGCCGTGCGTGACGAGGAGGGAGTGTATGGCAGCAGTGGTGGCGGAGCTCTGCCATACACGACTTCGAACGGTGTGGAACGGAGAACGGCATGGAAGCTGGTGTTGTAACAGTATTCCGCCCATGGCAACCAATCCAACCAAGCTCGGGGGCGATCACCGGTGATGCAGCGAAGATACATGGCGATTGTTTTGTTGACTGCTTCCGTTTGCCCTTCCGTATGAGGATGGAAAGCGGTGCTCATGCGGAGCTTGACGCCCGCCATGCGGAAGAGGTCGCGCCATATGTGCCCAGTGAAGACGGGATCCCGGTCACTGACGATTGAAGAAGGAAACCCATGTAGACGTACCACCTCAGCGAAGAACACCCTGGCGACCGATGATGCCGAGTAGGGGTGGCCGAGGGGGATAAAGTGCGCATATTTAGAGAGCCTGTCAACGACTGACAGGATCACGCTCTTGCCATGTACCCTTGGAAGACCCTCCACGAAGTCGATGGAGATGTCGGCCCACACTGACGACGGAACGTCCAGAGGTTGAAGAAGACCGGCCGGGTGAAGGTTGTCCGTTTTGTTTCGTTGGCAGACCGCGCACGCACGGACATAGTCGCGCACGAGCGCGCGGTCGTGGTCGATGCTGAAGTCGTGCCGTAGGCGATGGAGAGTCTTCTGAATCCCCTTGTGTCCATCTGTGTGGGCCAGGCGGAGGACGATGTCGAGGGCGGCAGATGACACTGGAACGTACACGCGCGCTCCGTGGACGATGAGGACGTCTCGGACAGTCCACTCCAAGCCGTGGGTGGTGGTGACCGAGTCGCGGAGCTGACACAGAGTCGGGTCGGAGTCGAGCTCGGTGCGGAGGGCACTGAAGAGGTCAAAGGAAGGGCCGGAGATGGCAAGGGAGTGAAGCTCTGGTTCACGTCTCGCGAGGGCATCGGCAACCGTGTTCAGACGACCTGGTCTGTACTCGACGGCAAAATCAAAGCCGAAAAGCTTGCTTATCCATTGGTGTTGGGGTACAGTGGAAAGACACTGATCAAGCATGAACTTCAAGGCATAATGATCAGTGCGGATGATAAACCGGCGGCCCCATAGATAAGCCCTCCAATGGCGGATGGCCTGAACCAAGCCAATCAATTCGCGTTCGTAAGCTGTGATCTTCAAATGGCGGGCGGCAAACGGTCGACTGAAGAAGGCAATGGCGCCGGATCCTTGGTGTAGAACAGCCCCAAAGCCGGTGTCGGATGCATCACAGTCAACTAAGAAGTACTGTTCAAAATCCGGCAATTGGAGAACAGGAGCCGATGAAAGGGCTTGTTTCAGAGAAGTGAAAGCCGCGGTTGCCGCATCGGTCCAGAGGAACGACTCCTTGCGCAACAGCTGAGTTAGGGGGGTTGCCAATGTCCCAAAATCCTAGATGAAGCGCCGGTAATAGCCGGCCAAGCCCAAGAACCCGCGCAAGGCCCTGGCAGACAGGGGTTGAGGCCAAGATGCTACCGCGGCCACTTTGTCACTGTCCATGGACACATCGGAGGCTAAGATCACATGGCCGAGGTAGGATACAGAAGGGGTTGCGAAGGCGCACTTGGAGCGTTTTACGTGGAGCTGGTGTGCACGCAGGACAGAAAGCACGGCGTGGAGGTGCTGCAAGTGCTCGGACCAAGAGCGACTGTAGATTAAGATATCGTCGAAGAACACTAGAACGCACTTGCGGAGAAAGGCTGGAGAACTGAGTTCATGAGGCTCTGGAATGTCGCAGGTGCATTGGAGAGGCCGAATGGCATGACAAGGAATTCAAAGTGGCCATGGTGTGTGCGAAAGGCCGTCTTCTCAATGTCATCTGGGTGGACTCGGACTTGATGATATCCTGCACGCAAGTCCAACTTGGTGAAGAATTGAGCGCCATTTAACTCATCAAGCAGCTCTTCCACAACGGGAATGGGAAATTTGTCCTTGACAGTGATGGTGTTGAGTGCTCGATAATCGACACAAAAGCGCCATGTGGCATCTTGTTTCTTCACCAGCAAGACCAGAGCAGAGAATGGTGAAGTGCTCGGGCGAATGATGCCCTGCTCCATCATAGATGCACATTGTTGTTCCAGTTCATCCTTTTGTAGTTGGGGATATCGGTAAGGACGCACAGCCACTGGGGCCGAATTGGGCAAATGATGAATGCGATGATCACAAGGCCGGGATGGAGGCAAACCACTAGGGGGTTGGAAAACATCGTCAAACGAGTCGAGGAGGCGATCCAAGAGAGGAGGATCGGGCGCGCGAAGCTGATGAAGCCGACGCGGGTGCGCCGAGCCCGGCTCTGGAGCACCGATGCCACGCCACATGATGCAACGCCCGTGACGCCAGAAGGCGAGGCAGAGATCATCGAAATCCCACAGAATGGGGCCGAGGGCGCGAAGAAAATTGACGTCCAAGACCATGTCATAACAATCGAGCGGGATGGCATAGCAATCCACCGCGAAACACTGATCACCAATGCAGACAGCCACATCGCGCGCCAAGCCCCCGCACTGGACGCGGTCACCATTGGCAACGATGACCGTGGCATCGCGGCTGTCCTGGAACTGAAGACCAAGCTGGCTGGACACTGGGGCGTTGATGAAGCTGTGGGTGGACCCCGAGTCCAGGAGTGCAGTCAGGATCGTAGAGCCGATGTTGATGCGTAGTTGCATAGTGTCCTCCGTACGGATGCCAGTGATCGCATGGATGGATATCAGCGGTGGTGAATCGCCCTCGACGGAGTCCACGCCGTCGCCCTCTGGCAGAGAGTCGTCAAAATCTGAGACCTCCAGATAGAACAGGCGTTGGCACTTGTGGCCGCGGGCATAGGGCTCGTCACAATTGTAACAGAGCCCTTAACGGCGGCGTTCTGCCATGTCCTGGGGTGAAAGGCGCTTGAATGGTCGAGGAGGAGCCGATGGGGGCGGTTGGGGTGGGGTTGGGGTGGAAGTAGAGAAGGAGGGCGCCCCAGCCGAACGGGGTGGGGGTCGGGAAGAACGTGGCGGAACCGGAGCTTGTAGAGCAGTGTTGCATCGCTCATAGATGCGGGCCAGGCACATGGCCCGCTGGAGGTCCGCCGGAGCCTGAAGTTCAACGTCGGTGCGGAGGGGATCAGGAAGTCCACCGGTGAACAGCTGGGCTTGCTGAAGTGGCGAGAGGGAACCGGCATGCGCCATCCGCGCTTGGAAGGATTCCTGGTAGTCCGAGGAAGACGAGCGAGTTCAGAGAGATGATTCGTGCTTAAGGGAGGGCCGAAACGCTGCTGGCAAAGGTCCTTGAACAAGGACCAGGTGAGGGAGTTGGGATCGCCGATGTCGCGCTCAAGCATGTAGAACCAGTGCTGCGTGACACTGGTCATGTGAAATGATGCAAGCCACACGCATCGGCTTCGCGAGTGCGTTGGGCGCGGAAGTAATGGTCGCATCGATTAAGCCAGGCAATGGGATCTTCCTGGCCGTCATATGTGGGAAAAGAGAGCTTGGCATAGCCAGGAACGCCCAAGGCATCATCGGGTTCGCCGTGTGGTGCATGCTGTGGTGGTTGTGGAGCTGATGGATCTGGAATTGGTGAAGGGGAATGTGGGAAGGGAATTTGGGTGATGGGGGTAGGGTGAATTGGTGCGGAAGTGATGCGGACCGATTGAGTGGGTAATGGTGGAGGAATGCCGCCATAGCCGGCCATCTCGAAAGGAAGACAAGAAGGAGGAGGTTGAACACCTGAGCCGGCCGTGCCGGAGGACGACGCCACCGTGTCCCTGGAGCGGAACGACGAGCTGCCCTCCATGGCGGTGAGGCAGGTGGCGAACTGCCCCATTTGGCGGTGAAGACCGAAGATGGCTGACGACAGTGTCTCAAGGGCCGACGCAGGCAGAGTGGTGGCGGCCGGAGCAAGGGACGGCGACGCCGCGCCAGCGAGCACGGGCAGAACTGGGTCTCCTGACGACGGCGACGTGGCGGCGGGGTTGGTGTGGGGCGGGTTGGAGACCGGACCGACATGTCTGATACCAGATTGTCAGAGGCCATTCTGCACAGGGCGTAGTCGTGGAAGGTCGGAGGATGGGGGCTGGGCTCCCGGCGGCGGCGAGCTCGCGACGCCATCCTGGCGAACGGCGGCGCTCGGCGCGCAGGGAATCGCGGCAAGGAACAGCGAGAGCTTTTCAGCGGTTACAGGAGACGCCCAAAGATTGATGTAATCTTCAGCATAGCATAAACATTGTCGACTTACAAGGCTTATAGCCTGAGAATGAAGTTTACTCCTACAATTTGAAATTCCCGCTAACCGCTCGGGAGCGTCGCCTCGCGAACCGCTCAACGCGCGTCGCGGTTGCCAAGCTTCGGCGCGGAACTTGCCGCGAGCGCAGCTCAACCACGGCGTTCCCGTCGTTGGTACGTCTAGCCATACATAACACACCGTTTCAAAACACATCTCTATATTCATTACGGGAAGCAAAAGTGCAATCAACTAACCTTATTGTAAAACAATGTATTGAAGAAATGGTATTTTAAAAACCTCATCAATGCAATATACAAATTGATGGCCTGAATGGACAAAAAAAAGATATAACACCAGAGGTAGCCAAAAAAAAATAGCCAGATAGCAATATGACCCTAGAATCACACAGATATGTTTTAGCATCTCCTTCGGTATGTTTTATCTTGGACGGAGAAAAAGAGCATTCAAGTTTCTCTTCGGTAATCTTACATTTGGAGCCCCTTTTAAACTCACCCCCCCCAAATTCTTGCAAATAAAAACAACTAAACTTTGCACATTTAGACATATATAACTAGGATAAGACCATTTGAAATGCAAAGGAACAACAAAACTTAATTAGTCATGCCTGATGGGCTATCAGAAGATCAAGTACAAGTCATCTAAAGATATGGAATGCAAAAAAACATTTCGAGATTCCCAGTGATTGAATATTAATATAAAGAAATATTATTGCTAATATACAAAGAGCAGCTCCAGCAGGCTCTTTAAATAAGCCTCTACTCTGAGTTTAGAGGATGGGGACAAAAAAAGAACTCCTCCAAATCCATCGTAGGCTCCCGGTTGCCTGATCGCAACTACGTTCAGGAAAAAACTGGCCTTGTATCATTCTCTTTACATTTGGTAATTTACTTTTTATATTTTAGAATTGTCATGCTAGACTAGGATTGGAACTGGTTGCAAACCTTTTGATCAACTAGATATAGTCACACTTGTTAAGGTTAGGCACATGTGATGATTAGGCTTCAATAGGTCTTTATTCATGCAACAATTTGTTAAAAGCCTAATTCATCCCTCTTAAGCATCTTGATCTTTTCAGACATAGCATATTTGACAACTATGAAACAAAACTACCCATTGGGATCGATGAACCTAAACTCAAGCCTTAGATGGAGTGAGGCTGTGAGGGGAACTGGTAAGAGATGTTTGTTTCACGATCTCTAGGCACAAGAAAATAAAGACCGCAATAGGGATGGCATTTGTTCATCGATTGGCGCAAAAGGATTGCGCTATTTTTCCAGTGGTAGGCGACGTGCCCGTCGATAGCGAGACGCCTGTGGTGACTTCGTCAATCTTAAGATCGGAACAATCGGCCCAGTCTCTCAGAGATGCTCATAAGGGTAGGGTTTGCGTGCGTGTTTTTTTTTTTGCAGGGTAAAAGAGACTTTATTACCTTGGTGTTATAAAATTACACTCAGCCTAGATTTGGTCCTGAACACACACAGGTGCCCTACCTATCCAGACCACTGTATGGATGGATCGCCTAGCAAAATGAGCTAACTCATGCGCTACGATATTACATTCTCTTCTACCCTTGATAATCTTCCAGTCGGCAAGCAACTGGGTATGCTCTCTTGCCTCTGCAACCACGAAGCCAATTTCCGACTGATCTTCTTTGTTCGTCAGCGACTTCACCATCCTTCTAGAGTCTGTTTCAAGCAGCACAGGCCCCGGGGATCATTGAGACGCTAGGCGTAGTCCCTCCAAGCATGCCCGGGCTTCTGCTTCCAAAGCACTGGAGCGGCGAAACAACACTCCATGCCAAGAAGACGATGTCGCCCTTGACGTCCCTTGCAATAACGCCCACACCCGCTTCACCTGTTTGTTCAACAAAGGAACCATCAACATTTACCTTAGTCCATCCTTCAAGTGGAGGCCTCCATTTATTGCTCTCTTCTCCTCAGCATCTTTCTTTCTTCATGTTGTCGGATGTGCTACAGTGTTGCTTCCCTTTCCCTGCTTGTACCTGCTCCTTATTTTGGCAGAGTTCCAAGGTGATGTTCATGTTCAAGAGAAAATGTACTGATTCCTCAACTTGTGATGATCCTGAGTTGTGTGTAATATTATTGTGTACAGTCCAAGCTCTCCGAAAAATCAACTTAATTAAATCTCTCTCAATTGGAGAACACTGATCAAGAAGAACAAGTAACCAATTAGGGCATGTATAAACAAATTTCCTCTCATCTAGTAGACACCAATGGATGTGCATGGCATGCCTGAGACTCCTAGCATTCAACCACTGTATGATATCCTGTTTCATACCGCATAAGACACATGCGTCCTCCTTGTCCATCTTTTTAATGAATTTCCGCCTTCGAGTTGGGAGAGCATCTCGACTTAATTTCCATGCAAAGATATTTACCTTTGGTGGCACCTTCCCTTTCCAGATATTCATCCATAGCTTTCTGTCACCGTTAGGATTCGTACTGGATCCTTCCTCCCGATGTAAATTCTGTAGTTTCAGTGCTAAGCTACAGGCACTTCGCACTGTGAAAATGCCAGACTTCTCAAGGGGCCAGGCCAAGAAGTCTTCTGAAGCTCTTGTTGGCAGCTTAATTTTAGCGATAGCATCAGCATCCACTGGATTAAAAATACCTGCTAATTTGTCGAAATCCCAATCCCTGCCTTCAATATCCAGTAAGTCTGATACCCAATTTAATCTGCATCTTCCTTTCTTTGTTGTAACTCTAAAGGAGTGTTCTTTGGGGATCCAAGGATCTCTCCAGATACGAACATGTGTGCCACTACCAATTCTTCAAATAATGCCTTTTTTAGTAGGTCAAGACCATGTAGAACTGAGTGTGCGTACGTGTGTGAGCGTCTGTACTTGTCTTTTAAATAAAAATAGATGCCCAGTCTCGAGATTATTAAGGATAGATAAACACAGAGATGAAGAAATTACAAAAAATGTAATCACAGCACACAAACACATGGATATATATGCAAGGCCTTGTTTGGCCTGGTGTATAGGTGGTATAAACGGTGAGATAAAGTTTTATGACTCCCCCATTACAATGATTTGAGAGGGCATCTCAAGATTACATATACTGATTCATGCGTTCCGAGCCAGCCGACCCCCAGCAGAACGTTGGTTTAAATTTGTTGTATTCTTCCCTACGCTTCTTTCGTCTTTCTTCTTCGAGTTTGATGGGGGCGCGTGTACATGCACACCCCGGTTGCTTTAATTATTCAGAGCAAACAGAAATTTCTCAAGAGCACCGCCGCAGAAATGGATCGGACCGGATGGTCCGAGCACACGACGGCGGCATAACGGGGCGGTCTCAGCGCGCCGGGGCGTAGGACGGCGGCATCGGCAGGCCGACGACCTTGCCGCAGCGGAGGGCGGTCTCGGGCATGTTGTACTCGTCGCGCAGCGACCTCGCCGGCGAGACGACGCTCATGTACAGCTGCTCGCCGAGGTAGTTGCGCTCCCAGATGTTGGACCGGATGTTCCACATGCCCGCGTTGTCGAACGTCAGCATGATCGCGGACCACGACCGCGGGTACACCTGGATCGTGTGCCGGCTCACCCCGTCCAGCAGGTTGTACGTCTTCCTCAGCTCCGGCGACCACTTCCCGGGCCCCATCCTGCACACAGACACACAGCACGTACGTACAGCTCATCGATCACGCCGCACCCGTTGTTAGCCTCTGCGAAATTTACAGCACAGCACGCACCCAACGCCGAAGAAGGCGTAGCCGTTGAGGTGGAGGGAGTCCATGCTCTTCTCGGGGTTCTCGAAGACGATCTCGATGAAGGTGCGGAACTCGGCGGTGATGACGTTGGGTATGACGTGCATGGGGCCGTTCACGGCGGGAGGCACGTCGCCCATCTGGTTGTAGCTGAACACCCCGTCGGTGACGTTGAAGTACTCGGCGAGCTTCAGCGGGGTCTCGGTGTCCCTGTGGGAGACGCCGTTGAAGCCGTACCGGAGCTTGCCGTCGATGTGGCCGCGGGAGACCATGAGCTTGATGGTGCGCGTGATGTTGATCTGGCCGTAGTGGTAGGAGCCCTGTGGGTTGGGGCGCGCCGCGCTGGCCGTCAGGTTCCACCGGAACGACCTCCACTGGTTGAGCGACCAGGCCCAGCCGGCCGGCGGCTCGGGCACGTCCGGCGACGGCGGGGTGTTGGAGCCGACGTAGCGGATGATGGCCTTGGTGGACCTCGCGTCGTGGATGAACCGGGTGGAGGCCACCAGGTAGTAGTCGCCGGGCTTCTGGTCGGCGTCGACGAGCACGGAGAGGCAGTGGCCGACGTGGACGTCGAGGGAGTCGTACATGTCCTGGACCGTGTGGGAGCCCTCCATCTCGACGAGCTTCATGTCGTGGCCCTGGATGCGGAAGTTGAGGGACGCCTTGATGCCGGTGTTGCAGACGCGGAAGCGGTAGCTCTTGCCGGCCTCGAAGGTGAACATGGGCTCGGCCGCCGCGGCGTCGCCGCCCTTGTCGTTGATGAGCACGCCCTCGGGGCGGCCGATGCTGCGGCCGGCGTCCAGCAGGCGCGCCATGACCTCGTGGTCCTTGGTGTACCAGTCGCTGATGAGCACGGCGTGGTCGCTCTCCGGCGGCGGCTGGTCGAAGGGGACCGGGATGAGGAGGCGGCTGACGACGGTGATGGCCCCGTAGCCGCCCGCCGCGCGCTGCATGCCGATGGACGGGAAGTAGAAGAAGGTGCCGATCTGGTCCTTGGGCTGCCACTTGTACGTGTAGTTGGTGTTGGGCGCGATCGGGCAGTTGGTGCCCGGCACCCCGTCCATCCACGAGTTCTTCCTGTGCTGCATCCCGTTCCTGCACGCAATGCCATGCCGTCAGTCTGGTGGTCTGAATCGATCGAGACGACGCACCTCTAATCCTTAATTCACAGCGGCGCAGCAGACCAGTGGAAGAGGAGCGGCTGGTCGAGCTGGTTGAAGACGTTGATGACGATGTTGTTGTTGGAGGAGCAGTTGATCCTGGGGCCGGGGAACTCGCCGTTGATGAGGATCACCTTCTGGGGCGCGCCCAGCAGGGACTTGGTCCCGTACGTCACCTTCCACTCGAAGAAGAGGTAGGGGTCCTCGGCCCCCGCCAGGGCCAGCGCCGACAGCGCCAGCAGCACGCCGGCGGCCACGCGAGCCATCGCCGCCATCGATCCCACTATCCCTGCTGCAGATGATGATGAGCACGCACCAACAACCGACCAGCCACTAGCGGCTAGCTCGATCTCTCGCGCGGCAGGCAGGCCGGAGCACGCACGATCCCGGTCTAGTGTGGTGGTGCTCTCTTGAAGGATGTAATGAGGAGTTGCCGTGGGGTGGGGGGGATAGGGGCCGGGCGGTCTACGAGGAGGCCATGGAAGACGTCCCGGGTTGTGGTGGAGGGGGTCAGGTGGAGGGGCCGGTGGGGGTAAGCCGGGAGGCTTCGGATTGACGAGGGGGCGCCGGGGCGGGGGATTTATAGCATAGCGCCCAGGAGCGGTGCTCGATCGTCGTCCTGGGACGCGCGCGCCGGCACAGGCAATGGCAATGGCCCGAAGTGGAAGGCCGCGCGCGCGGGCCGGGCGGGTTGGCCGCGCGTCCGCCCGTTCCGCGTCCTGGTGATCTGTCCCTGGCAACCCCCTCCCCCACCCCACGCGTGCTACCCGCTGATGGCGGGCCATCCTTCGCTGGGCTTGACCTGTCCCTGAGTTCCCGGCTGCATGAGCACAGGTCCGGTGCCACCTCGGCGTTTGGGTTTGCACTCTGATGCTCTTATGCATGCACGTGATAGAAAAGAAGGGAGCTGGTTATGTCAGCGTATGGAAATTATATTATAAATAAATACTGAAAGAAAGATGCATTATCAAAGCCGAGCATCCAATTCAAAATCTATTTGCACAATTATGTTTCTCGTGGAATGAGCTTGAGAACAAGTTAACATTTGACTACAATAGGATAACAGATGTGCAGTATTTGGTTCGTTTTCCCGTCATTGTGTTGACACACAGCGAGTTGGGGGTTTGGATGAGAGGCAAATTGCCTGTGCCACCGCCCACCGCTGGCCAGGCTCTCGGCATGCAGGCTTAGCTTGATTGGTTGCCTGCACCCGCGTCAGGGCCAGGCCAGATGCAGGCGTACCCCTAGAGCCAGGCCCATGAGGAATGTGAGAATCGAGCGTTTCTGCGCGGCCTAGCTCGTGCGGGCGCAGCGAACGTGTGAGGGCAACACGTCAGTTTGGACAGTGCATAGGATGCTTGCAAGCGACCAACCAAACAAAAACTCTAGAGAGCTAGGCTACATCAATGCAGATAACCAATCAAAAGCTCCATGCACGTCTTCAGCCTGGCTAACGAGAGCATGACTCGCTTGGTACGAGCCTAGCTCACCCGACTAGGAAACCAAACGCGCCCAAAGTCGCCTCGGGGCCTATGTTGGGAAGCTCTTGCCTTGCTTCTATGCTGAGCTAGCCTCATGGATGCTTGTCCTGGCTACATTAGACCAGTCAATCTAGGGAAAGAACCAAACAGGCTCGAAAACTTCGTGTTAAATAAAAGCTACGAGTGTATTATAACTTCCTTACTACATTTAGAAACATTCTTATGACACAAAAATTTGGCATATGACATGCCCGGAGTTGTATAAGAAGACTACCAATGTCGATTGTGTTGCCTACCAGAGATAAACACAAGCGTGGAAAGTTCGAGGAACAACTTCTTCTGTGGAACATGCGAATGTTTTTGTCGTGAACATATGAGGTCACAACCTGCCCATATGTATTTAACTTAGTTTAGTGTTTTCCTAGTTTAATGTATTTTGTGAACCCCAAAATATGTCGAGTCAATCTCTATAAAATGCTCATAATTATAGAGGTGAGTGTGCATATATATGAGCCGAGTGTCGGACGTGTTTCGTAAAAATATAAGGACTACAATGGCACAATCAGATCATAATGATGCCAAACTGAAAAAGGCCAAGAGCAAACTCTGGGGTTTTATTGATTTTCCTAAACAATCATTGTTGCATTCAAAATTGACCTGCTATATATTACTCGCTCCATCCTAAAAACACTACTCGTTTTGTGTTCGTTGTATTTCAAACTTTTCTAAGTTTGGTCAAACATGTAAAAATGTACGAATATTTATGATACTAAATATACATCATTAGATCATCATGAAACATATTTCATAGTATAACCATATACAGTTATAAATATTGATATTTTTCTTTGATTTGGTAAAAACAATTGAATTGACAAAATCTAGAATGTTTGTTTTTTTTTACGGAGGGAGTACCTTCTAATTAATTTTCTCTCTGTTTTTATTGTTGTTCCCGCATATTGAATCAATTGTTCTTATATTAAAATTGTCAATAGCATTATATTTACTACCCCATGTTTTAAAATATAAGCGAACTAAACATAGTTAATTGGTTAGATTCCTTCTGGTGGAACCTGCCCACCAGAGTTCGGATCTCCGACTCGGCATGGGTGTCATATTTTTCTAAATTTATTCCATGATTTAAACCGGCGCTATTCTTTCAGTGGTAGGCGTCATGTCCGTCGACAGCAAGGCATCTGCGATGAATTCATCAATCTCAGGATTGGAACAACCGTGACTTCGTCAATCTCAAGATCGGAACAACCGGTCTAATCTCTTGAAAGTGTTAATAGGGGTAGGGTTTGCGGGTGTGTATTCATAGGGGTGAGTGTGCGGATGTGTGTGAGTATCTGCGTCTGTATTGGTGTTTCGAAAAAATGTTCCAAAATACAATACTATAGTTGTTGCATGCATTGATTGCAACGGACCAGCAAATGATCCGTGTCCTTACTTGGGAGACTTCCAAAAACAACTAATAACCGGCTAATTTGCATATAGAAGCAAATAGCAGCTAAAGCGGAATATAGCGGTGAATTCGTCGATCTCAAAATTGAAACAACCGTGATCTCGTCAATCTCAAGATGAGAACAGTCGGCCAAATCTCTTGGAAGTGTTAAGGGTTTTGGGGTGAGTTTGTGGGTGTGTGTGAGCATAGCATGGATATAATGATCCGAACCCTCTTGGAGACCATGGAAGCAATGGCCGAAGGGACTCCGATGGCCACCATAGCCAAGAAGGCTCGGGAAGCAGCGGACAAGGCCAAAGAGCGCATCGAAGCCGCCGCTGCCGTACCACCAGCTCCGTCAAACAGACCACGTGAACCACAGCCGGTTCGGTCTCGATCTGTTAACGGACGGCCATACTATCGCCCACACGAGGGGCGCGACATGAGGCCACAACTCGAGCGCAATCGTCGCACTCGCGACGCTCGGGAAACTCTCAATTACAATCGAGATTACCGAGCACGTGAGGGTTACTATCGGTCCCATCAAGATTCGCCGCCACGTGACTCCCGACCAGGCACGGGGGGATGCCTTGCGTACTCCCCAGCCCTGCGCAAGGTCAGGTGGACCGAAAAGTTTCGTCCTACTAATATCGAGAAGTATGACGGAACAACCAACCCCCGCGAGTGGATTCAGATATATTCCACGATCATCGATGCCACCGGGGGTGACGACTATGTCAAAGCCAACTACTTGCCGACTGCTCTGCAGGGATCAGCCCGTACGTGGCTCATGAACCTACCCGAGGCCAGCATCAAGTCATGGACTCATCTCCGGGAGATGTTTGAAGCCAATTTCCAAGGCACCTATAAACGCCCCGGACATGAGGGAGATCTGCTCAACTGTGTGCAGAAGCCTGGAGAATCCCACCGGGACTACATCCGCAGGTTCAGCGACACCCGTAACACCATCCCTGACATGGTGAATGATCGGGTGATTGTGGCCTTTAATCAAGGTTGCAAAGACGAGCGAACGGCGGAGGAACTTGCCAAGAAAAACCCGAAGACGGTGGCAGAGCTATACGGGATCCTGGAAGAAACCGCCAAGATGGCAGACGCCCGAGCACGGGTTCACGGAAAGCCCGAACAAAGCCAGCCAGCCGGGGAAGGCAAGAAGAAGAATAAACACAAAAACAAGAAGCGCAAGACCGAGGGTAACGAAGTCATGGCCGTGGACAACAAGCCCCCGCACAGGCGCCAAGGCAAACCGGACAACCTCCCGATGTACTGCCCAATTCACCGATCTACGAAGCATCACTTCGTGGACTGCACGGTGTACAAGAAGCAGAAGCAGGAGGAGGAGAGCCAGAAGCAGGGGGCTCCACGTGACCAGGCGGCTCACAACCCTCGCGCGGCAAACTACATGGATTGTGATGATGAGCCAGATCTCCCCGAAGATCTGGAGATCGCTACAATTTTCGGTGGCTGTTCAACCCGAACCTCCAAGTCCCAGCTCAAGATGGTCGAGAGGCAGATAAACAGCGCCGAGCCCTGCAAGCAACTCTTGAGGTTGTCAGAAATCCCGATCACATTCGATCAAAGGGATCACCCTGAGACGCTTTACGATGGGCCGCTACTCCCACTGTGCATCAAGCCATGGATCGGGCCCCGCAAGATCGGGCGAACCCTGATCGACAGTGGAAGCGCCCTCAACCTCCTGTTTGTCAACGCTTTTGACGAACTTGGGATCCCAAGAAGGTCCTTGTCCCCCGTGGAGAAACCTTTCTATGGGGTCATACCAGGCATCCAAGCCTTTCCCTTGGGGAGGATCGATCTGCAGGTGACCCTCGTAGAGGGCAAAAACATCCGATCAGAGTTCCTCACCTTCGAGGTGGCTGACATCACGTCGGCCTATAACTGCATCTTGGGCCGACCGTTCCTGAAGAAATTCATGGCGGTCGCTCACTTTGCATATTCCATGATCAAGGTCCCGGGGCCGTTGGGTCCGATCACCGTCTGTGGCGATCGCAAGGGCGCTGTCCAGTGCGACATGAAGACCCTGGATATGATCAAGGGTGGCGAGCAGGAACCAGCCAAGGCTGCGGAACCTGCCAAGAAAAAGACAAAAAGCCAGCCAAAGGTTGCCGCCAAGGGTGCATTGGCTGAAACCTCCCGAGCAGCTGAGAACCGACCAAGGGCCAAGGGGAAAGAAGTTCCCGAACAGGAGCTCATCGGGGAACAGGAGCTCATCGGGAGACAGGGAGCTGACGACCGTGCCGCTGAAGGGCAGCTTGTGGTGGATCAGACCCCACTCAGGGGGACGCCGCCACAAGCAGCTGGCGAGTCGACGGCTAACGCCTCACCAATCGAGCCACCTGCCAGGCGCACCGAGCCGGGCACGAAGGCAGTAATCCTTGATGAGGCAGACCCGACCAAGACCACCCAGGTGGGCCTTGGCCTGGGTGACAAATAGGAACTCGAGCTCATTGCTTTCCTCCGGACAAACGCAGATGTGTTCGCTTGGGAACCATCTGACATGCCCGGGATCCCCAGGGAGGTAATCGAGCACAAGCTTGGCATACGAACTGGCGTCCGACCAGTCAAGCAAAAGCAAAGGAGATATACCCCGGAGAAGCGAGACGCCATTAACGAAGAGATTAACCGACTACTCAAAGCCGGCTTCGTTCGAGAGGTCCCTTTCGAACCCAGTCATGGTCAAGAAGCCCAACGGAACGTGGAGGATGTGCGTGGATTACACAGATCTGAATAAAGCTTGCCCGAAGGATGAGTACCCATTACCTAGGATAGATCAAATTGTAGATTCAACCTCTGGATGCGAATTGCTTTGTTTTCTAGATGCCTACTCGGGGTATCACCAAATCTGCATGTGCATTGATGATGAGGAGAAAACTGCATTTGTAACTCCCTTCGGTGTTTATTGCTATATAAAGATGCCTTTTGGTCTGAAAAACGCAGGTTGCACTTATAAAAAATGTGTTCACATTGTTCTTGAAGGCCAAATCGGCCGTAATGTGGAGGCATACATAGATGACATTGTTGTGAAAAGTAAGTTAAAGGGCGATTTAATCGCTGATTTAACCAAAACATTCAACAACTTGCGTAAAAACAGGATGATGCTCAACCCCGCCAAATGCACCTTTGGTGTATCATCGGGTAAGCTCCTCGGTTACCTTGTTTCCCAACGAGGTATAGAGGCAAATCCGCACAAGATCAAGGCACTCGACGACATGAAGTCTCCACGCAGCCGCCACGAAGTCCAGAAGTTGGCAGGAATGATGGCGTCCCTAAGTCGATTCGTGTCCAAGTCAGGCGAACGAGGTATGCCGTTTTACAAATTGTTACGTAAAACTGATCGTTTTGAGTGGTCGGCAGAAGCAGAAGAGGCGTTCCAGGCGTTCAAACAGTACCTACGGAAAATGCCCGTACTGGTCCCGCCAAAGCCACAAGAAGAGATGCTGTTATACGTAGCTGCGACACCAACTGTTGTTAGCACTGTTTTGGTGGTCGAGAGACCAACAGAAAAGTCTACAACACAACATCCCGTTTACTTCGTAAGCGAGGTGCTATATGATGCCAAAACGAGGTACCCTCAGATTCAGAAATTATTATATGCTGTACTAATGACTTCCAGGAAGCTCAAGCATTATTTTCTGAGCCACAAGATCAAGGTTGTGTCAACTTACCCCCTAGGCAACATTTTACATAATCGAGATGCCGTGAGTAGGATCGCACAATGGTCTGTGGAGCTGGGGGCTTACGACGTTGAATTCATACCCAGAACTGCCATCAAATCGCAGGCTCTGGCAGACTTCATCGCAGAATGGACTAACCCCGAACCTGAAGAAGCTGCCCAAAATCCCGAACACTGGACAATGTTCTATGACGGAGCATTTTGCAAAGCAGGCGCGGGGGCTGGGGTGGTCCTGATTTCACCACACAATGACGTCATTAGGTACGCTTTACAAATCAATTTTGTTGATCCAACTCCTACTAACAATGTTGCCGAGTACGAAGGACTGTTGACAGGTCTCCGCATAGCTGCATCTCTTGGTGTCAGAAGGCTGCTCGTGAAAGGGGATTCCGAGTTAGCTGCAAAGCAAGTCATGAAAGAGTACAGTGCGCGGAGCGAGGTCATGGCTAAATACTTGGAAGCATATAGGCGGATGGAGAGCAAATTTGATGGGCTTGAAGTACAGCACGTGAAGAGGGAATTCAATGGCGACGCAGATAAGCTGGCAAAGGCAGCTGCAGAGCGCACACGGCTCCCAGGTAACGTGTTACTTGAAGTTCTTACTAAACCATCTGTGTCGGTTTCATTACCGAACCTAAAAACTGAACCCGCCAAGGGATCAGTTTCTACAACCAACGAATCCGTCAAGGAGTCTATGTTGGTCGGTACGGCCCGAGCTGCCGCTCTAGTTGGAAACGAGGAGAACTGGATGGATCCAATCCGGGCGTACCTCACAAACCAAGCTATTCCGGACGATGATGCTACATTGGAGAAAATCCATCGTAAAGCCAAGAACTATCAATTGGTTGACGGGCGATTATACAAGCTAACCCGCAATAGAATGCTCCTCAAATGCATCACACGGACCGAGGGCATTAGTTTGCTCCACGACATTCACGGAGGAATCTGTGGATCACATGCTTCTCCCCGATATCTAACAGGGAAAGCATTCCGACAGAGCTTCTACTGGCCTACAGCTCTTCAAGACGCAAGCGATTTAGTAAAAAGTGTGAGGCATGTCAATTCTTCGCACGGAAACAAACTAAACCTGCGCAAGCTTTAAATACTATACCCTTGTCATGGCCCTTTGCCACTTGGGGTATAGACATCCTCGGGCCCTTTCCAAGGGCTGTCGGGGGATACAGATTTCTGTTCATTGGCATTGACACATTTACAAAATGGGTTGAAGCCGAGCCCGTTCAGAAAATCACAAAAGAGGCAGCTGTCAAATTCCTACGGAGTATTGTCGTACGATTCGGTGTCCCGAACAGGATAATCTCTGATAATGGAACACAGTTTAAAAGTAAAAAGTTTTACGATTTCTGCTACGACCACGGGATCAGGCATGATCGGTCATCGGTAAACCACCCGAAGACAAACGGGCAAGTAGAACGTGCTAATGGCATCGTGCTCCAGGGCATCAAGAAGAGGATTTTTAACAGATTGCAAGCTTACGACAAGCGCTGGATTCATGAGGTCCCAACAGTACTTTGGTCAATGAGGACCACTATGAATCGGGCAACAGGCGAAACACCTTTCTTCTTGGTGTATGGAGCAGAGGCGATTCTACCATCCGACATCCGACTACAAGCCCCTCGCGTGGCAATGTTTTCAGAAACTGAAGAGCCTGACAGACGCACTGATGAGCTAATCCTCCTGGAGGAGGCTCGTGACGCAGCTGCTTTTAGAGTAGCCCAGTATCAGCAAAAATTACGACAGTACTACGATGCTAATGTTCGACAACGAAGCCTATGCATTGGGGACATGGTGCTCAAACTGGATCAACGCACCAAGGACAAAACTAAATTGTCCTCTCCATGGCAAGGACCGTACATTGTAGTAGATATCGCCCGACCAGGAGCCTACAGGATCGCAGAGATAGATGGGGACGTACTGTCAAACACGTGGAATATGGATCAACTACGCAGGTTCTACGCCTAAACAATGAAGATCGTGCACAGTTCTAGACCAACCATCAGGTTTGGCAGGTATAAACCGTCGTCTGCGTCGCCTACAGCGCACAACAAAAAAAAAAGATAAGTTCTATATACTCTACTCACCCTCGCTTTTATGCTCGGGGGCTGGGTTTTCTATTTTCTATTCTGTTTCTACTCTTTGTTATCATATTGCATACACTAACAAAGAGCTGGGGACTACCATGCTGAAAATTTTCTTTTCAGACCTATTCTATGCATCCCGAGCTCTATGCTCGGGGGCTCCCCATTTGATCGGGAAGTTTCTTGCAGTTTGTACTTCTAAACTCTTTTTCAGCATGCCAGCATGGCTGTAAAAGAGCCCGGGGGCTACTACGGTACTACTACCATGCAAGAAACGGGCTTTTTAATTCAAGAAAGCTAGGCTACGCTAAAATTACCGAACATCATGACTACAAGGAATTACACAGTTCAGAAGGCCGCCCGTGTCTCAGCAACTAAACAATTCCAGAATAGCTTATGGTAACGGGACTTTTTGGCTATGACAAAGCTATCAGTTAAAAAGATCCATGAAAATACCGATCAGCTCTAAGATTTACGCAAAAAACATGCAAGCATATGTTTAGCAAAATGTAACCGCATTCTAAACTGTTAAAGTTTTGCCCTATTACAGGAATTTTGCACAGTGTTCAGGGTGATTCCTCCGAATCACTCAGATGGAGATCAAGTTTTCTGACAAACGGTTCCACCAGTGGGGTAAAGCTATTAAACATCACCTCAGCTTCTGACTCCGAGCACTTGAAGCCTTTTGAGAGCAGAGAAACGTCCAGATCAGGGAGGTGGCTTTTCAAAGCCCCGATGGTGTGAGTTGCAGCAACGCAGGCACCTTCCATCAGCCTGGACTCCAAGGACGAACTGCGCTTCTCTGATGCTTCAAGACGCGCGGTCAGATCAGCCAGTCTTCCTTCCAGATCCGAGTTTTTCTTCTTGAGCACCTCAATGCTCTTGGAGTCAGCTACAGGGTCAAAGGCAGCATGTGAACAAAAGTTCGAAGATAAAGACTCAATAAGCAAGGCAAGAGATTTAAAGTATGTACCTTCTTTCTCGGACTGGAGAACTGTCACCTGGGCTCCCAGTCTGATCACAGAAGCTTCTGCAGCAGAGGCACGAGCGTCTAACGAACGCCATTGCTCTTCGGCTGTCGAGAGCGCGCTAATGATCGGGTCCAGGGGCGTCGGGATGAATTCCACGATCTATGCAGTCTTCTCTGAGCGGTCAAGTTGTGCTGTCGAGTCTGGCTCGGGAGTTTTCTCTTTGGCAGATGGTTTGACAGGAGGAGAAGCTGTGGGATCGGGATGCCTGAATTCTCGAACATTCAAATACAGTAAAAACAACATTTAAGAAAAATGTTCATACATAATCAAAGATTGTCAAAGCTCTTACTCGGCCGTCGGGATTTTGACTTTAAATCTCTTGGCACCAGGAATAAGCTTTGATGACTGTCTGGTCGGACGGTTTTCCTGTCGAGAAATCTCCCGATCACGTTTAGTTTTGGTTATGCGATCAAAAGCTACGAATAAACGCCCGAATACGATCATGCTCGATACCTGGGCAACAGGACGAGGCTGATCACGATTGGGCTGCAGGTTGGCGGACCCAGGCGATCCAAGAACTCCCGAGTCCAGAACTGTCCCCTCTCCACTGCGAGAGCGTTTCCGGGTTCGGGGGATAATCGCCTGGGGGCTGCTCGGGACCTCTTTCTCCAAACCAGGTGATGATTCAGGTTGTTCGTTGGTCGGGGCCCTGGTGCCTTGATCAACAGGCTGATCTCCCTCCTCTTCAACATTGATGGCACCGCTCTGGGCGGGAGCATCAACAATAGCTGGGGCCTGGTTGGGATAAAAGAGGTGTATCATTTCACTATTAAAGAAGAAAGAACCTTTTTCTGAGTAACAGTTTACCTCTGGAGGAGGGTTGTCAGCGCTGTAGGGTGCTGGGACGTTTTCCCAGTCCGGGAGATCAGCCCCGAACATCTTCTTCAGGCGCGCGGCCACTTCTGTCTCTGGGACAACTGCTAGTTAAGAGTCATGAATTCAAATGACCGAACAAACTCGGAAAAACAATCGAACAGAAAAACAAATGCTCACCATCGGGTTTCATTCTGTTCGGGTCGTTGTCGCCCCTAAATGTCCAAGCGTAGCGGTCGTGAGTCATAAGCGGAATGAATCTCCATCTAATGAAGATTTCTGCTACATGAACCGCCGTCAGACCAGCATTGCGGAGCTCCAGGATCCGATCAATATGCCTCTGCATCTCCGGGGTAATTCTTGGCAGGGCTTTGGCCTCATCCTTGAGATAGGGCATCAGATACTTCCCTTTTGCCAATGAGGTTTGGGGAAGGGTGATGTAAAACCAATGATGTTCATATCCTTTCCAGCAATCCTTAACTGGGAAGGGGATGTATATCTCCCGATTTCTCAAGGAAAAACCGATGGACCCGAGCATCACTTGGTTCTTGTAGTATGAAGGGCTATAAAAATATCTCCACAGCAACAGTGAAGGCTTAATCCCTAACCAGGCTTCGCACAGAAAGGCAAAGACGCTAAGCATTGTCAAAGCGCCGGGCTTTAGGTGTACAAGCTCTATCTGGTAATGCTCGCAGACGCTGTGGAAGAAATCAGAAGGAAAAACCCCGAATCCACAGTGGAAGAACTCCAAGAACACCACCATCTCGAGAGTGTTGGGGGTTGGATACGTCTGACCTTTGGCATGGCGACGAGGGAAAAGTGCGGTGTCAGGGAGTAGTCCAAGGTCCTCCAGTTTCTGCAGCTGCTTGGCCGTCGTGGTTGATCTGTACCAGTACTCATCCGAGGTGGGGATCGTGTTCCCACTGCGGAGTTCTCATCCGGCGGCGGTGCTGTTCTGGTCCCCTGTGGACTCAGTGCCAGAAGATGATTGGTGCGTGGACGCCATGGCGATTGGAAGCTGGCAGGGTTGGAGGAGCAGGTGGACGAGGGAAGAAAGCGGATGAAAATGGCGAATGTTTTGTGGATACGAACGAGGAAGACGAAGTCCCAAATAGATCTCAAGCGGCCGCGCTTGGGGGCTTTATGGTTCTGCAAGGGAGCACGAACCCCGAAAAACCTGCCCTTGAGCCGCGCAATCCGCAGTGACTGTTGGGTCAAAAAGATTCTTTCCTTTTTCTACGGCACGCGTCGTTTCGAAAAATGTGCAAGTCCAATTCAATGCATTTAGGGCTGTTAGCTTATTTGGTAAGTTATCAGTTTTAAATGACTAACCGATCGATGTGAATCAAGGAAATGCCCCGATCATGTCCGATCAGGGTCAAATTTCCCGACCACACTAAAGATAGTCAGTCTGGTCGGAAGAAATTTTTCATTCGGGAATTTTTTGTTTCTGGATGAGCAATTTCGTGAACAGATTAACACGGATAAAATTCCAGAACTCAAGGGATTTAAGTTACATCCATCAAGTGAAATTTCTTCATTAAATCCAAAAGAGGAAACATTTCACAATTGATTGATAACTATCCTGAAATCAAAATACTAAAGCGCCCTGATCTTGGGTTGACGATTGACGATCAATCTGATCAGGGCGACGATGGTGTGCTCGCCGGTGGATCATCATCTACCGCGTTCTCTTCTTCAGAGTCGCTGACGAGATCCACGAGCGCTCCATCTCCAGGGATCCCGATCAGGTCGCGGTTCAGGGAGACGAAGAGGCGCCGGGCGAATTCCTCGTCGCCGCTGGTGTCCACCGGAGCAGAAGACGAAGATGCGCCTGCGTGCGCCGCCTCTGGCTTCAGCCGGATTCCGCTCCCTCCTTGCTCTGGCTCGTCGTCGGAGGAGAGGGAGACAGGAGATGCCAGGGCTGGGGAGGAAGACGCAGGGCGTTTCCCGGCGGCAATGCTTGACGGAGCAGCCTCGGGAGATGGCGGCGCTACCGCCGGAGCTTCTTCCTCTGGTGGCTCGACCTCGACTCCATCATCCCCATACCAGGGGAGAGCTAGGAGCGGAGCCTGAGGAGGAGCGGTGGGTGGTGTCGTCGCCGGCGGGTCCTCCGGCTTGTCGGGCGGTTGTTCGCCGGAGCTGCGAGGGGAGTCTCCGAAAAGGAGACGAGGAAGCTTGAACCTGCTGCTAAGCTTTTTCTTTCCCATGGCGAGTGGAGGAAGAAGGCTTAGGATGGAAGTTTCAAGTACACATCAATCCAGGAGATCTGATATTTAAAGACTCAGGGGTGCAACGCTTCGCGCGAGAATCGAGGAGCCAGAGCAGAGCCGTATCGCGTGCGCTGCTAAAGTTCCGGGAGACGTGCGGAGTGGGTTTTTAATGCACTGGGCAGCAGTTATATCAATCCTGGGGCGTTTCACTTTCCAAGACGGAACAGTTCTATTTTATTATTATGGCTGATATTTTTCTTTGACCTTATCATTCAGATGCAGGTTTCTACATTAAGAGTTCGGGAACTTTTCTGGCTCTCATACAAAAGTGATTGACGAGGTATTAACATATCCAGAAATCATCCGAAGAGCAAAAAGACCCGAAGGCTATTGAACAATCAACCTTTTCTGAACAAGATAAGCTCGGGGGCTACTGTTGAGGCCATAATACCAGGGTACCCGATCACGAGGATTACCGACTACCGACTCCAAGCTACCAAGACTCCGAACAAGACACGATGGCCAGATCGCAGAAGGAAAGCCCGAAGATAGTTAGAGTCCTACTAGGTTTAGGTCTGTTTTGTCTTGTAAGGCACGTCTCCCTGGATATAAATAGCGGGGATCCTGTACGTAGAGGGTATGTCCATTGATCTGCAATCTTAGACAATCCACCCGAGGGTACTTGTTACGCATTGTAATCTGTACTCGACGAAATAATACAAGCAGCAACTGGACGTAGGGTTATTACTCGATCTCGAGGGCCCGAACCAGTATAAAAATCCCGTGTCTCTCTGTTCATCACCGTGATCAATCTTCGCACGAAGCGGGGTGTTTGCCGGACAAATATCTGACGAGTACAACCTCGACAAATCTATTGGTGACAAAAATTATGACTTCACCAAAGAGGGAAAAAAAAGGTAAATTTATCTTAGCAAGTGCATATTTCTAGACATGTACAATTCGTCGTTTTCACGGAGGGTTGCAATGCAAGTAGCATGCATGGTAATAACCTAACAAAATAAACCTCCACATAAACCAATGGATATACACATCACATACAAATCTACAATTCATTCACATGCCTGTAACAAAAAAAGGGGTGAGAATCTAAGAATCAAGAACGCCCCTGAAAATTCTACTTGGGCTTGACCTCGAAGTACGGCATGTACTCAGACGCGTTGTCCCCGTACGATCCTCTCGTGATCTCGGTGTCGCTGTACGGGTGCGAGCGCGCGCCGCCGCCCGCGCCGTCGAACTCGTTGGCCGACGAGCCGGCGGAGCTGGCCCCCTCGGCCCCGGACACCTCGTTCTGCAGCATGGCCTCGATCTCCTTCACCACCTCGCCCATGGCCGGCCGCGCCGCCGCCGCCTCGTCCACGCACCGCATCGCCAGCTGCACGAACCGCCTGAACCCGGGCGTCCGCGCCGATTCCCGGATCGCCGGGTCCAGGAGGCCCCGCAGGCCGTAGTAGTCGCGGTCGTTGGGGTCGATGGCCAGCCGGACCTCGCGCACGATGTACTTGCCGTTCTCGATCGGCTGCCGCCCGCTCACCAGCTCCAGCATCACCACCCCGAAGCTGTACACGTCGCTCTTCTCCGACAGCTGCTGCGTCATGTAGTACTCCGGGTCCAAGTAACCCTACAAAGATCACAGAACCAACACATGCTTTTTTCAGTCAAGTTTTTATGACCAGCAGATAATCAAACATGTTTAGATTTCTATGATGTTTCCATTATTGCGCACAGCTCGAGTTTATATGCACGAATGATGTTTCTACCATGGTTACTCTTACTTACCAGTGTTCCTTTCACTTGAGTGGAGACGTGGCCCTTCTGGGTGTCCGAGACGAGCTTGGAGAGGCCGAAGTCGGCGACCTTGGCCTTCAGGTGGTCGTCGAGGAGGATGTTGGTGGACTTGACGTCCCGGTGGATGATCGGCGGGTCGGCGAGCTCGTGAAGGTAGGCGAGCCCCCTGGCCGATCCGAGCGCGATCCTGAGCCTCTTCTTCCAGTCCAGGTAACTCCCTCTCACTGCATGGCCATGCACACACACAGGATGAATGTCACTGATTGCTTGGATATATTACGATGAGAGACGGAATTTTTTGTGATGTTATATATAGGGGTGGTTTTGTCAATGTACCTAGCAGGTTCTCTCTCAGTGTCCCGTTGGAGATGTACTCGTACACCAACATCTGCTCCCCTTGCTCGTAGCAGAAACCGATCAGACTCACCAGGTTCCTGTGATGAACCCTGGAAAGCAGCTCGATCTCGTTCTTGAACTCCACCACGCCTTGCATTGATCCGCGCTCTGCTCTCTTTATCGCCACCCGCGTTCCATCCACAAGCGTTCCTTTGTAAACCTTTTAAATTTATAGTTTTGGATATTTGTAAGTTGCCTAAATATTTTGAAGCACTGCATAGGCAAATTTGTCTAACTATTGGATTTTGATCCAGTGGTATAAATGTCTGCGCAGATCCTCTTTAAGAAACCTGAATAGTGAGTTGTTTTTGTTTGATACCTTGCCATAGCCTCCTGAGCCTATCTCATGGGTGTCTGAGAAATTGTTGGTGCAGTTCCTCAGTTCACTAAAAGGGAAGTTCCTTGCACCTTTCAGCTGTGGAGCCCCTCCACTGTCTTTCTGAGAAACTCCCCACGAAGCTGTAATGTTGAAACAAAATTCAGTTCAGACTTCAGGTCCAGTACTGTTCTTGTCATGATTGGTTTGGGTCACTACTCTTTGCAAACAGTGACATGCACATAATAAAATCACTGCAATCTTTTATGTTCAGTTCTCCAAAGGTTTATTTAAAGATGTGTCAGTAACATAACAGTAATTGAAATGAAAATAAGTTTTCAAAGTTCTTACCGAAAGGGTCACTTCGTCCTGTCAGTGCATCGCTAGCCCTTCTTTTCTGTCGTAAAGCAAATAATACCATTGCAATGAGGGCAATTACAAGTAGTCCACCGGCTACCGCAATTCCAGCGATCACCCCTGTACTGATCTGTGATTTCTTACCACCGCCAGAACCACCTGACACAGAACGTCACAATGAGTATCGCACCGCCAAACTTACTTATTCTTGAATACATATGGGAGTTTTTGATGGTGAAACTAAAGTACCTGCCAAAGGCGCGTATGGGTCTGCAATGAAGTAATAAGGTCCAAAATTTGTTGGCGGTTTGTAAGTCTGGTTGCTCAGTTCAAAGCCTATACGTATCAGATCGGACACGTTGAAGGACATCCCTGACGACGGGAACAGCTTAACCTGAATCTGAAGGTAGTCGTCACTGTTGAATTGGATACCGGAGAGGGACACTGCGCCATCACGCAGAGACAGCTGCGAGGTGAGGCTTGTCTCCAGCTGCTGAAAAGTGGCGCTGTTTGTCAGGTCCTTGAAGAACGGCGCTCTGAAGACCATCTTCCCGGTGTAGGGATAGGCACATCCACAGTTTGCAGGGTTTAAACTCTGATCACTGGAACATGTAGCTGTCGAGGCACATTTGCTCAGGCTGGTGTTGTATGCTATCATGTTCTCCTGCTGGACGCTGCAGAAGGATTTTAGTGCTGGGTCCACGCACCCCGGGTTGCCGACTAGCCTGTATGAAGGTTTGGAAAACAAGAAATGAGGTGTTTGTGAATTGGTTGGGTGGAAAAAAGAAGCAATTTTGGTGGCACTTGGGTTTAGTTTGAAGGTTCTTACACCAGAGCCTTGGTGTAGCTTGAGGTGACATTGGCAGCCTGGATAAGGTTATTCATGAGATTAATAACCTGCAGTTGTTTGTTGATGCTGCCTGTGATCTCAAGCGTTCCATTGAACGCGTTGTTGTTCAGTACACTGTGACCAGTGACAGAAAAAGGTCAACTCGAGAAAGATTTATTTATTTCTTTTGCTTCGTTAACTCATTTTTAGTATAAGTTGCCAGAAACATTACACTTCCTGCAGCTGGGGCAATATGAAGAGACCCTTGGGGACCTCGCCAGAAAGTCGTCCAGAAGCTATTGATCTGTGAGATCAGAAGATAAAACGATGAGTGCAAAGTTGTCAGAGCAAGGATTGTTTGAAGAGTGAATAGTCTAAGATAACTCACATAGAGGTGAGGGATGTTAAAGTCGTGAACCAATCTGGGGCTACAGAAGCAGTAAATGGGTTGTTGCTTAAATCCCTGGTCATGAACGAACAGATCTATCAGTAACTTACTAGAATTATCCAGGAGATTTATATGAACCGACAAGTAGCAGGGCATCATTATTGTTAGTTTCTTACACGACATTTAATTTGGTCATGCTGCTAAGATCTGGTAGTGATCCAGTGAGCTTGTTGTATGCCAAGTTCCTGCAAAAGATCATTTTCTTTTTTAAAAAAAAGGCTACCGGGTGCCACCATTCTTATAGAGCTGATTATTTAAGGCCATGGGCCACTTACAGCTCATTTAGATTGGTCAAGTTGCTGATGCTGGGAGGAACTGCTCCTGAGAAACCGTTCCTGTCTAGTCGCCTATCAAAGATACAAGTCAAGCCAAAGATATGACAAAATTTGTTTTAAAAAAGGAAAATATAATAAAACATTGTCTGTGGGAAAAGCTTGAATCCTGCTGATTCTAAGATACTTACAGAACCTGGAGTGATGCAACGCCCCCTAGATCTGTTGGGATTGGGCCAGTAAATTGATTGCTATCAAACAATCTGACATAGATGACAAGATGACTTATTATCAGGATACATTAATCGATATGATATGAACTGCGAACTGAAAGCCTTGTGACCCCTTACATGTGAATCAGAGACATGTTGGAGTTGAAGAGGCCAGTAAGCGTTCCAGATAACTGGTTCTTGTTGAAATGGCTGTTCATTGATAAGAAGTTTGTTAAATATGAAACAGATGGAAAAGAGGTGCAGACATTTCGATCTTATTTAACTGATCAATGGAACAAAATAGTATTGTCATCACTTACAAGTGCTTTGTTTGGGTAAGAAGGTCAAGCCCTGGTGTGGTCCCTGATGAGATCGGAATTGATCCAGTGAGTTGATTATCAGCCAGATCCAACCAGTTGAGGTTCGTGAGTAGACCGAGTGTAGCCGGTATTTTGCCCGAAAACTTGTTTGAGTTCAGCGCTCTAAAGTGAACGCGTGACAACCAGTTAATTTTTGTCTGTCGAGTGCAAGAACCAAGAAATAAAATGGATGTTTCATCCAAATAAACAAGCTAGTAGCACTCACAGGAACGAGAGTTGTCGTAGGTTGCCTAGTTCTTGTGGGATGCTTCCTGTGAAACTGCAGCCAGCCAGGATACTGACAAGTACAGTCCAATTATGCATGTCAGGCTGTTTGGTGAATGTTTGACAAGGAGAGATAGGATGAACAACAAGAGTAATGCGGCTCATACAGTATGCTAAGCTGCGAAAGGCTCCCAATTGAACCGGGCATCGTACCTCCAAGACCGATGTTGAAGGAAACATCCCTGCAAATGCTTATGTTGTGAGCCAGAATGCGCTCTCTCTAATGCAGTGTTACTTGAGAAATTAACATATCATTTTTGCCGCGTCTACGTTCATATGTATTTCGTTACGTTTTCGGTGATAACCTGGCCTTACTAACAAAAGTATCTTAATCCATGTTGCTTTGATTTAATATTACTAATCAGAACCCACCACAATCTGGTAAACTTGAATTGGTCAAGCCTGAAGAAAGCAGAGTTTATAAGCTATAGCTACAAGCCTAGGAGCAAATTAAAACTCGTATTATAGTTCTGACCGATTCAAAACCATCCTATCCTGGATCATCTGAAACGCTATAGCATCATCCAAGCTCAAATGCCGTAAATCATGGTGCCTCGCAGCTAATGACCTCCAGGCCAGGAAGGCGGTTGTGAGAGGTGAGACTTACAGAAACATGAGCTGGCTGAGCTGGCCGATGCTGTCGCTGAGTGTGCCCTGAATGTTGACACTTGACAGCCTCCTGCAAACAGAACAAAGCAAAGCACGCATGCTGATCATGAGGACTCGTTCAGACAGGTGCTCGCGTAGTCGCGTTCGCGTGGCAACAACAACAACGGTAGCGAGGGCGCGGCGGCGCGGCCGGCCGTGGGCTGGCACTCACAGCGACGTGACCCTGCCGTTGCTGCACATGACGCCGTCCCAGCCCCCGTCGCAGGGGTCGCTCGCCGAGGACCAGCTCAACGGGGCGTTCGACCATTGGCTCTTCAGCGAGTTAAGCGCAGAACCTGTGAAGAAGCACAAGTTTTCGAGAAGGCTTTTAAGAAATTTTGGGTCAAAATTGTTTCTAACTGCTAAGCTGCAGCACCCAACGAAAACGGAAACCAAGCAAAGGACGTGCAGGCGGCGCTGCGGCTGCGAGGGGGCAGAGTTGACCGCCGTATAGGCATATACTAACCATCCTGAGGATTGATGGCGCAGAACCCCGCCGGAACGCTCGCCGCCAGCAGCACCAGCACCAGCGCCAGCGGCGGCGTGGCCCGCCGCCGCCGCGTCGCCGCCTCCATCCCGCGCGCGGAAGCGCCGGCGATCGGAGCACGGAAGCACGCACGCTCGCTCACTCGCTCTTCCGCCTGCCGCGACGCGCTCTTCTGTGTGTCCCGCTGTCGTCGCGAAGGCCAGCTAGGCTAATCGGAGGAAGGAGAAGAAAGAGATGGCCGCGAGTTGTGGCTCGCAACTAGTTAAAGTCCGCGCTGTGATCGCTTATACGCGCATTGAATTGGGAGCCGGCGGGGCACCGTACCAACCGCCTCCTCCTCCTCTTCTGCGCGGAGGGAAGAGGTCAACCCAAGCAAACGGCACCACCATGCGTTCAGAACATTGCAATAGGAATAAGATAAGCGAGGCAGGCAGGCAGGCAGGTTGCGCCGCCGGTCAAAGGGGGGTGCAGGAAAAAATGTGCCGACTTGCGATTGCGAACCGGGACACGCTCTGTCTGGGTAGCGCTGATGCCAGCACGTTTCCGTTTTGTTAATCCTTTGCCCGGCGACCCACTGGCGGCACGTCGCTTTCGCAGCCCAAGCCTCGGGCTTAATTGCGATCATTTGCCGATTACCCGCGTCTGCATCGTTCACTTTTCTGATATGTGTGTCAGTGTGTGTGTATATATATCTATATATCTGTCGTTAGGCTCTTGTTGGATGATGGTTGCGTATTGTTTAGACGACTGCCATGCCTACGCTAAATCTAAGCGAAGGATCGGGGTAATGCGCGGCAGCCCTGCGCGTATTATTTTTTTTTATGTATCAGGGGAGGGGTTTGTGGCTGGTACCGGTTGACGTGGTGTGAAAAGGTTGACATGGTGCACAAATCGAATGTACAAATACATATGTCCTGTAGTTGAAATGGTGTGAAAAAGCTGACATGGTGTGCAAATTGAATGTACAAATACATATGTCGTGTAGTTGACATGGTGCGAAAAAAGTTTCGGTTGGGGAGGTCGTCAGGTCCACGACCAGTCGGCCGGGCTGCCCTGGCGCATCCTCCGTCTGATTGGGATTTATAATACTCACGATGGAGACGACTTTCTGATTGGATGGGGACTGTTCCTCTTAGACTTCTGATTGTATAATAAAACGGCAAACTCTGATTGTAAAAAATGGGACAACCGGCGGAGAGTTGAGGGGCATGACAGGACAGCGTACAAGAGTCCTTCCTTGCCTGCCCTCCTTGGTCGGTCAATCGGGCATAATCCTGGTCGCGATCGATCCTAGACTCCTACTCTCGCCATCAAGTGGATCAACCAGCTCCTCGTGATAGCGAACCAAAGACCAAAATATCCAAAGGCAAACCAGCGACGCAGAACGCCCAATGGAGAACACGATACGTCGATACACGATTGACCAATCCTAGGCCTCCGGCCTCCCCGGTTTCTTTTTCCCTGGCCGACTAAACTCGGTGCTTCATGCCGGCGCGGCGCGACGTGAGCTCATCCCCGCGCGGCCGCGCCGACCGGCTCCGGCCTGCACGCATCATCTGGGTGGGGCATCCGGCGGCTGAAACGACCGGAAAGGACGGACGGGGCTGCCCGGCCGGGGGAAGCGGTCCGCGCGGCAACACCTCTACGTCCGCCGGCACGTCACCCATCGCCGCAGGCGTTTTACCCGGCAGCGCTACGTCCCCCGACGAAAACTTCCTGTGGGTTAGGTATTGACAGATTCCAGGCCTCATCGCCTTTCACCACAAAGCAAAGAGAAAAAAAGAACCCCCCACCGCGGACAAACAGCTGAACGACAAGCTCATCAAAACCGAAAGCGCAACGCGTTTCGACTAGGCGCCAATAAGCGCAATGCACCGCGAGTCCGGCTAAGGAAATTTTATATATCCAGCAACTGGCAAAAAGGTGATGGCACATATTACCTAGTCAACGGATCAGACAAGCATCGGAATGTGACCTCGGCGCAAAAGCACCAGCAACAGAGATTCGGACCCCTATATGCCTGGCAAAAATTGCTGAATGGGTTCAGGTCCACGAGGAAGGGGAGGGGTGATTTCGGTTCGATCTACAAAACGAGTCGTCATACATTGGATATCAATATCTTATGTTCTGTGTGCTCAGTGCCGCCTCACTTTAGACTCGCTCCTCGCAAGGATCATGCCGGAGAGCTTGTCGACCTCGTAAAGGAGCCCAGCAGAAAACAGGAAGCTGCAGCAGAGTAGACCGAAAGGGTTAGTTTGTTCGCAGGGTTATTTGTGGCATGAGGTTGCAGGAAAACCGCAGAATTATGATTAAGGGAGAGGGTAAGCACCAAAATAGGAAAAGTACGCTAGGGTCTTCGACGGGTACTCTAATATTGTGATAATGCTGTCTATCAGTCATTCCGTTGCCTGATCTTTCAGGACAAATAACCACAAACATTATAATATAGGTTCCACTAACACTTTTATTGGGCATTTCCATACGTGCTACATGAATAAAGTTAAAAATGTTCAATGCAAGTTCTAATGAACTATCAGTATCATAATGCTACATACCAGCTTTTCAAAAAAAAAAAGAGAGTAAATCTAACCACGACATAGCCCTAAAATATGATTTATCAATGTCAAATAGCTAACATTCTCATAAAAGTCATGGTTGTTAGGTGGCTGTGTTTTGCCAAATATTAGGGGTACTTTAGTTTGCAAGCAAAAGTAACTCACTGTAACTCCAGGAGACTTCAGAACAATCACTAGCATAACATTTTGTATAAATGGATTTTACACAGCTAAGAGCCCAGTAGCCATCCATCTTACAAATGTAAATATCGTGTTGGCCACATGAGGCATCTACTAGGATTGGACAACATGAAACCCACGAATAGCAGTGTAGTGAGACTGTAACACTTTCTGTAGTTGAAACATGCAAAAATAAAAGTAATCATAACAGCATTAGACAGTAAACAACAGCCAGCAAAGGCCAGATATTGCATATAGCTCTACTGGTATGGTACCGCACTTATCTGGCGGATGACCAGAGATCGATTCTGACGAGCACACAGTGGATGGGTTATCTACGTAGACTTAGGTAGTTTTAACTAAGACTGAAGATGCAAACCATGCATTTTGACCTTAAGACATCAAATTAAGAACTCCCAGGCTCAAATCAAAAGTATATTAAATAAATATGCTGTATGCTTTAGTTACAACAAATTCAGCTTCGCAAATCATTTAAACCAAAACTTCATTCCTTTACTCACAAACAAGTGAAGTTTTCTTTTATCTGAAATGCTATGTCTATTCCTCTCCACTGGTTTTTTAATTAGAAAACCATAAGCAAACAGTTCATTAGAATGTTGAGACTAGCCCTCTCGACAATCTCAATTAATGCTAATGGCTGGTTTGGGAAAAGCAGTGTAGTGTGTTCAAGGTAACATACCATGTTGTGATGCAGACACGGTGGACAGTGCCAGCTACAATAAGAGCAACAAGCTGTGCTACAACAACTGCACAAGAAGAGGGCATAGATGAATTGAGTCAAATAAAGACTACGCTAAGCTATAAGAATGATATCATATGCCACAGATACCTGCACCCCACCCAGTTCTGTCTCCACTAGCTTCTTGGTAGTTCCCAATAAACTGCAACGATAATTAACTCATTATAAGGCGAAATTCCATTAATTCATCGCAAGCCAAAATTCCATTAATTCATCACAAGCCAAAATTCCATTAATTCATCTAAGGCGATATTCCAGGCAGCAAAACACACTACTTGATGAAGAGTTGATGAGCGCAGGACTGGTTAACCTTGTAGCAATCTATAAAATGGTGGCAACTAAACATATGCATACCAACTAAGTGTTTTTTTTATCAGCTTCGCTATGTTATACAAGTTTCTACTTTCTACCACTTCAATTTAGCAAACCAGCAAGAGGAACAACAACAAAAAGAAACGAAGGTAAAGGCAACAGGGACTGAGAAGTGGAACGCACGGTGAGGAGCATCAGGAACAGGAGGGAGCAGACGAATCCGCCGGCGATGGTCATGAGCTCCGACGAGGCGAACTTGGCCCTGTACATCTCGAGCAGCGACAGCGTACCCGCGAAGAGCAGCAGCGACAGCAACATCGACCGCCCCGTGCTCGCCATCTGCAAACAGGACTGCGAAATCAGAGACAGATCTCTCTCCTTCTTCTAGAAATCGGCAACAGATCTCTGACAACTAAAACAATCGTCCCCCGAAAGAAATGTTCAGAAACCTCGCATCAAACGCGAAAAATCAAACTCCCGGAGGTCCGCGAGACACTGCAGCTCACCTCGCCTGGACCAAATCGCAGATCTGGGGCGACAGTCACGGGCAGGACGGCAGCAGTAGGGTTTTTCGCTGCTTCGTCTTCTTCCCCTCTACCTCGCCGATCTCGCAAGATGTGTCAGATCTATGCCGATGCGAATCTCCTGAGTCCTGACAGAAGAGTCAATTGTGATGGGCCGCGGGCCGGATGTAATATCAAGTTTAGCCCATATAAGCTCCCAAAAAAAGGAAAAAGTCCACTTTGCCTCCCTCATTTGTCACAGAAGTTTAAAATTCCTCCTCCATGTATGAAACCGGGTACCGTACCTCCCCTAACTTTCAATACCAGGTCAAATGTTTGCCGTCCCTGGTTTTATCCGACTGAGACGCCACATCAGATGCTGACGGGTGGGGCCATGCCGAGTCAGCTCGGCAGCTTGTGGAGGGTTAAAAAATTCCCGAGGCGAGCGCTCGGTCCTTTTCCCCATTCAGCTCTCCTCTCCCTCTCTCCTTCGCCAAACCCTAGCTGCGGCGGCGGCGGCGGCGGAGGCGGTCAGGGTGGCGCTCGGCCAAGCGATTAAAGGGTGGTGCCCAGCCCACGGTAGTGACCTCGAGTGGAGTGCTTGCCGACGACGTGGAGGCCGATCTAGTGGCATTGTCCTTGTATCAAGGTCAGGAATGGATCTGTTTACTTTTTTTAGTTGGACTTGCGTGTTTTTCTTGGATCTGGGGAATTGGAGGCGTAGTTTAATAGTAGGCTCAAGGAACAACGAGTTGTTTAAGTGCAGCAGTGCATTTTTTATTGATGTTTAGTTAGCTAAAAAGTGAATGCTTGTCTTACATTTGCACGTAGGGTTACAACAAATCATGGATTTTTGATACATTGCCAGTTAGATTCCACTTCAATGGAGAGTTTATTAATTATGGGAGGGAAGTCCATTTCTGTGGAGGAAAGGAGGCAATGTCTTACATAGATTGAGATAAGATTTCTTTGCCTGAGGTTGTTGGGCATCTCAGAGATCACTGTGAGGTAAAGGAAGGCACCTTGCTGCATTGGTTGTTCCCAGGGATGGAGCTATCTTCTGGACTCCGAGTTTTGGTTGATGATAAAGCTTGTCAAACCATGGTTGATAGCATTATTGAAGGTGGTGTGGCAGATGTATATGTTGAAGATACAGCAGTTGATGATCTATCTCATGATGAAGCTGAGGATAATGGTATCAGTGACTATGAGAATGAGATGGACAACACAGATAAAGAGGAGTCATTGGGAGAAGATGATGTGGAAGAAATTGTAGTTAAGAGGCCGGTGCAAAAAATATCTGATTCAATGAAAGATTTGGAGAGACAGGTCAATTTTGTGAGGGAGTTTTACAGTAGCCTTTTCAAAAAGGGAAAGGAACTAATGTTGCCTGCAAGAAAGGAAAAAAGGGTTAAATCAACCAAAGCATCAGAGAAGGAAAAAAGGACTCATTATAGCAGTGACAGTGAATATATGCCTGGTGACTCAGCTACATCAGAGGATGATGTTGAAGCTTTTGAAATTCTAAAGAAGTTCAAAGATTTCAAGAAAAAATTAAGGAATGGTGAAGTGGCCCAATTAGATGATGTGGTCCTAGAGTCATTAACACCTGAAAATGGGGGCAATGAAGATGGAAATTGCACTCCTTATGCAGCCAGCACTGATGAAGACTCAATGGAGGAGATGGACAATGATGGACAAGTGAGAAGAAAACCAAATGATTACCCAAGATTTGACAAGAAGCAAGCAATTGTAAAGTTTGAATTAGGGATGAAATTCAGTGGGAAGAGGCAATTCAAGAAAGCAATTATCAAATATGGTCTTACAGAAAGGAAAGTCATCAACTTTATCAAGGATGATCCAAAAAGAGTTAGGGCCAAGTGTGATTGGAAAGGATGCCCCTGGGTGTGTCTGCTGTCCAAAAACTCAAGAACTGAGAGTTGGCAGATTGTTACATTTGTTGATTAGCACTTGTGTCCGCCTAGAAGAAACAACAAGCTTGTTACTGCTCCTAGAATTGGTGCCAAGTATGAAAAATTCATATTTGCAAACCCAGGCTAGAAGTTGCCATTGATGAAGACAACTGTCCAAGAAGAGATGTTTGCCAATGTTTCATTGTCTAAGTTGAAGAGAGCTAAGTCTCTTGTTATGCAAAAGTATCTGGATGCAACTAAGGGACAGTACCTAAAACTGTATAACTACCAAATGGAACTGCTTAGGAGTAATCCAGGAAGTACAGTGATTGTGAATAAGGAGCCAGACATGGATCCCCCAGTTTTTCAGAGGATGTATATTTGTCTGGATGCTTGTAAGAGAGGTTTCCTTGCTGGGTGCAGAAAAGTAGTTGGCCTTGATGGATGCTTTTTCAAAAGAGCTAGTAATGGTGAGCTTATCTGTACACTAGGAAGGGATGCAAACAACCAAATGTACCCACTTGCATTGGCAGCAGTGGACAAGGAGACAAATGACAATTGGGACTGGTTTTGTGACCTATTATTCAGAGATTTATGTGTTGGTGATGGTACTAATTGAGTATTCATATCAGATCAGCAAAAATGTCTCTTAAATGCAGTAGCTAAGTGGGCTCCTGAAGCTGAACACAGAAATTGTGCAAGGCACATTTATGCCAACTGGAAGAAGGATTTCAAGAACGAGTATGAGAAAAAATTCTGGATGTGTGCTAAAGCACCGTGCATCATGTTGTTCAATCTGGCCGGAGCAAGGCTGGCAAGAGATACTGTAGCAGGTGCACAGGCAATACTGAATACACATCCACAACACTGGAGTAGGGCTTGGTTCAGGTTAGGCTCTAACTGTGACTCCGTAGACAATAACATTTGTGAGTCTTTCAACAAATGGATAGTTGAGGCTAGATTCTTCCCAATTATCACAATGTTAGAGACAATCAGGAGGAAGGTGATGGTCAGAATCCAAGAGCAAAGAAGCCAATGTGAGAGGTGGTCTACTGTCATATGCCCAAATATTTTGAAGAAGTTAAATCTGTACATCTCTCTATCTGGTGCTTGTCATGCAATTTGCAATGGTGCTGATCAGTATGAAGTCAAACACTAGGATAACAGGTTCACAGTAGATTTACAGAAGCAAGAGTGCTCTTGTAGGTACTGGCAGCTATCTGGATTGCCTTGTCCTCATGCTATAGCATGCATTCTATTCAAGACCAATTGTCTGGACAACTATGTGGCCTCCTGCTACACAGTAGAGCACTTCAAGCAAACATTATGCACACTGCCTTAAACCTGTAGAGGGTATGAACAGCTGGGCACTATTTGAGAGAGTACCATTGAAAGCTCCTGGTAAAAGGACCTTGATGTCGCCTAGAGGGGAGGTGAATAGGCGAATCTGCAGTTTACAAAAATTAATTCCAACTGTCAGTACCAAAACCGGTACCGGTTTTCCAAACCGGTAAAACCGGTTCTCGCACAGATTGCACTAACAAGTATATTTCCCCTCTACGAATTCTAGCACAAACTACAAATGGTGTGAAGCTTCCAGGGATGTTTCCAAGTGTTCCAATGGAGCCCCTGCACACAGCTCAACACACCAAAGTAGATCGAAGCGGAAGCACAAGTAATATGCTAGAAATGACAATATGAGAAAAGAGCTCAAACCAAGAGGCAAAGAGATTTTTCTCCCGAAGTTCGGATTCACCGCTCGCACCAAGCAGCCACTAAGGCACGGTGAATCCTACTCTCTGTTGAGGAAGCTTATACGACCACACAAGGTCAAGCTATCTTCTCCTTCCAATAAGTGACCTCTTCCCTTGCGGAGGTGAGGTGAAACCTTGACAAACGATCCCGTGGCTCACCACACACTTCGGTAGCTCACCGGGCAACGCCTAGCCATCTAGGAGGAAGAACCTCCAAGAGTAACAAATGCTTCAACAATTGCTTGACGAAACCACAAGTGCTCAAGGATTAGGATTGCTCTCCAATACTCACACACAAGTCACTCTCTCAACCCAACTCAAAAATTCAAGCTATGAGCAGAAATCTCACTTAGAGAGGTTGGGGAGAGCTCAGCTGGCCTCTAGAATGTGTTAAACTCGAAATGCGCCAGCAGCCCCTCAAAGAGGAGCTCATGGGTATAAATACCCACAACTCCAAAAACTAGCCATTTTTCTGTCAGAGGAAAACCGGTTCCACCGGTTTTACCGGATTTCAAAGAAACTAGCCGTTAGACGCTCGAGGCCACCAAAACCGGTTTAACCGGTTCCCAAAACCGGTTCCACCGGTTTTGCCAGGGAACCCACACTAAGTTAGAAACTCTCATGGTTAGACTCACATGGGTTCACTTGAGCACTTTTGAAGATTGTCATTCAATCAATGTTGCATCCCTCTTGATAGTACGGCTGTTGACACCGAATTTTCGCACCTGACATGCTGAGTCAGATGGTGACGTGGTGAGGTCGAGACTGCGCAGTGGGCCCGTTGAATAGTCAAACAGAAGATAACAGAAAAGGAAGCCGATGCTAAAGAAGAGTCCGATGAAGCAGGAAGACCGATCCGATGACGAGTACAAGAGGGAAGGCGCGTCGGCTAAGAAGGAAGCGTATCAGATCCAGGGACTATTTCCTTTTCAGAAGGTGTATGAGAGTCCCGTTCTATCTTAAGCTTAGTTTACCTTATTTAGTTAGTCTGGTTCGATCAGGACTCTCCATGACCAGGGTATAAATTTGAACCCTCGTCCATTGTAAAGAACTATTCTCACAATCAATACAACCCGGCTTCACGCCAAAACCCTAGCAGTAGTTACCGACGAAGCTCATTGGTGGACGGGCTGCATCAGTTCTGATCTCCGGCTTACCAGTAAGTTAGTCAATTTATCGAACTAGGATAGGCTTTGAATTGAGGCGCATCGCCCTTTCTCGTTTATACTGTTCAACCGATTTATCTCTGGATAATCAAGATTGATATAGATTCCCTACGTCGGAGCTAGATCAATATTGATTATTCAACAGATTATCGTTTATCGGACTACACTTTAAGCCTAGATTCCCTACGTCGGAGCTAGGTATCAAGATTAGTCTAGATTCCCTACGTCGGAGCTAGAGTAATCTTGGTTACTAAAGGTAGTCTTTGCGGTTTGTTGGAGTTGCTAGATTGGTTTAGATCTACGCCATGTGAATCAATTCTACTTCTTCAACGGCTTTGAGCATTGGTCTTGGTCCGACTTAAGCAATATTTATCTTACAGCATCGTTCTATGTCTGATCCTGCTTTGTGGTTTAATCTAGTTGTTCTTTGAGTATTACACTGGTATAGATTCCCTACGTCGGAGCTGGATCTTTGTATATGATTAGATTAATCTTTGATTGTCATGCTTGGTCTAGATTCCCTACGTCGGAGCTAGATTCATCTTGATTAATTAAAGGAAGCTTTGGTTATGCCTTATTGCTATTTGAATGTTAAGTGTGGTGTAGATTCCCTACGTCGGAGCTGGATCTTGCTTAATTGTTTGGTAGCATATCTTAGAATCAGAACGAATCTGTTAATGTTTTACCTGCTTATTTTGCTTAATCTGATCAACACCTGTGCGAGCATCTTGTTTAATTGACAGGTTGATGAATCGAACTGATTATCTAGCTATCTGATCTGATCATAGTTGGAGAAATCTAGATTCCCTACGTCGGAGCTAGATTTCTCTGAAAAGGCTATAATCCGATTGGTTGGTTAGATGGTCCGATAAGATGAATCAAACTGGCAACTAGACAAGGTGGACAATGTATCGGCTTACACTTTGATTATTTAATATCTTGTTTCAAGACATAGCTGATCCATTATTTTACATATTGGCCTTGTTTTATGCTTTATTTCATTATTCAAAGGCTGATCTGTCATATCAATCAAGGTCCGATCCTGATTGGTCCGATTCTGAGGTCCGATTTGGTGTCTGATTGAGGTCCGATCACTCGGTCCGATTGACGTCATCAATGAGGTCCGATTTTGAGGTCCGATCGGTATCGGCCGATACGTGTCTGATTGGGTCTTGGCTAAAATTCGACGTTACTCCATCGTCTGAAATAGAGCCGGCACAATCAAAGAGCAATTTAACTGTTTTATTCCCT
>CM014272.1:74255268-74274804 GCA_004135705.1 Alloteropsis semialata | reverse complement strand
AGTCAAACTGGCAACTAGACAAGGTGGACAATGTATCGGCTTACACTTTGATTATTTAATATCTTGTTTCAAGACATAGCTGATCCATTATTTTATATATTGGCCTTGTTTTATGCTTTATTTCATTATTCAAAGGCTGATCTGTCATATCAATCAAGGTCCGATCCTGATTGGTCCGATTCTGAGGTCCGATTTGGTGTCTGATTGAGGTCCGATCACTCGGTCCGATTGACGTCATCAATGAGGTCCGATTTTGAGGTCCGATCTGTATCGGCCGATACGTGTCTGATTGGGTCTTGGCTAAAATTCGACGTTACTCCATCGTCTGAAATAGAGCCGGCACAATCAAAGAGCAATTTAACTGTTTTATTCCCTTGTCAATTTCAGGTCAAATTGACTGGCACGCCGCGAACCTGAACTGGAGTGTAGACTGGCACTGGAGCGAAGCTGATCTCCCTGGTCTTCGTGTGCTGCACGCGTGGAATACGACCGCCGATTTTCCGCGTCAACAACGGCATACTTATACTCAAGACATAAGATAAATCATAATTCAACCACTTGAGCTTGTATGTCAATGATCATGCCAATACTTGATCAATCACTTGTTTGAGGGCTTTTCAACATTGTATCTTCAACTGAGCATATCCACCTGAGCTAGTACTTAGGATTTTCCATAACTTATTGTCGAAGTTATATTCGGCAAATATTTGGTTCTTAGGGCACCCTGCTTCCTGCAAAGAACGATCATAGTAGACGAATAGAGATAAACAGAGACAAGGGATTTTTATACTGGTTCGGGCCCTCGAGATCGAGTAAAAACCCTACGTCCAGTTGCTTCTTGTATTATTTCGGCGAATACAGAGAGTACAATATGGTGTATGGAGTATCAGGTGTTGGATTGGATACCCCCTTCGTACAGGATCCCCCACTATTTATGTCCGGGAAGACTTGCATTACAAGACAAAACAGACCTAAACCTATTAGGACTCTAACTCCTGTCTTCGGGCTTTCTTTCCTTGAATAGGCCGCCGTGTCCTGCTCGGAGTCTCTCGTCTGGAGTCGGTGGTCGGTAGTCCTCGTAGTCGGGTACCCTGGTATTATGGCCACAACAGTAGCCCCCGAGCTTATCTTGTCCAGAAAAGGTTGTTGTTTTCGTTCATCGGGTCTTTTTATTCTTCGGGCATTTGCAGGATATTTAGAATATTCCTAGATGCTTTTGCCGAGAATTTGAAAAGACTGAGATCCCTGGTAAAATAACCTGCATCTGGATGATGAGCTCGAGAATAATCATGTGCCATAAACAGGGTTGTGGTGTCAGATGCCTCGAGATCTTTAGACATTTAAGAATCTATGATCAGGCATTTTGTAGTCGTTGAGACTTATATAATTGAAGTTTACTATTTCGAGAACTTTGTGATCGGGCATTTTGAAATTGGATGCTCGCAATCTAGTCCTTTGAATATGAGTAATTTTATCATCGGTTTTACTCATGATCGGGTACCTCGCAATTGGGTACTTTGCGACTGAGTATATTTTTTTTTTTTGGTCGGGAATTGGCTATCAGCCCCCGAGCTCTTGTTCCAGCAGTGCTGACTATGCTCGGGATGTTGGTATTCGGGAATTTGGATTTCAGGAGTTGAGAGTCCGATGTTTGGTAATCGGGGCTATTAGACCTCCAATGACCGAACGCTCTGCTTATCCTGGTTTTGAATTTCCCGAATATGCCCCAATATACTAAGCTGTCGGATTTGTTAGCAACAAACATGTTGATATGTTGTGCATATAAACGATGTGATTGCTTTCTGCATTTACCTTTGGCTATCTAGAATGTTTATATCATATTGGGGAATTTTTCAGCATTCGGGACTCGAGCGGTCCGCCGTACTGTGTATTCCGCGCAATAGACTTTGAACATCCAGAATCGCTTAGGATTTTCAGAAAAACCACACTCTGTTTGCTGTTGTAGAACCATGCACGCAGATGGCGATGTTGGCATCAAAAACCCCGAATGTGTGTTCGGGTGGATTAGCGACGGAAACCCCCGAATGTAAATTCAGGTCGATAGTGGAGCCTCTTAATATATTCTGTTTCAAAACCTCAAAACAAAATAATTAAGAGAAATTATAAGAAGAAAATAACATAGTAAAAATTGAATGTTGCAGAGAATGGAAATAGATCAATATAACCAAATGAAATGCCATTTAGCTTGTTCAGGCTATTTTGGTAGTACACAGTGTTTATTTGGGGCGTTAGCTGATGAGACTCGGGCGGTCTTCCATGCGTTAGTCCCTTGAAACAAGTGCGCATGATAAATAGCTAGTTTTGCTTTGGATCAGCAACATTTGGTGATATGATCTGAGTATTGTAGTAGCCCCCGACTCTCTATTTGATTAAATGGTAACCAATTTAGAGAGTAGAGCAAAAGTAAAAAAGAAGTTTGCAAGTGGTAGCCCCCGACTCTCTATTTGGACATTGATATCAAATAGAGAGTAGAGCAAGTATCGCAGAAAATAAAACTTGAAATAACTTATCTGATATGTCAGACATGTTGATTGCAGTAGTGTTGATCGTGACAAACGCGATCTGATTGCTAGTTACAGGTAATCTGCAAAATAATAAATTGATTTGCCAATATGATAGTTAAAGCTGTAGGAACGACTAGAAAGCGTCGTGAATCTGTAGCCCCCGACCAGCATGTTCGGGGCAATATGTTTGGAAAAGCCCCCGAGCATTATACTCGGGTTTGTTGAAAATAGAATGAGTACTTTTTACACTTGAGACCAAATACTGGGCATGTATTATAGGCACTCTTGTGGTAGTACTGCTGATTATTGATGAGTACTTTGATCACTCGAGGTCAAGCACTTCGCCAAGCGCAATGGACCCTCTCATGATAGCACCTCGGTATTTTAGTACTCGGATCATTTGAGGTCGAACACTCCGTCGAGCGTAACGGACCCTCTCATGATTTGTACTTTGATATTTATGAGTACTTGAATCATTCGAGGCCGAGTACTCCGTCGAGCACAATGGACCCTCTTATGATTTGGTACTTCGGCGTACTTTGGACTCGCTCGAGATCGAGTATTCCGTCGAATACAATGGACTCTCTTACGATCAAGCACTTTTAGAATAATAGTGCATCTTGGACCCACTTGAGATCAAGCACTCCGTCGAGAACTTTGGACTCTCTTATGGTCAGACGCTTCGAATGCGCTTCGGGCTTGCTTGAGATCGAGTGCTCCGTCGAGCACAATGGACTCTCTCGCAATCAAGCGCCATAGGAATTTGAATAGTTCAAATCTTTGAGATCGGATACTTGGACTTGCAGTATCTCTGAATCAGCTCAATAGATATTGTAAATATGAATATTGAGGCTTTGAATAGGCACTGATGCTTATGCGAAAAGGCAGTTAGTAAATAATATAATAAAATAGAGATGCCTGATCTGAGTATGTGTTCGGGTATGCGATGGAGCCCCCGAGTATATACTTCGATAGAAAAAGGCTGTCTATACACCCGTAATAAATTTAAGTCTCATCGTGTCTAACTGGAGTAGATAATTTCGTTGCTCAATTTCAATTTAGGCGTTTGTAATTTCACTAAGGGCAAGATGTTTCGACAATCTCTTTAATGCCCATATGTGTTAAACATAGCCGCCCGTCATCGAATTTAAGAAAGATTATTGCTAGCTCCATATTTATTTATCACGGATGTATAGATCAAAATATTGAGTAGAATAACAAAATAATTGTTAAATCTAGAAATCGGAATAAACTTATCTGTTTATTGTAGTCATTTGTATATTTGATCGGAACACGTAGATGGTGTGCTGAATGCGACATCGGGGGTGCAAGCTTGATGCCGATGTGAGTTGTTTCCAGGGTGCGACTGATGATCTACATTAAAGCAGCGGATGTCGTCGTATCCTTGAGTAGGCTCCCACCAGGACAATATCCAAGCTTTCATCTGGTCGATCTTGTAGTTGAACTATTATCAGCAACAATCAGCGAACGCGTGTTTGTGTGTCCGCCCCTACCTCGAGTATGCTCATATTCCTTGCAACATGTTAACCAATGGAAATTATTAGCATATGGAAATACATATCGGGTGATTTGATTAAAGAAGGAAATTGAAGACGGGAAAAGGAAGCGATGTGAAATTCCCGTGTTGAGGTTGTGAAACCACCCGTGCATGCATATGTGTACGTGCATGCCTTCGGGGTTAATTGGCATGGCTTCCGATCCTTGGCTGTTGATTATTGGTGCATGCGGAGCCGTGTTCAAGATTCAAGCAGCTTGGCCCTTGATCTTTGGCGTGACGCAGAATCCGGAGATGGCGGCAGGGCGGCGTCACTGCGACAGCTTCGAGCTTGACGATAGTATTCCGGCGAGTTGGCGATGATGCTCCGGCAGGCAACTGTCCATGTATGCACACATCTATCCTTTGTGGATGGAATTTTTGGCTTCGTCGAGCTGGAGTCTTGAGCGGCGACTCGGTGTAGACATGGGTGGCTCTTCTCGGCAAAGGCGACTTCTGTTCGGTTTGCCAGTTCGGGCGATTTGCCCATGTTGGCAGAATCTTGCGTGTGGTGAACATTGTTGGGTAGCCGGTCGTGCAACTTGCGATTGATTTTTCCAGATGAGCACGGGATCATTGCTTTGGCAAGTTAGCTTGTTCGCTCGAGTCGGCGAAACGACTTTACCCTTTCGCTCAGATCGGCGATTTGTCGGGTTATAGGCGCAGAAACTGATGAGATTGACATGATCGATCTTCACGCAAGGGCCCCTACCTGGCGCGCCTCTGTCGAAGTTATATTCGGCAAATATTTGGTTCTTAGGGCACCCTGCTTCCTGCAAAGAACGATCATAGTAGACAAATAGAGATAAACAGAGACAAGGGATTTTTATACTGGTTCGGGCCCTCGAGATCGAGTAATAACCCTACGTCCAGTTGCTTCTTGTATTATTTCGGCGAATACAGAGAGTACAATATGGTGTATGGAGTATCAGGTGTTGGATTGGATACCCCCTTCGTACAGGATCCCCCACTATTTATGTCCGGGAAGACTTGCATTACAAGACAAAACAGACCTAAACCTATTAGGACTCTAACTCCTGTCTTCGGGCTTTCTTTCCTTGAATAGGCCGCCGTGTCCTGCTCGGAGTCTCTCGTCTGGAGTCGGTGGTCGGTAGTCCTCGTAGTCGGGTACCCTGGTATTATGGCCACAACACTTATATTTGAGTTCACTTTAATCCTTATGCCACTCCCTTCATCAATCATAACATATATGCATTGCATTGCTTCTCTTGACAAGACTTGGATATGATACTTCGAAACCCCCCGGGTACTAGATACTTCACCTTAGCAATTCGCACATGGTCATAAGTCGTCACTTAACCAAAGCTTGCTTAGTCCCTCGCTCTAGTCATCTCGATTTGTTTCTTCACCACTTATCCTTGCATCATCAAGTTAGCTTTGCTTTGCCATTGAATAAATTTCATTTGAAAGATTCTTCAAATGCTTGTTCTTGATTAATAAAGAATATCCCACATAATGTAAGATTCCAATTGTAGGCCAATATGTAGCACATAAGCTCATGTCATTTTATCTTACATACATGAAGTCTTGCAATATCCACTCTTATGCATTTTCCTTCTTTTCTTAGCTGATCCGTAAATCTTTATCTTCATCATAGTGATATTGTCTCATGTCTTGATCAAGAGCATCCATGTCATGAGACCAATAGTGATCCAAACATACTTCATTGAAACTATCATCCCAATATTTCAATGACAGTCCTTCTTAAGCAATTAGAGACCATATATCAATCATAAAACCATGTCTCTATCATGAATACCAAAGACATGCTATCTTCAACAATCTAGAATCTTGGGATCATACTTGCTTGCTTTGATTAATAACCATGTATATATCATGAGCATGTTAACTGTAAATGAACTATAAGAATAGATCACTACTCATGTACTTAAACAAACAAGTTAGTCCTTTAATCGTTTTGTCACTCAATTCACCAAAATCCACTTGAGGGCCTAGATGCACTTTCAATCTCTCCCTTTTTGGTGATTGATGACAACCCGATTAAAGCTCACAAATAATATGAATAAACATTAATGAATTCTCAGATCAGTCATGAGCTCCCCCTTAATATGTGCTTTGAATGGAATTTCAAAAATTTGGCCTCACATGCCAAATGCACATATAAGAGAAAAACATAGGAGCTCCCCCTAAATCTAAGCATATGTGAATCAAACATTATAATGAGATGAATAAAAAACAGCATTTAATAATACAATGACATGCATATCACAGAACTCAAAGAAAGTGTATGTGTGCTGTCCAGACCAAAACCGGTTTCACCGGTTTCATGAATCGGTGTAATCGGTTCTTCCCAGTCATCACACATACAAAACATTTCATCACTCAAACATGCATATCACACTGGCAAAGGATAATTTAATTGGAATACAGGTTCATTACACACAGTAGCATACAATCAAGTTCCTCAAGTCCACAAAGGATAAAGATTCGATAGATTTATTACATCCAATCCAAGTTTCTGCAACACAGCAGAAACCGGTTTCACCGGTTTTCCAAACCAGTAAAACCGGATCTCTCAGAGACAGCACACTAAAACTAAAAGCTAAGCTTTAATCCTTGCTCTTCTCCCCTTTTGTCATCAAGCATCCAATAAGGGCCTGAAGAAGAGTAGTGCTGCCCAGACCTGTTCATCCATCACTGCCCATCGCCGTTGTGGCTTGGAGAATCTTCTTGCCAATGAGGAAGACCTAAATTAATGAGTCACTTCAAGAATAGATCAAAGGGTGGATTTAAAACAGGAAGATATACATCATGACGTACCATAAGCAGGAGGTCCAGTGGGAGGTCCAAAGAGAGCTGTAGCTGCCCTTGTGACAAGATCGTCACCATGTGTAGGAGGAGGAGGTGGTGCTGCAGACGATGAGGCTACAGGGAAGTTCATACCAGTCATGCCAGGTGCAGGAGGAGGTGGTGGTGGCTGATAGACATCATATCCAAAGTGATGCTGAAGAGGCTGAAAGTAACCACTTGCCTGATAGGTGGCCACTAAGTCCTCAACAGAAGGAATCTCCTCTTCAATAGGCTCTGGAGAGGGTGGAGACCTTGGTGGCTGCAAGTGCATAGCATTGTGTATCATTTTGATCGAATCTCTTTCTTTCTTGTCTGCCACTCTCACCCTTTGCTGCTCAACCAATATGTCTCTCTGACTCTTACACATACCAGTGAGAAAGCTCAATATGCGTCGAATAGGAGATGAAGGCTTCTCACTGGAGCGGGATGAAGACGACTGCCGCTGGTCAGACTCAAACCGGTTTAACCGGTTTCTAGAACTGGTAAAACCGGTTTCTGGCTTGCCAGCAGGCTGCTGCTGCTGCTGATCTGCCCCTTCTTGCTGATATCTGTTAGGAGATGGGACCCTGGTCTTCCTGGGTGGCTTTAGCCTCAGTGCTTCATGTTTTGTGTCCTTCACAAATTTCTTGTTGGTGGTTTTCTCAATTAAATACATGATATAAGGAGCAGAACCACAAAGCTTTTGGGGACTCTCTGAAATATTTCTAATTTCCTCCCATAAATACTCCCCAATGCTGAGGTTGACCCCAGGAGGTCTTATGGCAGCAAGCAAATCACGAGCATAATTGGACACATCCGTTTGATTTCCTCCTCTAGGTGTAAGGGTCACTCTAAATAAATTGTTCAAGATATGATAATAGGTATAGAGACCCTTTACCTTCCCAAAGTCACCCTGCTCGGTCCTTGGATACATAAACTTCATTTCCTTAGGGGGCAAAGGACCATCAGCTCTATGTAGCTTGGAACAGGAGGCATCCTCTTCTTCAAGTCCAAATCTTCTGGAAAAGGCAGCAAATGATATACTATAAGGCCTTCCTTCTGTCATCCAGTGCATCCTCCTCATACTCACTCCCTCCTCAACATATAGGGTGGCATAGAACTGAGCAATTATTTCTTTGTTCCAAGAACACTTGAAGTTCATGATCCTTTTGATTCTAGTGTTGGTAACCACCTCGATGATCTCATTGAAGATGGGATAATCAAACCTTGCCATGTAATCCCAATCAATCCACTTTGACTCGGCCTCAATGTGTCCATTCTTTCCAATGATAGCACTAGAATAATAATCTTGGTTAAACAAGGTATGAAATCTATAATCAGTGGCTGTCTTAGGAGTGCCAATATAATTTTCTCTTCTCTTTCTCCTAGCCACATCATTCATTCCATCTAGAAGAAAATTTTCTCCTCTTCTTGGAGCAACGGGCTTTCTGATTTCAGGCATAGTCATCTCATCCTCTTCTTCTTCTTTCTCTTCCCCACAAGCATTACCTTCTTCTTCTTCTTCAACACCAGCACCTCCCTCATCTTCCTCTTCCTCTCCGCTGCTCTCAACAGCTATCCCTTTCCCTTGACGATGCTCAACTCGATAGTTCTCATCACTAACTTCATCATCATCACTTGAAGTGTTAATAGCCTCCTCATGAACATCTTCAATATCTCTAGAAGCTGCTCTCTTTTTCCTGGGCCTCAGATTGTGCCCACTGCGCCTAGGAGGATCATCACCATAAAATCCTCCCGATCCAGAACCACCTTGTTCATCGGCCATTTCTTTCTTTCTCCTCTCGTAAGTGTGAATCTCCTGGTCAAAAAGAATGTGAATATAAATATCAGGACACAGGAATGATTTGGAGATAAAAAGAATTACAAGATTGGAATTTAAGATCAGCTGGCCACAGATCTGTGCAGAACCGGTGAAACCGGTTTGCCAAACCGGTCAAACCGGTTTTGCATAGAGCACAAAGAGCAGGTCTAAGTCATGGGTAAAAGTTGGATTTGGAGGATATGATCAACAGAACTTAAAAACCATGTCCACAAGATATATTCCTTCATCAACAGACCTAGCCCATGGTTCATAGATAAATCTAGCTGAGCAAGATGAATGGCTAAAAGAGTAGGAACAACTGATTATATCCATGAATAAAATCCTACAATCTTGAGAGAAGATTACACATTGAATATGGATGAGGCAGGGTCACTCAGCATGAACCGGTGAAACCGGTTCCTGGCTGCTGAACCCTAAATCGCCCATGTTCAAAATGTAGCCCACCAAATCCAAATCCATTCATGGGGTAGCTTCCTGGGCATACTAGGAGATGATTCCTTGAAGGGTTTTGACAGATATGCAATGAGAAAATAGATCGGGTGATGGGAACATTTGATACCTCGGAATACCTAGGCCGCATGAGCTTTTGAATCCAAAGCGGTTTCCACACCGGTGCCACCGATTCCCAGCACCAATGCCTTCTCAAAACTCAAGGGGACCGAGCTTCCTTCCTTGGGAATCTTCAAATCGCCATGGGGACCAAGGTTCGGCCGAGAGGGAGCTTAGGAGAGAGAGGGGTCGGGCCTGGGTGAGATGTGGAGTGAATGAGGGGTGAAGGGGTAAGTTCTCCTGTGGTAAAGAGATAAGGTGTGTGGCCCCGGCCAAAATCGGTAATACCGGTTTGCCAAAACGGTAATACCGGTTTTTGCTGGGAAACCCAAAAAGTTAATTTTGATCTCCTTAACACTTGAATCCTGACAAGATGAGATGGATAACTTAGGATTGAGTCAGGAACTAGATTTATCATTGATATATTTGAGATTTTTCAATATACTTCAAACCTCCTTGATTCTTCCAAGAGGGTCGGGAAAGATAAAGAATTTCATGGACTTGAGGAAAATCTCACCATTTGTGACTAGTCATCAAACAATCAAGGGCAACAATAGTCACAAACAGATCGATAAGGTCACAAAGACCAAGAACCAAATATTTTCAAAAACACACAAGTCCTATCATGCTAGTTGGATTTTTCAAACTCTATCCTATATCACACAAGCATGCAACTCATCAAGTCAAAAACCATATTGCAATGTTTAGTATATTCCTTTCACCGTTTTTATGGTACAAATGACACCTAGTCAATTATAAAAAGGAGTTTACTAAACATCTAATAGGTACAAGGAACGGGACTTGAGAGAGTTACAAGCGAGAATGCACACACTAGCATGGAAATGAGGCCTAGATGCTCAATGTAAAAGCGTGAGTCAAAGAAACATATCTTAGCCTCTAGCTAGTCCTTTCTTCACATTGGTGAAGATTCATATCACATGGTTTGTGCATTGTCAATATAATCCAAATGCCTTTTCTCTTTATGTTTTTCCCTTTTTATGCATCATAGAAGAGAAATGCATTAAATAGCACAAGACCTATTTTCATCATTTAGTGACCTTTGAATTGGAGAGGCATAATGGATCACTAAAAGATGAAACTCCACAATATAGGTTAAATTCCTTTTTCTTGATGCACATATGTATATGGATGGAAAGGCAAGCTCATATGCATCAATCTTGTCACAAAGCCAAGCAAAGGGATTTAATCTATATTATGGCAAGCAGCTATTTATTGAGAAGAATTCATTGCCCAAGTAAGAAATAGATACAATTTTACCATTTTTGGACAAAAGGCATAGCTTGCTTCAAAGAGAGACAAACTCTCACAAATGAGACTACAAGATCACTAAAAGAAATTGTTAGTCTCAAAGACACAAATTGTAGAATGAACTCCCCCTCAATAGGTGCATCAAGTGTTTGAATCACTTGTCATATGCACTTGTTCAATTTAATGAATTTGAGGAGTTTATTTCACAATTTGGTTCCAGCACATAAATAAATTGCATTTATTGAAATGGTGCCAAGAAAACTTACTATCACAAAGATACCTTATGAATTTGTATGCCATTGAAGTGCTAAGAGAATTTCTTATAATATTCCACATGAGATGAAGCCTTGTAGTAAAACTCATGCCGGAAATTCTGGCACAATTTGCCGGAACTTCTGGTACGACCCAGAGGCTACCGGACATTCATGTCGGAAAATTTGGAGTTGATCGGAACTTAGGTGAACCTCACTGGACCAAACCGGTGAAACCAGTTTGTCCTGGCAGCTTCCATATCAGTGGAAATGTAGCTTTATATAATCCAAGAAATTCTTTTTAAATTGATTTGTTCTGTTCCTGCACTTCAAAGTAATTTGCTCCACAAGAGAGCCATTAAAAGTATCTTATGGCATACGGGGAATAAATGATAGATATAAGTGACTTAGACATATTCAGGCACCCATAACAAGGTATGGAGAACTTGCATTCACAAAGAAGAGTATGAATAAGTTAACCAATCAGAACATGTTACCGAGATGTCATTGGAAATGATATAGCCGATTTAGTGAAGCCTTGGCAATTTGATGAAGTTCATATATATCAATTTATTTGCCAAAGTCCCAATGCATCTCTATTCCCCTACAGGTCTAGCAAGTGTTTTTAGGTACCCAAACCATGTTGGGTCCTTTAAGGTTAGTGACAAGAAACTTGGGAACCCAAATAGCTCTTATGCTAGTTTGAGGTAAACTGATCACTCTAGTAGCATAAGTGCCAGCTTTGTCTTTTCCAAGCTTAGCAAAATCATAATGGATAAGATCAGATGTTGGAATGTTACCATTTGGACAATCCTTACCCATATGTCCCTTTGAACGATAAGTGTAGCAAATCCGGCTTTTGGTCTTGCTTGGTGATTTGCTCTTCTTTTTGATCACTTGTACCTTGCTATCCTTTCTGCTTGAGGATGTAGCTTGATCACCCTTTTTGAAGGATTGGTGCACTGCCTCAGTCAGAACCGGTTTTACCGGTTTCTGTAACCGGTTAAACCAGTTTTGCACAGGCAGCTCCACCTTCTTCAAAGGACATGCATCAATCAAGTGTCCAACTTCCTTACATTTGTAGCATGCCCTTTTCTTGGATCCTCTCTGCTTCTTTCCCTTGCTTTTAAGCTTGATAGGGCACATGGATGCGTAATGCCCCATGTTTGAGCATTCGAAGCATTGTATGTGATCAAGTCCCTTTTTCCTCATTTCTTGAGTCTTGTTCTTGTTGACTTGCTTGTCATGCTTAGGGACTAAGCCAGTGACCATTGATTCCTTCTCAAACTTATTCACCATGTGTTCACAGTTATCTTGAGGAGGTTGCACTTGGCCCTTAAGTTTGACCAAGTCATTCTTGATCTTTTCTCTCTCTTGCTTCATGTCTTCCAATTCTTCAGCAAGGAGATCATCACAAGACTCTACAAAAACATGCTTACCACAAGATTTGGTTGCTTGGGAGCAACACGGTTTTTCACACAATAAAGTAGAATTGATGTGAGAGCATGTGCATGTGTGTGTATGAGGTTCAAGATACTTTACCGATGTGATCATGACCTCATGAGATGTTTCTAGCAAAGCATATGAATCAACAAGCATCTCATGGGAATATTCAAGTTCCTTGTGAGTGCCTTGCAATTTCATATGCTCACTAGTGAGCTTCTCGAGTTGAGCACTAAGCATTTGTTTTTCTTGTTCTAAGGATGCTACACAAGTAGATAAATCAGTAGCACAAGCATAATCCTTTAACAAGATTTCATACTTACTGACCAAGAAGGCATGAGATGATTTGAGAGCCTCTAGTTCTTTGGTCAAAGAACTTAGTCTCTCATCAATTTGACCATTGCCCTTCTTGGTCTTCTTCTGCTTCTTCTTCTTGGCCATCAAGCACATTAAGTTTTCATCACTGGAAGATGAAGCAGAGCTGCACATGGGCTCTCTGGCAGAACCGGTAAAACTGGGGTTGCAAACCGGTAAAACCGGTTCCTGCACATGATCCAAGTTTTGCACTTTATTGCTCTCTTGCTCTAAAGATGAGGTCATCTGAGGCTCACAAGATATTGTTGATGTAGATGAGCATTTCTCAGATGACTTCATGACTTCTTGCTCTTCATCATCACTTTCCGGATTTTCAAATATATCCTTGATGAGAATCCAAATGAGATGTGCATCTCTTCGGATTCCTTCCTCGCTAGAGATGATATCCCATAAATCTTTACAAACAGAACTTCGCAAAAAGTCAGTAACACAAGCATTGAGTTGCGTGCAAGCTAGCTCCTTTTGAGTGAGGTTTGACAAACCAATGTTGTCATAATCAAAGTTAGGAGGTAGAATGCTAGCAACTAAAATATGTTCAATTACAGGATCTATATTTCTAAGAGCATTATGAACATTACCAAACCAAGAAGCATAGTTTGAGCCATCAAGCTCAAGTGGCTCAAAATGTACCTCAATCGACATCGACATCTTTTCTTCATGGCGGTTAAGCTTTTATGTGAAGCCAAGCTCTGATACCAATTGAAAGGACCATGATGTCGCCTAGAGGGGGGTGAATAGACGAATCTGCAGTTTACAAAAACTAATTCCAACTGTCAGCACCAAAACTGGTATTACCGGTTTCCCAAACCGGTAAAACCGATTCTTGCACAGATTGCACTAACAAGTATATTTCCCCTCTACGAATTCTAGCACAAACCACAAATGGTGTGAAGCTTCCAGGGATGTTTCCAAGTGTTCCAATGGAGCCTCTGCACACAGCTCAACACACCAAAGTAGATCGAAGCGGAAGCACAAGTAATATGCTAGAAATGACAATATGAGGAAAGAGCTCAAACCAAGAGGCAAAGAGATTTTTCTCCCGAAGTTCGGATTCACCGCTCGCACCAAGCAGCCACCAAGGCACGGTGAATCCTACTCTCCGTTGAGGAAGCTTATATGACCACACAAAGTCAAGCTATCTCCTCCTTCCACTAACCTTCACAAACGATCCCGTGGCTCACCACACACTTCGGTAGCTCACCGGGCAACGCCTAGCCGTCTAGGAGGAAGAACCTCCAAGAGTAACAAATGCTTCAACGATTGCTTGACGAAACCACAAGTGTTCAAGGATTAGGATTGCTCTCCAATACTCACACACAAGTCACTCTCTCAACTAACTCAAAAATTCAAGCTATGAGCACAAGTCTCACTTAGAGAGGTTGGGGAGAGCTCAGCTGGCCTCTAGAATGTGTTAAACTCGAAATGAGCCAGCAGCCCTCAAAGAGGAGCTCATGGGTATAAATACCCACCACTCCAAAAACTAGCCGTTTTTCTGTCAGAGGAAAACCGGTTCCACCGGTTACAAAACCGGTTTTACCGGATTTCAAAGAAACTAGCCGTTAGACGCTCGAGGCCACCAAAACCGGTTTAACCGGTTCCCAAAATCGGTTCCACCGGTTTTGCCAGGGAACCCACACTAAGTTAGAAACTCTCATGGTTAGACTCACATGGGTTCACTTGAGCACTTTTGGAGATTGTCATTCAATCAATGTTGCATCCCTCTTGATAGTACGGCATACCTATACTCAAGACATAAGATAAATCATAATTCAACCACTTGAGCTTGTATGTCAATGATCATTGTCCCCCCCCCCCCCCCCCCCCCCCCCCCCCCCCCCCCCCCCCCCCCCCCCCCCCCCCCCCCCCCCCCCCCCCCCCCCCCCCCCCCCCCTGCCAATACTTGATCAATCACTTGTTTGAGGGCTTTTCAACATTGTATTTTCAACTGAGCATATCCACCTTGAGCTAGTGACTTAGGATTTTCCATAACTTATATTTGAGTTCACTTTAATCCTTAGGCCACTCCCTTCATCAATCATAACATATATGCATTGCATTGCTTCTCTTGACAAGACTTGGATATGATACTTCGAAACCCCCCGGATACTAGATACTTCACCTTAACAATTCGCACATGGTCATAAGTCGTCACTTAACCAAAGCTTGCTTAGTCCCTCGCTCTAGTCATCTCGATTTGTTTCTTCACCACTTACCCTTGCATCATCAAGTTAGCTTTGCTTTGCCATTGAATAAATTCCATTTGAAAGATTCTTCAAATGCTTGTTCTTGATTAATAAAGAATATCCCACATAATGCAAGCTTCCAATTGTAGACCAATATGTAGCACATAAGCTCATGTCATTTTATCTTACATACATGAAGTCTTGCAATATCCACTCTTATGCATTTTCCTTCTTTTCTTAGCTGATCCGTAAATCTTTATCTTCATCATAGTGATATTGTCTCATGTCTTGATCAAAGAGCATCCATGTCATGAGATCAATAGTGATCCAAACATACTTCATTGAAACTATCATCCCAATATTTCAATGACAGTCCTTCTTAAGCAATTAGAGACCATATATCAATCATAAAACCATATCTCCATCATGAATACCAAAGACATGCCATCTTCAACAATCTAGAATCTTGGGATCATACTTGCTTGCTTTGATTAATAACCATGTATATATCATGAGCATGTTAACTGTAAATGAACTATAAGAATAGATCCCTGCTCATGTACTTAAACAAACAAGTTAGTCCTTTAATCGTTTTGTCACTCAATTCACCAAAATCCACTTGAGGGCCTAGATGCACTTTCACCTGATTACGTCAAGATACCTGGTCGACCAAAGACACAGAGGAGAAGGGAGTCAACTGAACCACGCAAACCCACTAGAATGTCTAAGGCTGGAACTGTGATTAGATGTAGGAAGTGCAAGGGTACTGGCCACAACATATCAACTTGTGATAAGAGGAATGGTCAAGGAATATCTGCAGCTGCTAGTCAAGGAGCATCTGCACCTGCTGGTTCTCATAGTGTTGGTACTCCAAATGTAATGACTCAATCAGCAACACAACAAAGCCAGACATACATCACAAAGAGGAAGGCAACTACATCTCTTCAAATTTTAGAAATAAGTAAAAACTCAAGCAAGGTGATTAAATTTACACACCGACTTCTCTCATTTATATTAACTTAGTTTGTTACACACTGACTTCTCTCATTTACTTTAGGTAACCAATAAAAAACAAAAGTTGATGACTTCTACAAGTGCTAAGGCAAAGGTGGCTACAGGTCCTAGTGGCTCTGCTGCTCTCAACCTCCAGGCCAATGTACCACTTTCTCAAGCCAGTTCAAGTGTCAAGATCATCATCAAATCTGGGACAACAACTGCTCAAGTTTCAGCTTCTGCACCTCGCACTTCCAAGAAACCTGAAGCAAAGAGGCCCTTGAATGCACCACTGATGCTCCTTCCTCCATGGCAAAGTGACAAGCTGTGATGCAATTTGGGCTATCTGTGGTGTAACTTTGGCTATTTATCATGTAACTCAGTAATAGTGCTATGCCAAACGTTGTGGCTTGTCCTTTTCTTTATACTATCATGCCAGACTCTATGCCATGTTATTTAGTTAAGCTATTAAACCAGACTTGTTATTTCCTATTATATGTATGCCAAACTTAGTGGCCATTATATTTCCTATTCATATGCTTCCCTTGATTAATTGTTCATCATTGTTTGCCAATCCATAGACATCACATGATGATAACAACTTTGACATAGTCATTACGATAACAACATAGACATACACATCAGTGGTGTCACACCAGTTCTGCTGGTACATCAAAAGCCATTACTACACAGCCTACTACAACACAGTTATACATATCAAAAGCCAAGAACACGCATGACTACCAGGATTGTCGACACAGCTAGGAAAACACCAACATTCTTCCCCCATGTGGCCACCATCTGCATATTGCCTTCCATCGCCTGTTTGTGAACAACAAACTCCATTTTCAGCAACTGGATCTCTTCCTTTAGCTGCTCAGTTCCTACTAAGTCCTTCCTCATGGACTCCACCTCTTGCTTCAACCGTTTAGCATCCAACTCTTGCCTCAGGAGTTGTTGCTTCAGTAAATAATGCCGCATTTCCTCAGTTGTGATGAATCCTTTCTTCTGAAGATAGCTGGCATAAACATCTCCCCACACGTAGTAAGAACAGAGAGGGGCCTACAAGAAAATACCATCAAATCTCCCCACATGAACAAACCAAATTTCTCCAAATCCATCGACTTTACTCACCACAATGAACTTCTTCGGGCATTTGAAGAACCTCTCCATGTAGTTGCTGCTTGACTTGGAAACAAGCTCAAGCATTTGCTCCTTCTTGCAGGTCGGGCACCGAATCAATGGCAACCCACTTGGCTCCATCGCCCTCAGCTCCACATTTGAACGCCCTGTCCTGCTCCTCGATGAGCTCTCGGACATAGCAACAGAGGAGGATGCCGATGGTTCGAGCGCCACCCTGACGTCGCCTTGACGACTCCCTTCGCATCCGTCGCCGCCGCCGCGCTAGGGTTTGCCGAAAGCGAGAGAGACGAGAGCAGAATGGGGAAAAGAACCGAGCGCTCGCCTCGGGAATTTTTTAACCCTCCACGAGCTGCCGAGCTGACTCGGAGTGGCCCATCTGATGTGGCGTCTCAGTCGGACAAAACCAGGGACAGCGAACATTTGACCTGGTATTGAAAGTTGGAGGAGGTACGGTACCCGGTTTCATACATGGAGGAGGAATTTTAAACTTCTGTGACAAATGAGGGAGGCAAAGTGGACTTTTTCCCCCAAAAAATGGCCTCTGCTGGCATGGGTTTAAAGACAGTGTAATTTAGCCCATATTATGGCCCATTGATTATTTCTGACCCGTTCAAATATTGATCTGATCCGATCCGGGCCGAGGTGTCCGGGCCGCGTTGACACGGTGGACGCCACCCCACACACATTCCCCATCCGGCCCCTATTTTCCATTAGCCCCGGCCGCTGCAGGTGCAGCCTACCTCTTCCCACACCCACAGCACCGATTTCCGTTCCCCGTCGCCGTCATCGTCGCCCCCCTCTCGCCGGTCTCGGCCTCGACGCCGAGAGATCCGCTTCCGAGGGCAGCACGGACGCGCTCCAACTCGGTCAGTTCATCAGCTCTCACCCTACGCCCCTTCGTGCTCCCTCGGCGCTACTGCGGGCCGTGGTACTGTCTCGTAGGGCAATGGGCAGCCGCCCACTGATCTGTGTAGTTCGGCGCGCGTCGTTGGCGGGGTCGCTGGGGCATGGAGTGAGTGGCTTCAGCCTTGCTTCGGGTCGGGTCAGGTTGGGTTTAGCTTAGATTCGATTTTCCGGTCTTTTTTTTTAACAAATCGAGTGGAGATTGGTCTGGAGTCCTGGAGGGATGGCGTCTGAACTTGTGCTTCGTACGATTTGCCTAGCACAGCCTCAGATCGAGGGCTTCGGTGCGATGGGGAGCACCATAGCAGTCGCAGTGGCTGAATTCTGTAATTCAGTGTTGGAGCCTATATGGCTATATATGTTTGTGACTGGTGGTAGGAGACTAGAAACCTGGGAAGATTATGTAGGGCCCGTTTGGTAGGGCTTCTCCAAAACAGCTTCACTGTGAAGCTGAAAAAAACTGCTTTGCCCAGCTTTTAGTTCATTTTTACATCGTTTTCCGAAACAGCTTCACGCTACAGTGCCTCATTTTGCGCAAAACTGATGAAGCTGAGCCGGTATAAGCTCTACCAAAGGGGCCCGTAGACCTTGCCATTTTATTTATAGTTGAGTTCGATTCTGAATTACATACATGATGATAAATCTCAAATCAGATAGTGTAAATTTGACCTTCTATAGGGAGACTGCATGGGCAACAAAACCAACCAAATAATGTTTTTGTTGTTGGCTTGTACAAACTTGATTCCTATGGAGATGAAACTATAGGATTTGGTGCCATGAACATAGAACTCAATTTCCTTGATTGAAATATGCTGATCTTCTGTCCATCTGTATTCTGAAGCAGCCTACCAGTTTTGGAAGTTTCTTTGCCCTGCATACTCATGCTTATCTGAACATGTTATTACTTTAGTACCACATTTCCGCATTGGTAATTTGTGTGTATATAGACTTTGTATGGAGACCCATAAACATGAGGGGTTGTTGGAGCCATTTGGGTTGTCAAAAAATAATAAGGCTTACGCATTAAAATTATTGGTTGATAGTCCTAGACTTAAGCGAGTCATGAGTTCTAGTCCCATTCTGTTTTGCGTGTGTTCGTTTGTCATAGGCATTTTTGTTCTTTTGCTTAGTATTTTCTTTGACTAAATTGTTTTTGTAAGTTCTTAGAATCTTTGGTTTGGCTTCTGCCAATCAACTAGTTTGCAGGTTGTAGTAAACCGGGAGATAATCACATCTAAGATTTGTGTCATTTTTTGCTTGACAATTTTAACTTTCAAAGTTATAGTTGCATCTCTTAAAATACCAATTTGAACCTCAAGGTTGCATATGCCTTCATGGTCCTAGATTGGATCTAATACTTTTGTTTCCATCTTCATAGTTTTGTAGTGTGTATTAGTTTCTTCAATCTTGCCATGCAATATTTTGTTCTGCTTGAGCATTTTTCAATGCAGTGAATAATATCAAACCTCCATAGGTGCCTGGCGCCTTGCTTCACAGCAGCAGTAGTATTACATTGAAGTCCCAAATAGAACGTTAACTCTTGTTATAATTCAATGTTTCAAATCATAAATAAATTTTTTTTTTTTTTTTTTTTTTTTTTTTTTTTTTTTTTTTTTTTTTTTTTTTTTTTTTTTTTCTTTTTTTTTTTTTTTTTTTTTTTTTTTTTTTTTTTTTTTTTTTTTTTTTTTTTTGC
>CM014272.1:74202405-74244467 GCA_004135705.1 Alloteropsis semialata | reverse complement strand
CCAGTTGATGTGGTATTGTGGTTTCGAGAGTGTATACAGAGCAGTTCTAGTCTTAGTACTCTCAATTTCTATAGGAATGTTTATGATTTTGCTTCGGCCTATAGTAGTCTAGGTATAAGGGAATTTGCTAGCTACCACTGTCATATCCTTTTAGTGGAGAAGACATGGCTTCCTTGATTTATGCACTATGCTGAACCAGAATTACTATGGCAAGGCTCTGCGAGTTCCATTTTAAGATGCCCCATATGGAAAGGCTCAGCAATAATTCATTTCCATAGCTAAGCAAGTGTACAAAACCCAACATCCAGAGAATATTTATAGGCAATATCCCTTTAATGGCATGGAAGCTCATCATTTATATTCCCAGTGTTCCAAAACGGAAGAAGCCCTGGGTTATCTGATATAGTGATGGAGACATAAATTTCCACAAATTTGTTGGGTCATCGTTAGGATCGATTTAGTCTCATATTTTTCTCCCCTCTTTCACAGAGGCTCTTTTTTATAATTGTTAATACAAATACTATCTGCTCTACATACGGCACAGAGCACAAATATGTATCTGTAAATGACTGTTGTCATTTAGTGGTTGGTTGCGTGAGAACACAGAATGGATGTCAAGCTTCAATCACCTGGGACGATTGCTGTGGAATTTTAGTGTTTTTTTAAACGTCCAATTAAAGCTTAATGGGAATTTTCACGTTTCCAATAATTATTGTGCCATTTGCAATAGAGCTGAACCAATGAATCCAATTGATGTATATGTTAATGACAGTTATATCATGGAACATGTACATTGATATCTATAAACCATGACACAGTGTCAAGTATTTCAAGAACAAATGTGCAACCTAATGTGCAACCTATATGACACTTATGTGCCCTCTAATCTAAAATATTAATTTATCTGAACATCAAATGAGTTCATAACAGATCCCCCTGTTTTCTTATAAGAAAACACTTGCGTAAAATGAGAATTCCACACTTTTATTTCTATAGTGCTTTGATGATTTTGCTTCTTCAAATAGAAGCTTAGGTGTTAGGGGATGTCCATGGCATGGCACTGCAAGTTCCATTTGAAAATGCCCGATATGGGAGGCTCGGCAATAATTCATCTCCATGAGCTAAGCATGTGTACAAAACTGATGACATTCCGTTGTAGCATCCAGAGGACATTCATAAGCAGTATCCTTTTAATGGCAGCGCACCCATCCTTAATATTCCCACTGTTGCAAAACTGAAGATGCCCAAGTGTTTTTCATATTTAGATGGAGACAGCAGTTTCTACAGACTTCGATTTCATTCTCATATTATTATCCCCTCTTACACGGAGGGTCATTTTTCCTACTCCCTCCATTTTTCATTATAAGGCATGGTATGACTTGGCATGGTCTTCCAAGTTACAATTTGATCATTTGTTTATCTTTTTTTATATTGTTTATGGTTATGAACTTATGATCATGGTAGAGTATATTTGATTACGAATCTAACCATATAAAATTTACATTACAAAAAATAAAATATTGATAGTTAAATTATTGGTCAAAGATTGTAAAGTTTAAATCTTGATATGCGTGTACGCCTTACAAAAGAAAATGGAGGGAGTATTTATTAATACAAACACTATAAAGTGTACAACAGAGGTGGATTTCTGTGTGTAGATGGCTGTAGTGAAAATTTGTAGTTGGCACTTCATTTAGTGGCTGATAGGGTGATGCCACAGAATGATGTCGAGCATGGATCACCTGACCGATTGTTTTTGGAATTTTCTGATCGTTATGACGTACAATTAAAGCATATGGTGATTTTCACATTTGCAATAATTATTGTGCCATTTGCAAAAGAGCGGAACCAATGAGTCCTATTGATGTATTTGTAAATGACATAGTTATATCATGAAATATGTACATTGATAGTTATCAACCATGCACAGTTATGTTGATGAACATGTCGAATGTTGTGCATTTAGTCACAGCATGGTGTTTCCTAGTATTTCAAGAATAAATGTGCAACCCATGTGACGTTTATGTATCCTTTCATCTAAATTATTAATTTATATGAATGTCGAGTGTGTTCAAATTCATGCCCATGTTTTCATATAAGAAAACGTTATTTTGTGCCAAAAAGAATTACAGACATTTATTTCTATAGTAATGTTGATGATTTTTCTTTTTCATACAGAAGCCTAGGTGTAAAGGAATTCGTAAGCCATCACTATCATATCCTTTCAGTGGAGAAGACATGTCTCCTTTAATTTCTGGACTATGCTGAACCTGAATTAGAATGACAAGGCACAGCAAGTTCCATTTGAAAATGCCACATATGGAAAGGCTCAGAAATTATTCAGCTAAGCTAAGCAAGTGTACAAAACTTGTCGGCATTCTGCTGTGTAACATCCAGAGCACATTCATATATAGGGCAATATCGTTTTAATGGCAAGGATCCTCATCCGTACTATATTCCGAGTTTTCCAAAACTGAAGGTGCCCAAGGCCTTTTCACATTGCGATGGAGACAGCGGTTTCCACAAATTTGTTGGATCATTGCGATCGATTCCGTTCTCATAATATTCTCCCCTCTTTCACATGGGGTCATTTTTGTATTTGTTAATCTAAATACACTGTATTCTACCATGCACACAGGGCTTTGGATGTGTATGTGTCAATGACTATTGTGGAAATTTCTAGTTTCCATTTCAATTGTTAGCAGTTAGTTGGGTAATGACCATGACATTGATGTTGAACGAGCATTGTTCACGTGAACAATTGATAAAGCATTTTGAAGATTTTTTTTACAATATCAAATTAGGTTATATATTGAATTTTGACTGTTTGCAATATTCTGCCATTTGCACTAGAGCTGAACCCATGTGTCCTATTGATGTATGTGTACATAACGAAGTCATTAATATTTATTAAGAATGCACATCAGTGGTGATGTACATTTTGAATGCTGCCGATTTAATAAAGCCATGGGGTTCCAAGCATTATAAGAATAAATGTGCAACCTATATGACACATGTGTGCAACCTGTCTGAACATCGAATTTGTTCAAAATTCATTGCCATCTTTTGTTGTATGAAAACATCAGGTTCAAATAATAATTTTATTAATTGATTAGAGATGAATATTGATTATTTGCTTGTTCTGATAGAAGCATTGGTATATGGGCTTTGCTGGCTATCGGTAGCTTGTCCTTTTAGTGGAGAAGACATGATCTAGCTACTTAATTTTGGCACTAATAAAGCAAGGCACTGCAAGTTCCATTTGAAGATGTCTCATATGGCAAGGAACTATAATCACTTATCTCCATCAGACGAGTAAGTGTACGAAACCTGTTGACATTCTGCTGTAACATCTTTAGACCATAGCACATTGATAGGCTATATCCGTTTATTTTACCACTATTCCAAAAATGGAGTGCTATAATTAACATGAAACTGCATGAAAAACATCAAGTTTAAATGAGAATTATATTTTTTTTATAAAATGAATATTGATTATTTGCTTGTTCTTATAGAAGCATTGGTATATGGTTGTATTTGTTAGGTACCAATAACTGTCTCTCCAGATTAGTGGCAGCTGTATTTGCTTGATGTGAATCACGTGCATCATATAGCTGAGTCAGTACGAAAAATCATGGATGTTGAGAACTATGAAACAAGAACAAAGCACCTGAGAATAATCCTGCAAATCTAAAGTGCATCTTCTTGTGGTCGAAACCGGAGAACCAGGAGCTGGAACATGAGAACAAATCACAAAACACTTCATCGATTTGGCCAACCGCATGCGCACTAGGAACCACTTGTGTTCAGGATCTCACAGGTGCTCATACTGCTGGAGCTGGAGTATACCATCTTACTTTGTTCGGTTTACCCATATTTTGCTTCACACCATCCTCAAAGCTAACTTCTATCGGAGTGTCAAATTAAGAGGCATCCTTACTGTAACTGCTTCGCTCGTGGGTGCTCCGGTGTTGGATTCCTTGGTGTTTTTAATTTCTTTGTAGGTATATCGACCCTCACGTCTGGTTCGGAGGGCAGGGATATCCCGACCCTACAGTATTCTGGACACAGAAGCCTTGGCAATGCCTATTAATACCTGCACAGTTACGTGGAATGTTGTTTATTCAGTAAGACTATGGAGTTTCAAGTATTTCAAGAACAAATGTGCAACCTATACTATGACACTTGTTCCTTCTTATCTAAAATACTAATTTATCTGAACATCAAATGTGTTCAAAACAGATTCCCCTGTTTTCTTATGAGAAAACGTTTCGGTAAAATGAGAACTCCACACTCTTATTTCTTTAGTGATGTTGATGATTTTGCTCCTTCAAATAGAAGCCTAGGTGTTAGGGAATTGCTATGGCAAGGCACTGCAAGTTCCATCTGAAAATGCAACATAAGCGAAGGCTCGGCAATAATTCATCTCCATGAGCTAAGCATGTGTACAGAACTAGATGACATTCCGCTGTAACATCCAGAGGGCACCCATTCTTAATATTCCAACTATTATTTCAAAGCTGAAGTTGCCCAAGGTTCTTTCATATTTAGATGGAGACAGCAGTTTCTACAGACTTGTTGGATGATTGGGATCGATTCAATTCTTATATTATTATTCCCTCTTCCACGGAGGGTTATTTTTCCTATTTATTAATACAAATACTATAAATTGTACAACACAGGCATGGATTTTTGTGTTTAGATGGCTGTAGTGAAAATTTGTAGCTGGCACTGCATTGGCTGGTTGGGTGATGACCATGCACAGAATGATGTCGAGCAACGATCTCCTGACTGATTGTTTTTGGAATTTTCAGATTTTTTTTAGAATGTACAAAACTAAAGTATATGGTGATTTTTTTTCACATTTGCAACAATTATTGTGCCATTGCAAATGAGTGGAACCAACAATGAGTCCTATTCATGCATATTGTTGGGGATTTGGCCCGCCGACAAACGCCTTCTACTTGTTTTGCTCTGTTTTCACACAAAAACGGCAACTGACAAAGGAGAAGAAGCCAATCGGCTTCTTCTACTTGATGAGTCCCTAATTTGGCTTCGTCCAGAGAAATAAGCCAATTCGGTTTCGTCCAGAGAAATAAGCCAAAGCCGATCGGCTTCGGTCGGCTTACCTGGTCACGTGCCAGAACGACGTTATCCAAACTAAGTTAGAAGCCAATATGGCGAAGGAATGATACTGTTGAATGCCAAAAGCTATGATTGAGTCATTGGCTAGCTTCGGCTTGCTCTATATTGCAGGTTCTTGGAGGAGCTGTTGGCTTTTGGACGCCGAGAGATGGCTTCGGGCCGTCCTGACTCGGAAGAAGCCAAATCAAGGAGCCACATACCTCTTTCCAGCTGGCGAAGCGGGCGTGGACCAAGTCCAACAAGACCAGGTCCAAGCCAAGTCAAACACGGGATCGCAAGTCTACGCATTCACATTGGAAGGAGTAAATGTACCAAAGCATCCCTGGGCTATTTGTGTTGTATAGTCTAGAGGATGATGCCTGATCCTAGGGGTACAACGGGAATGTAAAGTCCCTTGGTCTTCCTATAAAAGGAGACCCCTCTCCCACATGTAAAGGTTGTTGATTCCCGAGTACATTGTTGACGAGTAATATTATTGTTGCTTGTCACTGTTGCTCAGTTTCATCCGTTGCTTGGGTTTATTGGCTTCGGCCGCTATCCCAACAACTGGCGCCCACCGTTTGTGCTGTGCACGAACAAAACCCACGAAAACCACCATGCCACCCAAAAAAGCCAAGTCAACCACCACCACACCAAATACGACTTCCAGCAACGAAGTCGCTCCCCAACCCCCAATCCCACAACCAAGCCTACTACAAATAACCGAAACTGTTATCGATGATCAACAGGTCGATAACGAAACCCTTACCACTGAAGAGAGAATGCACCGACTTGAAGAAAGGCTTCGTCTTCGACGCCTTGAGCAGCAGAGAGAGCTGGAGGCTGCACAGCTCGAACTGGAGCAACAAATGCAAGAGGAGGAAGAGGAGCAGCAGCTTCAATTGCTGCAAGTCAAGAAGCACCTGGAGGAGTTGAGGCAAGCAAAACAGAGGAGGTTGAACAATACAAGCTCAAGAGCTGAAAAGCTGCGCCAAGAGCTTGAGAAAGCCAAAAAACAAGTTGCTGAGCTACAAGCAGAGCTCAATGAGCCAAACATCACCATCAACCCACCAAACCACAACTCTTCATCCCAAACTGGCTTCCAAACACTCCACACTCGCCCCATCGACCATACTTGCCCACTCTCAGAAAGTCTTCAATTGGCAAGATGGCCACCATCTTATAAACCTATTTCTTTACCAAGATACAATGGCCTCACTGACCCGAAGCAGTTCCTCATGAGTTACGAAGCTGCAATAGCTTCTGCTGGGGGAGATGATGTTGTTCTAGCAAAATCTTTCATCATTGTCTGCGATGGCACTGCAATGAACTGGTACACGAAGCTGCCAGGTCTATCAATCAACAGCTGGTATGATCTGAAGAGGGAGCTCATAAAAAATTTTAGCATTATGGGAGATCAATCACTCTCATATGCTGAACTCACACTACACCAGTAGCCGAAGGAGCCCCTAGAGGACTACTTCCGCAGATTTGTTACCCTACGCGCTCAAGCTCCGCACATCCCTGACGAAGCAGCGAAATTCGCAGCAATACAAGGGCTTCGCCCTGGACTATTTGCACAGCATATCGCAAGAGAGACACCAGCTACTTTGGCAGACCTATATGATGAGTTCAAGAAGTATTGTCGGTCTGACAATGACAACCGAATGAGATTGGCTAGAGAAGCCATCATGAGAAACCAATATGAGTCACAACCCAAAAACCATCACCACAGCCACAACTACCAAAACTACTCCCACCAAACAATCATGAAGGTAGACAACCCACCTTCTTCCCAAGCTACCCAACCACCTTACCCAGAAAGCCAACACCACAACCAGAGAAATGAGCCCACTCAAAGGGGCGGAAAAGCCGGCAGAGGCCGAGGAAGAGGAAGAGGTCCATTGGGACCTGAGCTGTTTTGCCAATACCACGGCAAAAATCACACCCATGGCACAGAGCAGTGCCGAGACATCAAGAAAACAATAGAAAAGCTAAGAGCAGAGAAGATTCAAGCAACCCAAACGAAGCAAATATCGGCTTCGCAGCCAAACACCCAAAGCCTTTCCCAAGCTATCCAACCATACTGCCCAGTATACCCCTCGCTAAACTCAAACACTGTGCACCCATCAACAGCAATGGCAACTCAATATGTGCCTTCGCCACAAACCTTTCAGCACTATTACCCACAAGCCACATATCCTCACTTGTACCCACAAACCTCCCACCAAATGGCTTCGCAAAACATAAAGGTTGAGGAGCTACCACCACCACCACCACTTCCACAACAAAAAGCCAATCAACAAGAAGCTCCAAGCCCACTCCCAAGCTATGGACACATCATGCCCATCTCTGGAGGATCATCGCTTGCTTTTGAGAACAAAAAGCAAAGGAAAAGCTATTTCCGTCAAGTCAACAATATCTCTGTTGATGGTCCATACAAAAAGTCAGAATGGTCTCATATGCCCATCACCTTTACTGAGGAAGATCTCAAACTCCACAATTTCCCACACAATGATGCGATGTCAATCGAAGCCAATATTGCTGGCTGGACGATCGGAAAAGTGCTAGTAGACACAGGAAGCTCTGCTGACATCATCCTAGCAAAAACACTCAGAAACATGACCAATATCAACCCAGACAACCTGGAGCCATCAGACACTCCATTGGTCGGCTTCGGGGGGAAGCGAACCCAAACACTTGGAAAAATTTCATTGCAAGTATCCTTCGGTGACACATCCAATGCAAGAACAGAGTACATCACCTTTGATGTAGTAGACATGATCTTTGATTACAATGTCATCTTCGGAAGAGGAGTCATAAACGCCTTTGATATCATCATAAGGCAATCATTCTTATGCATGAAAATGCCAGCTCTCAAAGGAGTTATAACTGTATATGGCGACCAGAGGGAAGCCAGAAACATTGAGAAAGCCAGAGCACCTGGTCAGCGAAATGTGCATTTGCTTGAAGAAAAAGATCCATATTACCCAGAAGAAAAGCCAAATATTGAGAAAGATAGCAGAAAGATGCAGAAAGCTACAGAGACGAAGCAGGTGCAGCTGCAGCCTGATGTCTTCAACAGAGAAGTGATCATTGGCTCAGATCTAGAGCCGGAAGAAGAAGATAGGCTCATCGAATTCTTGAGGAATAATAAGGACGTGTTCGCTTGGTCAAGCAAAGATCTACCAGATGTCGACAGAAGCATAATTGAGCATAAATTGGCAATTAGTCCTGATATGAAGCCAAAAAAGCAAAAGCTGATAAAGATGTCAGAAGAGAAAGCTGATGCAGTAAAAACCGAAGTGCAAAGGCTGCTGGACGCCAATGTCATACGCGAAGTCAAATATCCAACATGGCTAGCAAACACTGTACCAGTTCAGAAGAAGAATGGGAAATGGAGAATGTGCATTGATTTCACCGACCTTAACAAGGCTTGTCCAAAAGATGATTTCCCACTACCAAGAATCGATAAGATCGTTGATCAAGCAGCAGCAAGTGAAATGATGTCCCTTTTAGATTGCTTTTCTGGCTATCACCAAATCTGGATGAAAAAAGAGGATGAGGAAAAGACCAGCTTTATCACACCAGTTGGCACTTTTTGCTTCGTCAGGATGCCCGAAGGGCTTCGGAATGCAGGAGGCAGCTTCTGTCGAATGTCAAGCACAGTGTTCAAGGACGAACTGTTCAAAACTATATTGGCATATGTTGATGACATCTTGGTCAAAAGTGCCAAAAGGCAAGATCACATATTAGATCTGGTAACCGCCTTCGCTCGCATGAGACAAACTGGTCTCAAGCTAAATCCAGAAAAGTGTGTATTTGGAGTGACAAAAGGCAAAATACTTGGCTGTCTGGTATCAGCTCATGAGATAGAAGCCAATCCAGACAAGATAAATGCAATCCTTGACATGGAAGAGCCAAAGTGCATGAGAGATGTGCAGAAACTGTCGAGGCAGAATTGCTGCACTCAACAGATTCATCGCAAAAGCAGCTGAGCGAAGCTTACCATTCTTTGCAACACTCAGAAATGCAGCTAAGTTTCAATGGGGACCACAGCAATCAGAAGCATTTCATGAGCTAAGGCAATACTTGATGCAGCTAACGAAGCTGACAGTACCAGACCCAAAGGCACCATTGCTACTGTACATTGCAGCATCACAATCAGCAGTGAGCGCAGCGCTCATCACAGAAAAGCTGATAGATGGCAGAAACATTCAGCAGCCAGTATACTATGTGTCGGAGGCATTGGCCGCATCGAAGCTGTTTTATACAGAGATTGAAAAAATGATCTATGCAGTGATAATGGCTTCCAGAAAGCTCAGACACTATTTTGAGGGCCACAATATCAAAGTCCTCACGGATCAGCCTCTCAAGGAGCTTTTGAACAACAAAGAAGCTTCGGTGAGAATTCGCAAGTGGGCTGCAGAGCTTTCAGAGTATGTCGTGGATTTCGAAAGAAGAACAGCAATCAAATCACAAGTCTTAGCAGATTTCATAGTGGAGTGGACATCACCCAAGCCACAAAACACTATCAGAGAGGAAAACTGGCTGATACACTGTGACGGTGCTTGGGGGGACAAGGGAGCTGGCATCGCGGCAATTGTGCAATCGCCTTCGGGTATAAAAATGAGATATGCAGCAAACTTAGAGTTTTGCAAATGCAGTGACAGAAGCACAAACAACGTTGCTGAGTACGAAGCTGTGTTACTTGGGCTCAGAAAAGCCAAGGCTTTGGGAGCTCAGAGATTCACTGTCAAAACAGATTCAAAGGTGGTAGCAGACCACATTGAAAAAGAAAGCATAGCGAAACAACCAGAACTCATCAAATACTTGACCACTGTACGCTCAATGGAGAAAAAATTCAAAGGTTTCACTGTGGAGTACATCCCAAGAGCAAAAAATGAAGAGACAGATGCGTTGGCCAAGGCAACTGCAAAGGGGGATAAGCTTCCCCCTGATGTATTCTTTCAAACATTAACAACACCATCGATAAAGGACTCAGATGATCCGCCGAAGCTGATCAGTGCAATAAGCTCAGAGGATTGGCGATCCCCAATAATAGCTTATCTTCGGGGATACTATGAGCCAATTGACGAGGATGACCTAAAAGCTATGCAACAAAGAGCAAGATGCTATCAGATGATAGATGATGTCCTTTACAAAAAGGGAGTTGTAGCTCCTTGGCTTCATTGCATCTCTCACAACGAAGGCAAAGAACTGATTCAAGAGATACACAGTGGCTTATGTGGAGCACACTTTGGGGCAAGAGCTTTAGTGGGCAAGGCAATGAGGCAAGGATTCTATTGGCCTGCAATCATCATCGATGCAACAAACACGGTCAAAACATGTGATCAGTGTCAAAAGTGTGCAGCAAACAGAAAATCTCCTTCGGAGCAGTCACAGCTGATAACCCCAACATGGCCTCTGCAAAGATGGGGCATAGATCTGGTTGGCCCACTTCCAACAGCTCAAGGAAATCTCAAATACGCCATAGTAGCAGTTGAGTATTTCACCAAGTGGATTGAAGCCAGGCCATTGGCTAATATCACAGCAAAAACAGTGATCAAGTTCTTCTGGCAGCAAATTGTATGCCGATTCGGAGTGCCAAGGGAAATAACAGTGGACAATGGGAAGCAGTTTGACTGCGATGAATTCAGGCAATACTGCTTGTCGATTGGAACAAAAGCTAAATTTGCTTCGGTCTATCACCCGCAAACAAATGGAGCAGTTGAAAGAGCCAATGGCTTAATCTTTACGGCCATTCGAAAGTGCCTTGCAAATTGTAAGAAAAAAGGCAAGTGGGTAGAAGAGATGCCGAAGGTGATTTGGGCTCATAACACCACCACATCAAGAGCAACACAGTTTACCCCATTCAAATTACTTTATGGTGAAGAAGCAGTATGCCCAGAGGAAATATTGCACAAGGGGCTTCGCACCCAACAAGAAGCTCCCAAAGATAGCGAAGCCATTGACAAGGATCTCATTGAGGTATACAGGCCGCAAGCAGCAAAAAATATTCCCAAGTATCAAGCTGAGACAAGAAAATGGCGAGACAAGAAGGTAATTAAGAAAGATATCAAGGTAGGAGACTGGGTCCTAAGAAAAAACCCAAGCATGCCCACTGGAAAGCTGCAACAGAAATGGGAAGGCCCATTTTTGGTCATCAAAAGCAACAGGCCTGGCTCATTTCGCTTAGGCGACGACGAAGGCAATGAGCTGCCGCATTCGTGGAATGTCCACAGCTTACGTAAATATTATTTATAAAAAGATGTAAAATGGCTTCGTGTTCAATAAACGAAGTCATTAAGTAGAATAGCACTTTTACTCTTTCCATAAGCCGTACTCTTTTCCTCACAAGGGGACCCTGACCAAGGGGTGAGGTTTTTAACGAGGCGGTGCTTACTGTAACTCGTCAAGCTATATATAAACGAGGTATTCCCCAAAAAAGCAGCATCGAAAGCGATTGGCTTCGACCAAGTCGCTGGTATTCAACAATTCAAATAGAACTGAATTGACCCTACCGAGAGTAAGGCCAATTCAGATCTAAGGAAAAGCTTACTCGAAAAGGAGTAAAAGAGGCTTCGGTCCTATAATGCTTACTCTAAACAGAGTAAAAGGGGCTTTGGCTCAAACAGCTATATAAAGTCAAAAACAGCTTCGGCTAAAAGTTTTATAAACGCTTATAAACAACAGGGGCTTCGGCAACCTATCAGAATTCACGTACAACATATTCTTATACATTCATATTCATGCATAAAATCTGAAAAAAGCTAAAGTGGCTTCGAACCACANCATTCATTCAAGTGTTTGCAATCGAAACAATCTCCAAGCGGATTACAAAGTGTTTTACAAAGAGATGGCTCAAAACATCTCAAAAATATAGCCGTCAAATTGCTGGCCAGATCTCCTAAATCTTGGAGCATTAAACACGTAAGAAAAATCCCTATCATCATCTAAGTCCTCTGGCTCGACCTTAACTGGAAGCAAACGAGCAGCTTCGGCGTTTCTCGCACGAGCAAGTTCGACACGAGGCGATTGTCGAACGATGAAAGAGTTAAAAAAGTCAAATACATCAAATTCGCAATGACGAAAGAACTCGTGGCAAAACTCCCAGAAATCATCAAGTCTTTGACTTGGATATAACATCCGATAATGTTCCCATGCGAAGCCAGATACACACAAGGGACCATCGCGCATGGTGATTGGCATGAGTTCAAGAACACCTCCCTCATCAGGGATCTGAGTATATACAAATTTACAAAGTTTTAACATCCCTCAACAAAAGTATCAAAGCCATCAGCTCTAATGAAGCTAAACCTTTGGGTCAGCATCAGAGGCTCCGGCTTCAGCTCCATTACGACCAGCTTCGGCACCAGCTCTTGAAGTAGACGCCCCTGCAGCGGCAGCAGCTTCGGCTTCGGCTTTTTGCTACTGTTCGAGGGCAAGCTCCTCCTTGTACTGAAAATAAACAGATCAATCAATACTAAAAGCAAAATAAATAAAAATATGAGTGAAAGCAAAAATAACCAAAAGGGCAAAAGAAGCTAACCTTAACAAGACGATCATACGCAGTGCTTCGGGCACACTCTCTCCCTGTAGCAGACCAGAATTTCCTAAGTAAGATGGCGCGAGTCGCCAGAACAGCTTCATTGAAAAATTCCTTCTTGTCAGGGTTCAAAGCCGAAGGAAATTGAAAGTCCCTCCTCAGGAAGCTCTTATAGTGAGAGCACCCTTCATCTGCTAGCATTTTAAAAGTGTTGGTGATGCAGGTTCGAGCAGCATAATCGCCTACTTTGGACAAGACGTCCGGTAGGGACTTGAACTCATCATCCAACCATGCGAACAGCTTCCCAAGGTCAAAATCATCTGAAGGAAAAGGCAGCGGCTCGGCTCCATATTGCTTCAGAGCAGCCTCGTACTCTAGGTACACGCCAGAGCTGCGGCTAAGGATCTCGGTCTCCAAATTCTTCTTATCGGCTCTCAGCTTGTCGATCTGAGGCCTAAGCCTATCAGCTTCAGAGACAAGAGAATTCTTCAAATCAATAGAAACAAGCAGCTCCCTCTTATACTTTTCAGCATCTAATGTTGCCTTTTCCTTATCAGCCTCCAGAGACTTTACTTGATTCTTCAAATTATGATCAAAAGTGACAGCCTCGACCAATTTGTTCCGAAGCCCTTCAATAGTCTGAGCATTGAGCGCACGCGTAGACTCCAGTGAAGTGACTTTGCCTTTGAGCGAAGCAATCTCTGATGTGGCAGACTCCCGCTCAAGATGAAGCTGCTCATTTTCATTTTCCAAAGATCTTTTAAGCTGAAGGAAGCTCTCGCGCTCTTTCCTTAGAGTTTCAAGCTCGGCCCGCTCGCCCTCAACATCGTTGAGACGAAGCGGAAGGCGAGCGAAAAGCTCCTGCATGGACATCATAGACTAAAACAAGAAAAGTATAAGTATCAAAAAGCCAGACAGCAAACTCAAAAACGAAGCAGAAGGAACAAACCTGGATACCGCCACTAAGGCTGGAGATAGAAAGTGTGTCCAAATCCAAAGATTTGACACGAATTTCAAGCTCTGAAAAAGCAAAAGGAAAATTAAGACAAAAGGTAACACTCAATCAGCTTCATACGAAATAACACAAAATACTAACCATTTGGAGCAACAATCGGAATGTCACTGGGAGGACAAAAGCCGCCCTGACGAAGCCGATATGTAAAGGGTCCATACCCAGCATAACTTGCTTCTAAGGCAAAAGAATCAATATATCAAAAAAGCCGTTATTTGAGTTAAATCGCCAGTATAACTACTTTGCAAAACGTACCTTTGGATTCAGGAGCTGGCTTCGCAGGAGCCGATTCAACGTCCTTAGCAGGGGCAGATTGTCCGGCGTCAGCTGAATAAGCCAAATTAACTGGCAGAGTAGTGGTTGGAGTCAAATCGCCAGAACACTGCTCAGTCTCAAGAGCAAAATCTGTTTGCACATGTTCCTCAACGTTAGCAGAAGCCAACTGCGTTGGCTCCTCAGTGTTAGCCGTAACCATTCGCGGAAGCTCCTCAACGTTAGCCGAAGCCAACTGCGTAAGTCCCTCAGAAATCTGAAGGGACTTGGCTGTCGCACCGGCCAACAAATCCAAGGATGACGGCTGGAAAGGGACTGACGATACTTCAGCTTCGCCAAGCACAAAATCCTTCGTCTCATCCTCCCTCAGAAGACGGCTGAAGCTCACTTCATCCTCATCGTCAATGCACCCAAGCAGGCGCTCACCACGAGGCGGCGCAACAACAGCTTTAACTGCAATAAGTCAAGAATAGATAAGAAAAGCGAAGCCAAAAACAAAACGACAAGATAGACAAGAAACAAACCTCCAGAAGATGGCACATCAACTGCAGCGGAAGCTGCAGGATCGACTTCAGCAGACAAAGTAGCGGGACGAGGAGGAGCACTGGAAAGCGGTGTGATGGGAAGAGCTTTCGAAAGCTTTTGACGCTTGGAAGCTTCTAAGGAAGAAGTAATAATCCGCTTCTTCATGGCAACCACCTTGGAGGCACCTCCTCAGCTTTGGCTCCCGCCCCGGCCAGAGGGGGCTCCAGCTTTGCTGCCACCAGCTTCGTCGCCGCCCTCGTCTGACTGACCGCTTCCACGGCCTCCGCCATGACCCCTCCTCCCACGGCCACGAGTTGGCTTCGGGGCTGCCAGCACGCTGGGATGATCCTCAGCGGTGAACTTCTTCGTTGGCTTGGATGGGGCCGTACGCTGAGGGTAGCTGACACCCATTTCATCAAACACTCTGTTCAAACGAACCCCATCCACTAAAGCCAAACAGCTTTCATGCTCCTTTGACGTATACTTTCCACAAATAATTTCAGCCATCAATTCGATGGACTGAACATAGGAATAATCTGACATATTGGCCGGCTTCTTCGCCCCAAACTTGGGAAAGCAAATATTGTTCATCCCTCTGTATGGCTTCGTAACAACTGGAAAAGGCCTCCAATCAGCAGACAAAAAATTAAGCCCAATGGCCAATCCTTCCTCAACAAAGTCTCGGCTGCTGGAGACTCGGCTAGCTTTGTAAAAGGCGCTCTCACAGTGGTCAAAGCCGGGCGCCTTTTTGTTAAAAGGAGGGCAGGCAACGAAGCTACATGGCTCAATAGAGCTGTGCAAAGGAAATAAAATCTACTTCGCTCCATCCTCTAACACAGTCTCCAGCGCTGGCACCTTGACGTAAAGCCAATAGCTTTTCCAATTTTTATCCCAGGTGTTTTTCTGGCAAAAGGTAAGTTCTACCTTTTGCAAATCAGTCTGCCTCCATCGCGCGTAGAAGGTAACACTGCCATAGTCTGGCTCGTATTCGAAGCCATCAAGTTTAACACTTTTGGTCTGGCGATGCCCTTCAAAGTAACGGACGAAGCAGTCCACGTTAACATCTGATGCATTCGTTTTCACCGCCCAAAAGAAGCGAAGTAGATGAGTGATAGCATTGGGGGTGAGGTGATGGAATTGCAATCCGAACCTCCCAAGAATATCAGCAAGTATATTATCAACGGGCATCCAAAGCCCAGCACAGAAGAACTCCTTGAACACCACGGCTTCGTCCTCAAGAGGTGTCGGGGTAGTCTCTGTGCCTGGGGCTCGTCCGTGACCGGCTGGGAAGTATCCTTTGGACTCATAAAAGCGGATCAGCTCTGGGGTAACAAAGGATTTACCAAAGACAGTGGTCTTTGGCATCTTCCGGTAATCCATAAGATCTGACATATCGGCTTCTACCTCGTCAAGGGCATCACCTGCCGTAGACTCGGCATCCTCCGTGTCATCGCCTCCGGCAGCTTCCCCCTCATCGACGGGACCCTTCCCCCTTTCATCAATTTCCATAGCAATTTCAGCTTCTGGGGCTGCGGCCACGTTGACCTCAAGCGCCTGAGCAAAGGATGCAGCTTCGGCAGTATCCATATTAACCGCGTCTGCGTTTGAGTTGTCTTCGTCGGAGACGTAGCCAATCAGACGAGCGGTTTGCTTCGTGCGAGCCGCTACAACAAACGAAAGAACAAAAACACAGAAAAGCAAGAACGAAGGAAATGAGAGTACAAAAAGCAAAAAACTTACTTGCGATGAACTGGAAAGCCAAAACTTGAGTTCAAGAGCTCCCAAACCAATTGAAAGCGTCAAACACAAGCTAAGTGCAAAAATCACAAAGCGAAGCGAGTTTCACCCCCCCTTCGATCCTATTTATAGGGCAGTAAAATCCAACCGTTAAAAAACTCAAAAAACGAGCCAGCGCTTCAAATTCAAGCGAACCGAAGCAAAATTACGACAATGGTACCAAAAATCAACCGTTAAGAAACAACAAAAGCCAATGGGCAAAATATCAAAATAGTAAACGAAGGGGCTTTCTCCAACAAGGAGGAAGCGTTTCTCGGACTGGTAAGCAATCCAAAGTTCGTGGAGCTCGGCCTGTTGAAGAAAGCCCTCGTCCTCGAGGGGCTACTGTTGGGGATTTGGCCCGCCGACAAACGCCTTTTACTTGTTTTGCTCTGTTTTCACACAAAAATGGCAACTGACAAAGGAGAAGAAGCCAATCGGCTTCTTCTACTTGATGAGTCCCTAATTTGGCTTCGTCCAGAGAAATAAGCCAATTCGGTTTCGTCCAGAGAAATAAGCCAAAGCCGATCGGCTTCGGTCGGCTTACCTGGTCACGTGCCAGAACGACGTTATCCAAACTAAGTTAGAAGCCAATATGGCGAAGGAATGATACTGTTGAATGCCAAAAGCTATGATTGAGTCATTGGCTAGCTTCGGCTTGCTCTATATTGCAGGTTCTTGGAGGAGCTGTTGGCTTTTGGACGCCGAGAGATGACTTCGGGCCGTCCTCACTCGGAAGAAGCCGAATCAAGGAGCCACATACCTCTTTCCAGCTAGCGAAGCGGGCGTGGACCAAGTCCAACAAGACTAGGTCCAAGCCAAGTCAAACACGGGATCGCAAGTCTACGCATTCACATTGGAAGGAGTAAATGTACCAAAGCATCCCTGGGCTATTTGTGTTGTATAGTCTAGAGGATGATGCCTGATCCTAGGGGTACAACGGGAATGTAAAGTCCCTTGGTCTTCCTATAAAAGGAGACCCCTCTCCCACATGTAAAGGTTGTTGATTCCCGAGTACATTGTTGACGAGTAATATTATTGTTGCTTGTCACTGTTGCTCAGTTTCATCCGTTTCTTGGGTTTATTGGCTTCGGCCGCTATCCCAACACATATGTAAATGACGACAGAGTTGTATCATGAAATATGTACATTGATATTTATCAACCATGCACACAGTTACGTTGATGAACATGTTGAATGTTGTGCATTTAGTCACACCATGGAGTTTCCTAGTCTTTCAAGAATAAATGTGCAACCCGTATGACATTTTTTGTATCCTTTCATCTAAATATTAATTTATATGATATGAATGTCGAATGTGTTCAAATTCATGCACATGTTTTCTTATAAGAAAACATTAATTTGTGCCAAATAAGAATTCATAGCTTTTATTTATATAGTAATATTGATTTTTTTTTCTTTTTTCATATAGAAGCCTAGTTGTAAGGGAATTTGCAAGCTATCACTATCATATCCTTTCAGTGGCGAAGACATGTCCCTTTTGATTTCTGCACTATGCTCAACCTGAATTAGAATGGCAAGGCACTGCAAGTTCCATTTGAATATGCCCCATAAGGAAAGGCTCAGAAATTATTCATCTAAGCTAAGCAAGTGTACAAAACTTGTGGCATTCTGCTGTAACATCCAGAGCACATTCATAGGCAATATCCTTTTAATGGCAAGGAACCTCATCCTTACTGTTCCAAGTTTTCCAAAACTTAAGATAGCGGTTTTCACATTGTGATGGAGACAGCAGTTTCCACAAATTTGTTAGTTCATTGGGATCAATTCCATTCTCATATTATTCTCTCCTCTTTCACGTGGGGTCCTTTTTCATATTTGTTAATCTAAATACACTGTATTCTACCACACAGGGCTTGGATGTGTATGTGTAAATTACTGTTGTGGAAATTTCTAGTTGGCTGATGACCACGGCATGGATATAGAACGAGCATCGTTCACGTGAAAAATTGTTGTAGCACTTTGAAAAAAATTACTATATGAAATTTAAGGTTATATTTAATTTTGACTGCTTACAATAATTATTGTGCCATTTGCACTAGAGCTGAACCCATGTGTCCTACTGATATGTGCGTAGATAACAAAGTCATTAATATTTATTAATAATGCACATCAGTGTTGATGTACTTTTTGAATGATGTGGATTTAACAAAACCATGGGTTTTCCAAGCATTTTAAGAATAAATGTGCAACCTATATGACACATATGTGCAACCGATCTGAACATCGAATTTGTTCGAAATTCATTGCCATGTTTTGTTGTATGGAAACATCAAGTTCAAATGAGCATTGTATTGTTTTATTAAATATATATATTGATTATATTTTTGCAAAAAATATATATTGATTATTTGCTTTTTCTGATAGAACCCTTGGTATATGGGCTTTGCTAGCTATTGGAAGCTTGTCGTTTTAGTGGAGAAGACGACCTACTTAATTTTGGCACTACTAAAGCAAGGCACTGCAAGTTCCATTTGAAGATGTCCCATATGGCAAGGCACTGCAATCACTCATCTCCATGAGAAGAGCAAGTGTACAAAGCTTGTTGACATTCTGCTGTAACATCTTTAGACCATAGCACATTGATAGGCCATATCCCTTGATTTTCCCACTATTCCAAAAATGGAGTGCTATAACATGAAACTGCAACTCCCATAAGTCTACACTTCACGTACACGACGTATTTGCACACTAATATGCATGTGTTATGAAATATGAACACTTAATTGTACAGAAAGGAAAAATAAAATATTTTCTTCAAATCTAGTCTTGTGAGAAATCTACCTTAAGCATCTACTCAGTACAATATATGGTAGGTGAAGTCTGTAGTTTTTATATCGGTTTAGTGGAAAGATGTTGTGCGTTCCATGTCAGTTCGAACAAAATGCTAACTATTTTGCTTCTTGATATACATATATATATTTGTGTTCTGATGCTTTCAGGAGTAAAGGTTTTCAACACCTTTTCACACTGAACATTACAATGATGGGAAACAATTTCCACAAATCTGTTGGTTGATACCGATCAAAATCAGCTTCGACACAGGAAAGGTGCAGTTCTTCCTGCTCATATAAAAGAAAATGTACGCATCATCAACAGTACTGTAACCCAAAACAATACCAAAGAAAAGATTGAGTGAGAATGACACGAACAGTACACACGGTATTCTGGACACACAAGCCCTGGCAACGCCTATAAATACCTGCACTAGGTCACCTTCTCTCAGCATCCAAGCAAGCAGAGAAGCAGAGTTCAGAAATATATGGTACAAGGCTGACAGCTCACTCCTCTAGAACTCGAGCTTAGCTTCTTGCCTCCCACCATGGCCTCCATCACCATCGTCCTCACCCTGTTCCTGCTCCTGCTCCTAGTCGTGCCGTCTTCATCCATCCAGGTGAAGTTCGACCTCCATGGCAACGTCCACCCTGAAGGGTACGTAGAAAACCTCCTCATCTTATGCTTTCTGAGTTCAGTGTTTCTGACGGAAAGGGCTGCTCTTGGTTTCAACCAATTCTTTGTGAAAGCGATAATCATTTCTCAACCACTTCCGTTCATAGCTTTCAAATGCACAATCTCTGGCCGAAAACTTCTGCAGTCTATGAAATAATTTCGATCAACTTCAGTCTTCATGCCTGGATGCCTATATGATCACCTTCCTTACTGAATCTTCTAAATTTTTGCTTTTTGACTGGACCTTTTCGTGCTACAATGCTTCTCCTTCATATCTTGAATCAACTCTCTGTGTGATGTCTGAAATGTTCATTTTCTGCAACTCTGTAGCCATATCTATGTTACCATCAAGACTGGGGAGCCTGCACGTGAGTACAACCTGGACGTTGACACCGGTAGCACCCTGACCTGGTTGCAGTGCCATGACCCCAACTGCAGAGGAGAATGCAAAAAGGTACACACTGAACAATACAAGTTCTAATAATTTTCTGTTTGGATTTCTGTCCAAATATTTGTTCATCCTTTTCATTTTAGTTTCCTTGACATGCAAGAAAAGTTCATTTATTTATCAAATTCTATTCCGAAAAGGACACAAAAATTTGCGCTTGGCATATGATTTAATTTTGGCTTGGTGATGGTTTTGACAGTGGCCACAGCCTCACCCATACTATGAGCTAACACCCGACAAGCCTGTGTCAAGAAACTACCCACTCTGCCACGAGCTACCCCGGGATCGGGCAGCACCACATGACCAGAAATGCCGCTACCGTATGGACTATGGTATCGGCTACTCAAGAGGTCTGCTCATCCACGACAAGTTCACTGTACCCTTTCTCCATGCCCACACTACCGGAAATCCCTAATTCGCCGTGTGCACAAACGTTTGCCGTGTGCTGTTTGTCGGGCACACGGCAAAAAGGCACTTTGCCGTGTGCCATGGGATAAGCACACGGCAAACAAACGGCACACGTCAAAGTAGACTCTTTACCGTGTGCCCATCCCAGGCACACGGCGAACTCCATCTTTGCCGTGCGCCATGCAAAATGCACACGGCAAAAAAAATTAACCGTCAACCGGCCGTCCGAAAGGAGACGGCCGTTACACTTCGCCGTGTGCCACCGGGAGGCACACGACAAAGTTGGGGTTTTGCCGTGCGCCAGGGCCAGGCACACGGCAAACACCCAAAAAAATAAAATAAAAAAAGAAGCAGCCGTCAGCCGGGCGTGGGGCGGCTGACGGCCGTCAGCTTTGCCGTGTGCTTAAGCATGGCACACGGCAAAGAGGCCCCTTTGTCGTGTGCCCTGCCCAAGCACACGGCAAAAAAATAAAAAAATAGTTGATTTTGACCTCCCAAATTTTTCTAGCTTCCACATACATATGTAGGTAGTCCATGTTCAAATTTGATCAATTTCTAGATCTTTTTGTTATATTTCTCAAATTTATTTCATTCAAATGATTTTTTTGATATTATGCAAATTTGAACTGGAAGTGCATGAAATAATAGACAAAAGTGAGCGGAAAATTGATATTCATGATATTGAGTCACATTTAAGAACATATCCAGTAGTTGGCACGAAAATCTGAAAATCTTGTTCACAAAACATTACCACGACCGTTGGGCGGATTACTTATGAAATTATATAAAATTCAAACGAAGTCTGAAAATCATGAGATTCGTAAATATGTCATGCTATCATACATGGAGGCTCTAGTGAATAGTTGAGTAGGTTTCGCACATTTTGTCACGTACGTTGTGTACAAACCGAAGCTTCCCCGAGGAAGTTTTAGGAATAAGAGCAGGTTGTGACTAGATTTTGAGGCGTAATGACGAACGAATTCGAATTTGACTTTAACACTTTTTGTATATGTAGTACACAACATACATTGGTTCATGTTCAACTTTGGTATTTTTTTCGTATCTATTTGATAATTTTAACGTATTAATTGGAATTCTAACATTTTAATTGAAACAAATTCAAATTTACCTAAAAGTACACGAAATAATGCAAAAACTCTATTCAAATTCGAATATGTACATTTTAAGATCTTATTAGGCATTTGAGTGGTTTGTTTTTCTGAAAATTTGAAGTTAATAGTGAATTTGAATTTACATAAAATGATGGCCAGCCCCTTTGCCGTGTGCCTGGGCCCACGGCACACGGCAAATGCTGAGTTTGCCGTGTGCTGCAGATCTGGGCACACGGCAAAGTCAGGGCTTTGCCGTGTGCCTTGGATCTGGGCACACGGCAAACCTGAAAATATGACTTAGCGCCCCAGCGGCCGACCGGAGTGGCGCGCGCACAGAGCTCGTTTGGTTTCCGGCCGTCCGTCAGCCCGAGCGCCGTGCATTGCGAGAATACGCCGCCTCCCGAGGATCCCCAACAACGCCGTCACCGACCCGCAAACTCGAGGGCAGAGAAGCGAGCTCGAGAGTGCAGCCAGGGAGATTGGAGAATGTGGGATGGAGGAGACGTCGAGGTCGAGATCTTCGAGTCCAATCCGGCACGGCGGCACATGGCATTGGCACCAGCCACCAGCTGGCCAGCCGGAGGTACCGGTGGAGACGCGCCTTCCTTTTCCGCGCCTCCCGGGCGCGGCTCGACCCATCGGCAGTCGGCACTGCACGCCTTTCCTCCCTTTCTCCATCGTGCACGCCCAATGCACTGGCCCTGGCCGCACTGGTGCTCCTCCTCCGATCCACCGGCGAATCCAACCGGACCCCATGGGATCCACACGTGCGCGCGATCGAGGGCGACTCATCATATATAGCCATGGATGACAACAGGTGATCGGAGAAGCTTCGTTCCAGTGCCGCACCTAGTCATGGCACCACTCGGTGTAGTGTAGTGTGTGTGCGCGCTCCTCGATTGGTCCCCGGCGCAGAAAGCTACATGTGCTTCTTCGGCGCAACGCGATGCAGCCATCGCCTCAATACTCTCAACACTGGGCCGGGTAAACAAACCGACGAGCTTTACGAGTGGCATTGCACGTGCATGCACCTGACCCAAGTTTGTGCGCCGCAAAACAATGGCGCAGGATCGGATCTTTCCAAGTGCCTCTGGTCACCAGCTCACCACTTATTACCACTGCGTGATCAAAATGGAGTTGTTTAGTTTTTGACCTGGAAGGCCGTAATTCTTTTGAAGCCACCAGCCCACCACCAGACCAGAAAGTCAAACGTTGTTAATGGGCAGCAAAGAGTTCTGAAACGCTTTCCATCCTGGAATGCAAGAGTTTGGTGAGAGAGCGAGTGCCACCCAGGTCACACTGCACTGCGTAGCTGCTGTACATGGCAGTTGACATCGATCGCTCGAGCTTTCAGAGACATAGGCCATGTTTAATTTCAGGAACTTTGCATTCTCTTTCTACTTTGAGAATCGTGTCAGTTCATTTCTTCTATCTGTACACGCGACCTAATGCATAAACTTTTTACCACTTTTCACCATATCACCACAATTAAACAGGACCGTAGTACTTGAAAGTTGAAACGTGAGCTTCGGTGGGTGATGGAGCTGGGCGAAATATCTAGGCGCCGTCTCGCAGCCAGACTAAAAGGACTGGAGAGCTTGCGAGCTGTTGTTGGTGCGAGTGCCGGTAGCAGTGCAGGCCCATTTAGGGCTCATGGGTGGTTTCAAACTTCAAAGAAAGACCTGCGCGCATATGCTATTGCTAGCTAGTGGGGACTTGCCGGCTTCCACTGTTAATTCCACATGTGGCGACTTGGCGTGTCAATCTGGAAACTTCTCAAGTCTCAAGGCAGCGACAAGATTAAGATCACAGGATGCATGCATCACAGCATGAGAGATTCCAACTTCCAAGCAGTGTTTATTCTCACTACTGGGGCACTCGCAAACGTTTTGCCGTGGACCGCTCTCGGCGAAGAGCCCACAGTAAAAAAAGTAACGGCAAAGCTGGGTTTGCCGAGTGCCATATATCGAGCACTTGGCAAACCCTTTACCGAGTGTCATCTTACATTCGGCGAAACTTTTACACACTCGGCCAAAAAAGTTTGCCTAACGGCGGCGTCGAGACCCTTTACCGAGTGCCCGACGACAGGCACTCGGCAAAGGCGTGTTATGCCGATTGTCCGACCTTTGCCAAGTGCCGGCCTCCTGGCACTCGGCATACAGGTGATTTGCCGAGTGCCCGACAGAATGCACTCGGCAAAAGGTCGGGCACTCGGCAAACATCGGTTTTCCGATAGTGTCTTTCGTGCAAAATTGCTCTAAAAATGCAACATATATCGGAAGGATTGAAACCGGAGGAGAATATGCAGTGAACTTTCATCCGGATACAAGAGAAATCTCAAGATAGATAGAGGCCCGTGACCACATTTCTCAAGTTCGAACCAGGGCCCATGGGATGGATGGATAGCGTCCAACGATAAACCATGCCGCAATTTCGGCACAATTCTAGAGCCATAAACTATTATTGTGAAAGTTCATGTCGTAAACTTACTAATAAGCATGTGGTGTCCAAAACCTCTATATTCAATGGGGATATGCTTACTTGGAATCTGTGTTGCATCCATGTCATCCAACCTCTTCCATCTCAGCATTCACATCAATCTTGACACCACATGACAACCACTAAAAAAATCCATTATGACCCACGATTCTCCCCATTGTCTATCTCGGTGGCCAAGACAAGAGCTCCAAGCTGGTCGTTAAGAGTTGAGAGAGATAGGATAATATTGGCACGCCACATAGGCAACCGTATGAGAATACTAATATTTGAATTTAGACCTATGGATTGTTACTAGGTTCAGAACCCACATGAATACATTTAACTCCAAACAATTTTAAGGACAGCCGGTGCACTTTACTAAAAGAGAAAACAACTCATCATATTCCAATGTGTGTCGTATTTGTGGTACAGGACTTGCCAATAAATTAGAATTTACCAAAAATGAGAAAAGTGAAGGAATAAATAGGTTCTGAGGTAGAACAGGGCAAGCCATCAAGATCTCCCGGAATCACGGCTGTTAAATTCTCAATTTTATCATATCATATGATTTTATGCAATTTTATGATCAAAAAGTGCCAAATCCTACAATTGTAGTCAATATAATCTATATTTTTATGAATTTTAAATTTACGATCTTATGATTGTGATCTTAAGACGTCAGATGATTCAACTTACTCCCTCTGCCACAAACTAGATGACGTTTTAGCTGTTCTGCATGCATAATTACATCTAGATATACACTATGTCTAGATTCATATTAAAAATATATATATATATCTAGAAAAACCAAAAAAATCTCTAATTTGGGACAAAGTGGGTAGAATTTAAAATTTTGGACAACCCTACCCTGAAGGCCTGAAAGTCGTACGTTAACTGCATGAATAATGACGCAAGCAGCGATTGTTCCTCACAATAATTATCTGGCCAAGCTTGTAGCCTGGAAATCATTACTCACTGATCTGTCGTAATAGACAAGCCCAGCTGTGCTTGTGTTGTGCAATGCTGAGGACATGATTTGAACACGCAAGTTCCTTCCACACAGGCCATGTATGTATACGTGGGACTCATCGAGTTACAGGTCAGCATCACGCCATCATCAAGCTGAGGCAGGAAGGACGGGCAACTAACAAAAAGCGCAGAGTGAATTGCATCACGATCCGTCTGTGCTGGGAAGCCCTCACAAATATCTATACACAATGATTTGCTTCAAGAATGTATAAGCAAGGTCAGGAGTAGTCTTCAAGGTGTATTTAATGACAGAGATCCAGGTGTTTCTGAAGCTAGTGCTAGTGTATTGTATCAAACATGTCAAATGAATTAATGTAATACTCCCTCCGCCCCAAATTACTATTCATTTTGGTTGGAATATGTTCTTTACCTTTGCTATGAATCTCGATAAGCCAAAACAAATACGGTGTAGTAATTTGGGGCAGAGAGAATACATGATTTTCTTATATGGTGTTTGGTGTAGAGCTAGAAGAATAGAAGGAATGGAATTGTATCATGCATATATAGTCTGGCCTTGATATTTCAAAACAAGAAAAACCGCTCTCATATTAAGGCTCAATGGTGGGATACTCCGGCCAGCTGTCGAATTTATCATGCTACCGGTGGTGTATGTTTTATATCTAGGTACAATGGTTTTGATACGCTGCAAATAGATTTAAAACAATGCGCACCCCGCATGGCCATGATCTTATAACCAATGACAATGTATATACATCACAAGGAATTCCTGGCACGGCTGTGCCAAGTTAAAATTGACAGTTCATTTTACTGACCACCAAGAGCTGTCTAGCACGCTGCCAATGCTCAGATTCGCTCATTTGCAGTCATAACCATAAAAAGCGCGCTGTAAAAAGCTGTGTCTCGCCTAGTGCCGTGCGGGCCACAGAACATTCACCTTCTAAATAAAGCAGGCGGCACAGATTAGGTTGACCTTTACAGCCAGAGCGAGAGGATGCCATCGAGCTAGACTAGTAGGCAGCTAGCTAGCACGGCGGTGGTCCAACTATAAAACCCACGGCAGCGCAGCCACACCACCAGTCCACCCAGCCCAGCGTCCTCTCATTCGTTCTCATCTTCCCCCGTTCGCAGCTGAGCTCAGGATCCATCCCTTCCACCTCGCTCTGTGCCCGAGCCCGCGAGCGAGCGAGCAGGCGAATTATGGAGCGCCGCGCCGGGAAGCCCCTCCTCGCGCTCCTCGTGGTGTCTTACTGCCTCGTCCTCCTCCCGCTCGCCTCCTCCGCCCCCGTGTCAAGTGAGTTCCGATCAACGCCAGCTCGACCGGCCATGGCCGGCCTCGATTCCCTTTCTCGGTTGCTGAATTTCGTCTGTGTGTTCGTGCCGTTGCAGGAAGCCTGCGCCTGGGGTACCCGCAGCAGCACCCGCCGGCTCTGAAGCTCACTTCTTCTCAGGTACTATACTACCTGCAGATTGCTCTTCTCTTGTCTCTTGATTTTACATAACTATAGATCCTGAAGCTGCGTGGTGTGTATTCCGAAACAGGAGGTGGCGTGGAACCTGGGCACGCCGGCGGCGAGGATGGCCGTGGAGGTCAACGACTACCAGCCGTCCGGGCCCAACAACCGCCACGACCCGCCCAAGGGCCCCGGGAGAGCGTGAACGAGGAGGCGGCCGGAGACCCAATAATCCTCCACCTTCACCAGTAGTACAAAGTGCTTGCTTGCTTGTTATTAGTGCTCCTGTATTATAAAAATGGTAGCATAAACGAAAAATTACCAGTGGTAGTAGACTAGTAGTAGTAGTCAAACGGGTGTGGTCATTGTCTGTCTTACTGTCTATCTATATACCGTCTGGGCAGCAGAGCACATCGATCGGCTGTTTGTTCGTCAGAACTCAGAACTACAACTGCGGATCGATCTGTCCTGCTGCAGTGTCAATACACAGCGCCAAATTATTATTCACCCCCGATCTTGTCACGGATTGGCATCATTGCCGCCTCGCGGGTCCTCGCCTTTTCTTCCGTTGCGTCACGGCTGCTCCCGCCGCCGCCGCCGCTCGTGAGTCGTGACACACGTACGCGTGCGCTGCTACGGCCTACGGAGCGGCGACGACGCCGCCGAGCTGCGCGTACCCCCGTGGATTCTCCATGATCGTCTATCTGATCGGTGACTCGTGAACAACCTCTGCCGGGAGCCAGAAAAGAGCTGGGCGGCTGACTTGGGGAATCGGGAGAGAGATCGAGAGAGCGACGCCTCGTGTCGTGTCCTCCTTGTCCGATGGCGCGCTCCGCCGAGCTGTGGGCTGACGGGGAAACAGGCCACGGAGACGGAGCCACAGCGATCTGGGTACAGGGGCTTTGACGCGGGCACCGCCGCTACGCGCCGCTCCGGGGATTTGACTTTTCGGGCGCCCGTGAGGGCCGTGATCGCGAGCGCTGCAGAAGATGCGCAGCGGCCGGGCGACCACGGGTCGCTGGCCGAGAGCGGCGCGGCGGGGACCGACGACAGCGACGCACGGCGCCACATGCTGACAAGTCCGTTGCAATGTCCACTCGATCGCTCGCATCGATCGCACGGACTTGAGCAGTAGTGCCTTGTTGTTGGTCCTTTTCCTTGGAGATAGGCGAATATCTGATGGGAATGGGATCCTATGCTAGATGCGCCGTACTCGCGCTGCTGCATGAACAAGGATACACTCAACACTTTTTTTATGCAGACAATTTCAGATTCAGGGCGTGTTATCACGCCATGCTGCAATTGTGGCAAGGCCACAGAACTACACAGAACTAAGAGCTAAAACCTATGACAGTCATAAGTTTTCCATGTTGTTCCTCGCCGCAAGTATGGCATATATTTTTGGCGCTGCGAGCATGGCCAGATGCGACATGGCGTGTTGCGGCTATCTTCCAAACATAGTCAAGGGGCTGAGTCTTTAGAATCACTGGGAGTATGCTTAAATGTTCCCATAACTCTTTACTTGCGTCAAATTTTGCATTCTAAAGATTTGTGGAACAAAACTAGATTTACACCCAGTACGATGATTCCATCTTTCTTCTCATTCAGTGGCACTGAAAATGATTGCCGCTCTCTCTCTAGCCAGCAAGAAAAATGAGGTGCCATGCAAATCAACCATAGTGTTGTAGTGGTGTACTAGGGGCCGTTTGGTACAGCTCATCCAAAAACAGCTTCACTGGATAAGCTGTTTTGGTGAAGATAAAAAAACCAGCTTTGCGCAGCTTTCAGTTTATTTTTGCATCGTTTTTCGAAACAGTTTCACACTACAGTGCCTCATTTTGCGTGAAACAGGTAAAGCTGAGCCAATAAAAGCTCTACCAAAGAGACCCTAAAATGATCTCTAGAGCATTCTACTAGGTCTAACAGCCTACATAAGGCTAGTCTCAGTGCACAGTTTCATGGCATAGATAAAACTCTCCCCACAAATGATGAAACCCTCTCTCCTCTCTTTTTTATGAAGGTCTTGCTATGTCAATAAAATTGATGATATGGCATATTATTTAATGCTGATTAAACTCCTGATGAAACCCCCACTGAGAATGGCCTAAGCATTCTATTTGGCCTAACGATGTACATAAGTGATCGCCATACACTTAGAGGTCCCGAGGCATGACCAATCAAGATAGGTGGAAAGAGAGGCACACAACACATCAAGAAAGGAGGAATTGATGCGTATAGAAGACTAAGACAAGGGGCTACCTAGGTCATGCATGGAGTTGACACTTGTATATATGCCGTCACGTTGACACTTATATGCCGTCAGGTCTTATTTTGTGCGTTCGTGGCGGAGTTGCCTCCCGCATTTGATTTCACCTCGGACTTGTATTGGGATTATTTTGAGTTTGAGATCCTTAGAATGGTAGATGACGTACGTACGTGGTGTATATATCCAACTTTTTTTAGATATGGATTTTTTTTATCGTAACTAATAAAATTCATCCTCTGCGACAAGCTGTGTCCATCGTTTTAGATTAAGATATTCAATAATGCGAGTTTCTTCGTGTCAATTCTTCAGCTCATCTCAGAGATTCGTGAAGCGCCCCGCATTTCTCATGCCTGCCGTTCCCACGCGGGACCAGACCATCCATGGCTGCGTGGACGAAGCTTTTACGCGCCTGGAATTATTGGAAGGAACCCTATCATTCGCGCAGCAGCGCAAGCAGCAAGCTACTGCACTGCAGGCGCACGTGGGGGCCGTAGCGGGGGCCCCTTCCCTTATCCCTCAAGTGGAGTGAAGCGAGAGAAGCGTACAAAGCCGGCGCTGTCGTTGGGCGGCGTGATGACGCTGCCCCGCCCGACCGGGACACCAAGGATTCCCCTACTCGTCAGCTCCGCCGGCCAGGGCCAACCGATCCATCGATCGATCGATCCGCGCAGCATCGCCGCCCATCCGTTCTTCATCCATGGATCATCATCAGCTCCACGTCACGAAAAGCGTAGAGCGCGTAGCGTAGCGTGGGCTTACTTTACTCGAACGCATGAACGCGACGGCCTCATCGTCATCGACCACTCTCTCTAGTCTCTACCCTTTGACTTCCGCGCGCGCGACGCCAATTCGCACGTGCCAGTGTCGATCGTGCCCATGCTGCGCGCCGTCATCGACGGGCGACTCGGAATCTAGCTAAAGCTAGCTCTGAGCCCACGCTAACACGCCGTACGACCACAGCTTCGACGTGTTGGCCGTGCGCGCGAGGCTATCCGCTTCCGCTTATCCAAACCGAAGCCTACCCACTTCCCCTGGTCGACAGGACAGCAATCTCCGATGGTCGACAGGACAGCAATCTCCGATCCTTTCCTTTCTGCATGGTGATCGATCAATCTCGCCGGTCGCCGCCCCTGCCCCTTGACCTAACCGGATCGTTCTGTAGCTCTGAACAGAGAGGAGCCGTTCGTTCCTATCTACATGTAGGCAGCATATATTCCAGATTCTAACATATCCGTCGGGTTACCCGACATAAATAGATTCGTGTACTCGATAAGCTTGGACATATATCTTGGCCGTAGCTTTTCGCTTCCCAGGAGATCAACAGGTGTGCAGCGCGGCGGCATCGATGCCCTGGCGGTGGCGACTTGCCGATGAGACGGCAGCCGATTCTCATCGATGCCCCTGTCATGCGCTTTCCAGATCGACGCGGCACAGCGGCGGGGGCCACGCGCGATCCGCCGACGAGGAGCGGAGCGCCCAGTGGGGTGGTGAGGCCACGCTACGCCGGTGAGCGACTGGATAGGGGCTGTAACGCGGCGGCCACCAGTAGAGAAACCACCTTCGGTTCCTCTTTTAGTCCCGGCCATATTTGGCACCGGGACTAAAGGGAGTTTTAGTCCCGGGACTAATGTGTGGTGGGGAGGGGGGCACTAGGGGGCTTGGCTCCAGCCGGGACTAAAGGGGACCTTTTACTAGGGATGAAAACGGTAGGGATATTTTCCGTCCGTCCATCCGACCGAGAGGGTTTAGACACTAAATAAACAGTCCGATATCCGGATTCGGAGATTCAATATTCGATTGGTATCCGAATCCGAGTACCTAAAGTTGAATATTTCTTACAGATACGTAACATATATCAATATCCGTTCCATATCCGACACATTTTACACTATCCGTATCTGAATCCGATCCGAGAAAAAAAATAAATATCTGTTTGTATCCGTGCATATCCGTTCGTATCCGATCCGTTTTCATCCCTGCCTTTTAGTCCGGGTTGGAGCCACCAACCGGGACTAAAAGGTCCCCTACAAATATCATCTTCCTCCCCCAACCCGGCCGAGCCATGAACACAGAGCTCGTTCATGGCGCCGGCCGGAGGTAGGAGAGGTCATGCCTATTTTTTTCTCGGATTTTGAAGATTTAGCTCCTCCAAGTGGTCCAAAAGGAGCATATCTTCATCCTCTCATCTTTCACGGTTAGTATTTCTTGTTTTATCCTTTATACATAGAGAAATTTGAGTTTTAGTGGAATGGAGAGATGGGGGAGTTTTGTTTTTTTAGCACAATTTAGTTTTTAATTTATATTGATACTTTAGTTAATTTATATTGATACTTTAGTTAATTCATATTTATACAATAGTTAATTACTTAGTTCATATTTATACTTTAGTTAAATCATATTGATACTTTAGTTATTTATCCTAATTTATATTTATACTTTAGTTAATTCATATTTTTACTTTAGTTAATTAGTTAATTCATACTGATACTTTAGTTAACTCATATTAATACTTTAGTTAATTCATATTTATACTTTAGTTAATTACTTAGTTCATATTTATACTTTAGTTAAATCATATTGATACTTTAGTTATTTATCCTAATTCATATTTATACTTTAGTTAATTCATATTTTTTACTTCAGTTAATTAGTTAATTTATATTTATAGTTTAGTTAACTTATATTGATACTTTAGTTAATTCATATTTATACTTTAGTTAATTACTTAGTTCATATTTATACTTTAGTTAAATCATATTGATACTTTAGTTATTTATCTTAATTCATATTTATAATTTAGTTAATTCATATTTTTACTTTAGTTAATTACTTAGATCATATTTATACTTTAGTTAAATCATACTGATACTTTAGTTATTTGCTAGTTATTTTACTCACTTTGATTACAATTTGTTAGTGATTAGTGATTTAGGATGGTAATTTTTATTTATTGCTTAGTGAAATAGGATGGTAATTTTCATTTATTGCTTAGTGAATTAGGATGGTAATTTTCTTTATTTCAAAAATAAACTTACTATTTGTACTACTTATAAAAAATTGCCTAAACTTGCAGATGGACCGGCAATGGATGTATAACACCGACAGACGATCAGGTGACTTCTTTCAAGGCATGCATCATTTTCTAGATGTGACAGAGCAAAACAAGAAAAACGGTTTCATGAGTTGCCCCTGCGGGGTCTGCAAGAACCAGAAGAGCACAGTTCAAGAAAGGTCATTCACAGCCACTTGATTAGACACGGTTTCATGTCTGGCTACAGTTGTTGGACCAGCCACGGAGAAATAGGTGTTATAATGGAAGACGGTGAAGATGAGATTGATGACAACATTCTCGGATTTGCTGAATACCCTGCATTTGGTGATACTACAATGAGTGATGCTGAGGAAGATGATGGAGAAGATGCGCCTGCAGATGATCTTGGTCAGATGTTGCAAAATGCAAAGGACACAAGCGAAACTGAGAAGGAGAGGTTGAAGTTCCAGCGCATGTTAGAGGACCATCGCAAACCTTTGTACCCGGGTTGCGAAGAGGGACTCAAAAAACTCAGGAGCACATTGGATTTGCTGCAATGGAAGGCCAAAAATGGTGTATCGGACAAGGGCTTTGGTGAGTTACTAAAAATCGTGAAGAAGATGCTTCCTAGGGACAACGAATTGCCCTCGACAACATACGAAGCAAAAAAGCTCGTTTGCCCGCTGGGGTTGGAGGTGCAGAAGATACACGCATGTCCAAATGACTGCATCCTGTATCGTGGTCCCGAGTACGAGAAAATGGATGCGTGTCCGGTTTGCGGCGCCTTGCGGTACAAGATCAGAAAAGACGACCCTGGTGATGTAGAGGGAGAGCCTATTTAAAAGAGAGTTCCTGCCAAGGTCATGTGGTATTCCCCTATAATACCACGCTTGAGGCGTTTTTTTAGAAACAAAGAGCATGCTCAGATGATGCGATGGCACAAAGAAGAGCGCAAGCGAGACTCAAAGTTGAGGCACTCTGCTGATGGGTCCCAGTGGAGAAAAATCGACCGAACATTCAAAGACTTCGCAGAAGATCCAAGGAACATAAGGTTTGCTTTGAGTACGGACGGCATGAATCCTTTTGGTGAAATGAGCAGTAGCCATAGCACTTGGCCCGTGACTTTGTGTATGTACAATCTTCCTCCATGGCTCTGCATGAAGAGGAAATTCATGATGATGCCTGTTCTCATACAAGGCTCGAAGCAACTGGGCAATGACATTGATGTGTATCTCAGGCCATTGGTTGAGGAACTTTTACAGCTGTGGGGCGAAAACGGTGTACGTATGTGGGATGAGCACAAACAAGAGGAATTTGACCTACGAGCATTGCTGTTTGTAACCGTCAATGACTGGCCGGCTCTTAGTAACCTATCAGGACAGACAAACATGGGATATAGGGCATGCACGCATTGTTTAAATGATACTGAAAGCATTTATTTGAAACGTTGTTGCAAGGTTGTGTACATGGGCCATCGTCGATGGCTTCCAATCAATCATCCGCTAAGAAAGAAAGGCAAGCATTTCAAAGGGGAGGCAGATCGTCGTCCCAAGCCTATGCATCGTGATGGAAAGTACGTATTTGCTATGGTAAAAGATCTAAAAGTTGTTTTTGGAAAGGGACCAGGTGGCGTTGGTGTGCCAAATGATAGTAATGGGATGACACCCATGTTTAAGAAGATGAGTATAATCCGACCGTCAATAGGCTCAGAAACCAATAAAGATCAAGGCATAACTTAGACATTAGTATTCAAATAATGGTATACCATGCATATCTGGAATATATTTGAGTACAGGGACTACGGTGCAAAAGATGGACGAAATTGGGCACAGGCCCAGGTCGGCCGACCTGGCTAGGTCGGGCGACCTGGTCTGGATCCCAATCGAGCCCAAACTCAACACAGGTCAAGAAGCACACAATGTAAGGATCTTGAACGTTGATTCATGGTCGGTGGAAGCCAAAGGTGGAGGATGAGCCACATGTCCATCACATGGATTGAAGGGCCCACAACCAGAGACAAATGTACCCAAACCGACGATACCCAGCTGGAACCGACCTTAGGACCCACATGTAAGCCTCCCAGAGGAAGGTGGGCCCTAATGGCGGTTATGGGAAGTCGGCCGACCTGGCCAGGTCGGCCGATCCTCCCGTGCGCCCGACTCGGCCCTTCTTTGACCTGAAGCTGTAAACCGCCATGGAGAAGACATCTGCGCCGTGGAGAGTTGAAGACGGTGGATCCAAGGGTCGGCCGATCCTTGGACGTCGGCCGACCTAGGCCCACCTCCAACCGGCCTCAACCGCCTCTGGCCGTCTCCAACCGTCCTTGTGATGCTATAAATACCTGCAAGGGGGCACCATACTCAACACACACTAGAAGAAGAGCTCTCTTTGCTACAAGCTTAGTCTTAGTCTTAGTAGTGATAGTCATAGTGTTAGATCTGCTGAAGGGCTTCTGAAGGAGTCTTGGTAAGTTCTAGAGTTCATCTCTTGTATTCTCTTACTTACTTGTAATACTCTGATCTTAATGGAAATACCTTCATACTTATGTCATGTGCCTCAGCTATGCTATACTTGTTTAGTATATACTACTTATGTCTTACACCTTGATCAAGTGAATGTATGCAATGTCATTGGCTCAATGTGCCTCTTGGTTGCTCTATTTATTAACGTGATAGATAGAGTTGTATCTTGTATTGCAAACATGGTGTTTGGGATACGGTATACTGTTGAGGGTACCGCTGCCCCACGGATTAGTAGAGGTAGGCGGCAGGTGGTGACAGCCCTGTCCGTCCTTTGTAATCCTCCACGTACGGGAGTGGGTATTAGGCCTTTATGATAAGACGTCCTACTGTCGTCCCTTGATGAGGGAACCACTGGATACCTCGATATGTCCTCTTACATATGATCATTGAATGAGCTTGTATAGGGTATTGTGGTATAACTAAGTCACATTTGTATGATGCTTATGAAACCTTGGTGATCTTCACTAATGTATTATTACTAACTAAGACTACCATAATGATGAGCAATGAACTTCTGTGTGTCACTCTACCCATTCATTTCTATATTCTTTACCCCTGTTTAGATTATGGTATATTAATACTGTTGTAAGTAATTACATGGGATGACATCTCTCTTAACTAAACGCTTTCCCTACGGATAAACAAATAACGATACTCTGGAATACTCCCGGGTGAAATGCTACAACGTACTTCTGTGCGCTTGCAGAATATCTGTAACGTCTAGATTTACGATGAAGTATCTCTAGTACCATCACTACTCTAAGTGGTGATGCTAAGAAATACCAACATATATTTTGGGAGCTACCATATTGGGAAGTCTTGGAGGTCCGCAATGCAATTGATGTCATGCACCTGACGAAGAATCTTTGCGTCAACTTGATAGCCTTTCTAGGCACCTATGGTAAGACAAAAGATACACTGGAATCACGCCAGGATCTGCAACATATGGAAGAACGACATGTACTACATCCAGAAGAGAGGGACAATGGGCGAAATTACTTGAGTCCTGCCAGCTTCACTCTTAGCAAAGAAGAAAAGGAAAGCATGTTCGAATGCCTCAATAGTATCAAGGTGCCCTCTGGATACTCTTCGAACATTAAGGGAATAATAAATATGCCAGAGAAGAAATTTACAAACCTGAAGTCCCACGACTGCCACGTGCTTATGACACAGCTGCTTCCAGTGGCATTGACGGGAGTTCTGCCAGAGAATCTACGATTAGCTATCGTAAAGCTATGTGCATTCCTCAATGCAATTTCTCAGAAGGTAATCGCTCCAGACAATCTACTAAAGTTGCAGGTTGATGTGGCCCAATGCCTGGTGAGCTTCGAGTTGGTATTTCCACCGTTGTTCTTCAACATTATGACACATCTACTAGTTCATCTTGTCAAAAAGATTGAAATTCTGGGTCCTGTCTTCTTGCACAATATGTTCCCTTTTGAGAGGTTAATGGGGGTACTAAAGAAATATGTTCATAACTGTGCTCGACCAGAAGGATGCATATCAAAGGGCTACGGAACAGAGGAGGTCATTGAGTTTTGTGTTGACTTCATCGACGATCTCAAACCGATTGGTGTCCCTGAATCACGGCATGAGGGGAGACTCGGTGGAAAGGGAACAATAGGAAAGAAGGTTGTTGTTACTTGGGATGATGATTCTTTCAACAAAGCTGTTGATGCAAAAAACCCGGCTAGTGGATTTCCATGCATGCAACACGAAGGCCTGGGAGATTTGCTTAACTCCGGCGCAGGTCCTGTATCTTGAAATTCGGGGTGTGCCAGTCAGTTTGACCATTCAACTGACAAGGAGCATAATCGATATCATATAGCGAACCGGCCACACCTTTGCAGAATATAATCAGTACAGAATAAGGCCGATACGCTGTTCACCTCGCCTAGTTGCCGGTTTGATTCATCTTATCGGACCATCTAGCCAACCAATCATCACGTACACCTGCTGCCCCTCTGCGTAGCGTAGTCATATTACTCCAAAGGTTTGGTAGTATAAATATACAGCACGGACGTGCAGGAATCTCCCAATATCCAGTAATGTATTCTTTTTCATTCAATTTGCCAAAAAAGAAATTAACTTGCCAGGCCGATCATATCCCAGTAATGATCAGCTTATGCCAGCACTTGTCCGTTCCTTGCATACTTCTGATTAGAGAATAGCCGATTAACATATGCCAATCATTATTCTATCATCGGCTATAGCCTCCACCGACTATCATTTTACCATCGGCCCTTTTGACTTGATCCTTTCACCCACAAGGTCCGATGGTGAGCCATCGGCTCCTCAATAGGCCACCATGCATCTCCATCTCGGATGTCCATTATAATAGTTAGCTGAATTGGCCACGCATGGAGACGTCTTTTTTCCAACAGATTAAGCTCAATTCATCAATATCTCATCAGCTTTCAACATAATATTTCAATTCGATCTGCTACAATTAATTTGACAATCCCTTTTTTTTATCTCATGGCCGATAGGATTGTATACTTTCACAATAATATTGGACCGCCCTCTATTGCAGCAGTAAATCAAGAAATCCATCAGCTTACCATACAGAAATATAATATAATATTGGATCTGAAAGCTCCAGCCGATGTATCCCGCATTAACCAAGATTGACTGATGTACTCAATGTTAAATATATCTGACTTCAAATCAAACGAATGTAGTCCCACCAGGCGTGCCAATTCAGCTAACTATTATAATGGACATCCGAGATGGAGATGCATGGTGGCCGATTGAGGAGCCGATGGCTCACCATCGGACCTTGTGGGTGAAAGGATCAAGTCAAAAGGGCCGATGGTAAAATGATAGTCGGTGGAGGCTATAGCCGATGATAGAATAATGATTGGCATATGTTAATCGGCTATTCTCTAATCAGAAGTATGCAAGGAACGGACAAGTGCTGGCATAAGCTGATCATTACTGGGATATGATCGGCCTGGCAAGTTAATTTCTTTTTTGGCAAATTGAATGAAAAAGAATACATTACTGGATATTGGGAGATTCCTGCACGTCCGTGCTGTATATTTATACTGCCAAACCTTTGGAGTAATATGACTACGCTACGCAGAGGGGCAGCAGGTGTACGTGATGATTGGTTGGCTAGATGGTCCGATAAGATGAATCAAACCGGCAACTAGGCGAGGTGAACAGCGTATCGGCCTTATTCTGTACTGATTATATTCTGCAAAGGCGTGGCCGGTTCGCTATATGATATCGATTATGCTCCTTGTCAGTTGAATGGTCAAACTGACTGGCACGCCCCGAATTTCAAGATACAGGACCTGCGCCGGAGTTAAGCAAATCTCCCAGGCCTTCGTGTTGCATGCATGGAAATCCACTGGCCGGGTTTTTTGCGTCAACATATTTTGGCACGCCCAGTGGGACACGTAAGACAATTTCCAAGATGTCGTCTGATGCTGAAAAGGACGCTGCTGCTGCTAAGCTCACTGCTGAGAAGCTGGCGGCTGAGAAGTTGGCTGCTGAGAAAGCCAAGGCTGACAAAAATAGGATCTCCGATCCAACCATCCCAGTTACGAAGGCCGATCTATCTAAAGCTCAGTTAGATGCAGTTCAGGCCCAGATTGACGCGTTTGAGAAGCTCTGTCTTGATCAATTCGGGCGTAATCGTTCAGGCCCTGTGCTCAAAGGTGCTCTTTCGGACCCAGAGTTGATCAAGAACACAACTGATGCTCAGGATTACCATGTCAACATGACAGAGATGATCCATCAAGCTGTTCATCATGCATTGATTAACCAGTCGGGCACTTTGGTAAATTCTTTGGATAATCTCATCAAGAAAGCGGTGGATGATTCTATTTGCTTGAAGGGCCCAGTCTTTATGTCAGATTCTCCAGGGGCATCAGGATCAGGAAAAGGCAAAAGTACTGAAGATAACGCCATGACCGTTGCTCCACAAAATCCGACGATTCCACCACCCATTCAGCTGGCCAACGGTTTTCTGTTGATGGCCGATGGATCGATTGTCGGCCCGCATGGTGAGAAATATGCTAGGACTCTGAATGAAGAGGAGAAGCAACCTGCAGCTGCAAAGATACGTTCAGAGATTCCTGCACATCAGCGTATGGTTGGTGATTACAATGATTACATGATGGATACGCATCAAGCTGATGGAATGCCACTCGGAGGTCATCAGTCCGATTGGTCACAGAAAATAGCCGAGGTGATCCAGAATCAGTTCGGTTTGAAGCCTAAAGATGAAGCGAGGTTGTATCGGCACCCGTACCCATCCTACTTTGATGCAGTGCCACTTTCTCCGCGCTACAGAGTGCCAGATTTTTCAAAATTCTCTGGACAAGATGATATGACCACCATCGAGCATGTGAGCCGATTCTTGGCTCAATGTGGTGAGGCTGCTTCTGAGGAGGGACTCAGGCTCAGATTCTTCCCTCTGTCACTATCAGTGCCGGCGTTTACTTGGTTTACGTCGTTGCCAGCAGGATCGGTCACAGGCTGGTCCGATATGGAGAAACAGTTCCATAAGTACTTCTTTTCTGGCCTCAATGAAATGAAGATTTCTGATTTGATTGCTATCAGGCAGAGGAACGATGAGTCCATTAAGGAGTATGTTCAACGGTTCCGTGAAATCAGGAATCGATGCTACAGTTTGAAGCTGTCTGATACACAATTGGCTGAGCTTGCATTCCAGGGTATGCTCGCGCCGATCAAGGATAGGTTTTCTTCTCAGGAGTTTGAAACATTGGGACAACTGGTGCAAAAGGTGTCAGCCCATGAGGTCCGATACCAGGAGGCGAGGCGCACAAAGTTTTCCAAGCCAGTGTCTTATCTTTCTGATACTGAAGAAGAGGCTGATATCAACATAGCTGAATGGACCAAATCCAAAAAGCCGGTATCGTGCCCATGGGTCAAGCAGAGTCCTGAGAAATTTGGATTTGATGTAACAAAGGCCGACAAGATTTTTGACATGCTGCTCAGTGAAAAGCTTATTCAACTTTCTCCAAATCATTCTATCCCGTCGGCCGAGGAGTTAAAGAAGCGCAAGTACTGCAAATGGCATAACTCAACTACTCATGAAACAAATGAATGCAAGGTGTTCAGGAGGGAGATCCAATTGGCTATTGAATCTGGCAAGATCAAGTTCGAAGATAACAAGAAAGCCATGAAGATCGACGGTCATCCCTTTCCTAATAACTTTGTTGATTTCTCCTTTTCTGTTAATATGGTTGATGCTGATGAAAAGGGGAAGTTCAAAGTGCTCACATCGGACCACGCCAAGAGTTCTGGTGCCATTGATCCTGCAGTTCAGGTCACTGTTGAAGAGCTGCGAAGGAATCATCAGGCATTTGGGCGTGAATCTAATGCTCCTGGTGGATATCGGCCACGTGTGACTTCCCAGATGCTGATTAATAAGTACAAAAGGCAGCAGGCAGCAGCCCGAGCGTGGGAAGAGCGTGAGGAACGACGGCGTCAGAGGCGCGAATATCAGGCAAGGCGGTTTGATGATCGGCGCCGATGTGATGACAAGTCCGATGGCCGACGCTGGTTTGATGACAGGTCCGACGATCGTTGTCGGTATGGCTATAGGTCCGATTGGCATATGGACAGGCGTCAAACTTATGAACAGTACGATCAAGATGATGGTCACTGGAGATGTCCTTTCTTCGTGTTCTGCTGGAACGAGAAGCTCAGATTGCCATCAGAAGCAGATTGTCCTGAATGCAGCTTTCAGTATGAAAATACAGGACTTTTAAGAGGAGTCGACGATCGGTTCATGAACGGATCGGCGTCAGGATTGATGATTATCATCAAGGAGATGAAGGCCGGGTTGATACTCATGGCCGTAAAAATAATGAAGGCCAGGATAATACTCGTGGCCCTGAAAAAATAAAAGAAAAGGCTCCAGTTCAGGAACGGGTTAGAGAACCTCAAATGAAGCCTGGACAATGGTGTCCATCAGGGATTTCTAGGACCAAAAAGAGACGTGTTCAGCGGTTGCGCTACCATGAGCAGATTCAGGAGCAAGAATTAGCCAAAGAGAAGAAAATTTGGCGCGCTAAGATGGCCAATGACGATGAAGCAAGCGCATCGGCCCCGGTAAACATGGTTTTAATGTTGTCTTATGATTTTGCTGCTCCTGATGAATAGGATGATGATGAGGCTAATTATGAATTAGAAGAAGCCGCTGCATGCTTGGTCCTTGATTCAGAAAAGGCGATCTTTGAGAAGCCAAATGCGAATGGCTATCGGCACCTGAAGCCTCTGTACATCAAGGGATATGTTGATGGGAAGCCGATGACCAAGATGCTGGTTGATGGAGGAGCTGCCGTCAATCTCATGCCCTACTCTACATTCCACAAGCTGGGCAAGGGAATTGATGATCTGATTAAGACCAACATGACGCTCAAGGATTTCGGCGGCAACATTTCAGAGCCTCAGGGGGCAATTCACGTAGAATTGACCATCGGCAGCAAGACATTGCCGACAACTTTCTTTGTGATTGATGGACAGGGTTCCTACAGTATGCTTCTCGGGCGAGATTGGATTCATGCCAACTACTGCATCCCATCCACGATGCACCAATGTTGATTCAGTGGCAAGGCAACAATATAGAGATCGTCCCAGCTGATGATTCGGTTAGCATTGCAACAGCTGAGTCAACGATTTGGGAGTTTGAAGGGATTGAATGCCTGTCAGGAAAAACATGGGATGGTGACTTTCTCAAGGTGTCCGATCAAGGATTACAGCCGATCCAAGCAGTCGGCTCTGAGACTTTGTTTTAAATGGCCGATTGTATAGAAGATTTTGAAGACCGAAGTGAATTCGGTAAATTAGGGTTCGGATTTACGTCGGCCGATGAATTAGAAGAGATTGACATAGGAGCTGGTGATAGGCCAAGGCCGACGTATATCAGTGCTAAGTTGGATCCCGAGTATAAACAAGAGTTAATAAAACTTTTGAAAGAGTATTCTGATTGTTTTGCTTGGGAATATTATGAAATGCCAGGTTTAAGCCGTAACATTGTTGAGCATCGGCTACCCATCAAACCAGGATATCGACAGCACAAGCAATACGCAAGGAGGTTTAAGGCTGAGATGTACGAACCAATTAAGGCCGAAATAACGAAGCTATTTGAGGCTAAGTTTATCAGGCCATGTCGATATGCTGAGTGGGTGTCAAATATAGTTCCTGTTTATAAGAAAAATGGAAAGCTGCGTGTTTGCATTGATTACAGGAACTTAAACAAGGCAACCCCGAAGGATGAATATCCGATGCCAGTGGCCGATATGCTTGTTGATGCAGCGTCAGGCCATAAAGTGATGAGCTTCCTGGATGGTAATACTGGTTATAATCAGATTTTTATGGCGGAAGAAGATATTCCCAAGACTGCATTCCAATGCCCAGGTGCTCTCGGTTTATATGAGTGGGTTGTTATGACTTTTGGTTTAAAAAATGCCGGTGCTACTTATCAACGTGCTATGAATTATATTTTTCATAAGCTGATCGGCAGGATAGTTGAAATTTACATTGATGATGTGGTAATCAAGTCGAGAGGTTATCAAGATCATTTGGCCGATTTGAAGGAGACGCTGGAATGTACAAGGCAACATGGATTGAAAATGAATCTGCTCA
>CM014272.1:74180840-74199179 GCA_004135705.1 Alloteropsis semialata | reverse complement strand
CCAACTTTCACAGGAGCATATGACAAGCTAAGACCCCCACTGAGCTGCATTTGTGCAATACAAGCCTTCGACACTTGGAAAGAAGCTTATGGAGACGAACAAATCTAATGCCGCCCAGAAAGAATACCATCACCGTCTCGGCCAAGGTGGTTACGCTGCAGCTATTCCAAAATGGGAAAAGATGGAACAAGATCTACGTGATAGAGGTATCACACCACAGACATCAACTTGGACTGACCGTGCACGACATTGGTATTATGCCCATGGCGGAACATTGGCCCCCGATACCGGGGAATTCATCTTTGGACAATAGATACAACAAGCCGCACAGAAACTTACACATGCCATAGAAGCAGTTGGCAAGGGAGAGTTCCACCCGGACAGAGAAAAGGATGAGCTCACGTGGGCTCTGCGGAATCCCGAGCATCCTGGACGGACGCGAGGCAAATGAGGGGTTCCGTGGAAGTACGGGTTTGCCGACTGCATTGAGTCTTACAGAAGTCGCAGCAGAAGAAAAAACGAGGAGTTGGAGAAGATGCGACGACTCGAGGAAAGGATACTGCAGAACAAACAAAGAACAGGGGAGGTTCAGCGGCAACTGGAGATAGCACTTAGCGCTCAGCAACAAAGCCGTGGATCCACCGGCGCTCCAGTAGACGCAATTAGCCCTACCCAGCATCATCGAAGCAGTTGCGTGTCCACTGACGTCCCAAATGATGCTCAAGTCCAACGCTACCCCGTGGACGATATAACCAGGCGGACGACCTGTGAGCTGCACAGTCCATTCAAGACGTTCAAGGTGGCGTACGGTAGTGCTTTGCCGAGTCAAGAAGGAGATCTCTACCATGGAGGGCAAATACCTGCTGGCTATGCTAGAGTTGGGGTGGAGCAGGTCTTGGCCGGGTACGAATCACTCCAGCTTGACATTCCTGGAGGTGACGGGGAGACGACACTAGAAGAGGCGGTTCATGGTGTTATCCTATGGGAGAAGCGTTACATCTTCTTAACTCCTGAGGGGCCTTCGTCGTCACCCCAAAGCTCAAGGGCATCTCCGCCGCCTCCAGCTCCGCAGTCCCCGCCGCAGCAATATTCGCCTGTTCTCCCTGAACAAAGGTCTCCGTCGCTTACAACTCAAAAATCTCCGTCGCCTCCAGCTAAGCAATCTCTGCCGCCTGCACCTCCGCCGGCAAAGAAAGCTAAGCAACAGAAAGCCAAGGCACCAACAAAGCCACCTACAAAGAAGCCAGCAAAGCAAGCCAAGGAACCTGCCAAGCTACCATGGGAAAAAACTGATGAGGAGTGCAAGCAGCATAGTCTGGATAAGGTTAAAGAGTTCTTCAAAAAGAAGGAGCCCGAGAAAAAAGAAGTAGTTGATGTTGCTAAGTCTGCTTTCTTTATTGGCATGGCTAAAGTAACTCAGAAGAAAATATTGTCAGACTATGACCGCTCTATTAAGAAATCGTATGAGAAGAATCAAAGGGAGGAGAAGGAGCGACGGAGTCAACAGAGCCAAAAGACTACCGAGAGCCACAAGAGCGTCAAGCAACAAAGGAAGGGAAAAGTTGTTGCTCAGCTCGGTGAGCAGGAGAGGCAAACAATTGATCCACTCATCGTAAATGCTGGAATTGGACCGGTCGACTTGCTTGAGTTTTGCAAAGGGGCAGGAATGACGCCCTCGCAAATGCTGGATGAGAGTAAGACCCCAAAGGCTATACCAAGGTGGCCATTTTAGCTTGGCTTACCTCTAGTTGATCCCAATATGTACGACACGCTGTCAACAAAAATGTACAGATTATATGAATGGTACCTTCAGGCGTCGGCCTAAGGCCAGAAAATGGTGGGATTGAAGATTAGAGACGATGACTACTTTTGTGGCGATAATGTTATGTATCTGGAATTCTCAGAATTTTACCAGATATACCATAGGGATGCCCTTGATGTTTCTCTCCTCAGCTGCTCGGTGCTGTAAGTGCTTCGTTTATTTCTATATTTAACGTCTCCTATATATTGTCAACCTATTATTAAACATTTCTTTTTTTAAATTGTATCCTGTAGAATGGAGATTCGAAGAATACAGGAAAAACTCATACTTCCACTTGGGCTTCATCGACCCAAAAACTGTAAACCAGCATATGTTACTAAATTTTTATGAAGACACAATGAACAACATTGACAGATTCTTACGTGTACAACATTACAAGACAATGATTCTATTTCCTTACAACTTTGGGTGAGTACTTTTACTGTCTTATGCATCTTTTAGTTTTCTTCCTAACATAATTTTTATTTCAATTGACGTGACTCTTGGTACAAAACTTGCATGTAAATAGGTTCCATTGGATATTATTTGTTATACAACCGGACATATGCTTGTTGACCATCATGGACTCATTGAGGTGACCACGGGACGCGTACCAACCAATGATTGACCTCCTTCAAAAGTAATTTTCGTCCTCGCACTATTATTCCTCTTTAGCTCAGCCAAGAATTCCATTTATTTCATATGGTGTGCGCAGGTGTTGGAAAAAGTTTCGTGCAGAGCAAAAAGGTCCATTCAAGGAACAACTTGGTATCAAAGGAGACTTTCCGGTAAATACTACTATACATAGACACACATCACTTTTTTGTTTTATTATCATGAATATGCATGTAATGACTTGACCATTTCTCCTATAAAGTGTTACAGGCAGAATCAAGGCACCAATTTATGTGGATATTATGTCTGTGAGTACATGGACAATCTTGTAGGGCATAAGACGATCGTCACTAATTGGGACCTGACGGTGTGTTCCATTTCCATTGAAATCTATATGTATGTATGTATGCATGCATGTGAGTCATAATAATATTATTTATATTTTTCTATTAACCACACCCTCAGATGATGCATATGAAAGATGAGATCTTACCGGACCAAAGAGTCGCGGCGATTCAAGAGACACTCTGCGGATTTATAATCGATGAGGTCGTGACTCGTGAGCAAGACAGGGGCGTTCTGGTGGGATGGACACGAGGCCGATACAAGGAGCAAATATTAGGCATTTTGTAAATATACATATATATATATATGCTCCTTTGAACTCTTGGTGTAAATATTAATATTCGCCTTTCCAAAATTTGTTTTGTTTAAATATATATGCAAGTTTAATATTATTAGCGTATATATTAATATCAGTATTAATAGTTAAATGCATTAGTGACGTATAACTAATACGTATATGGACATATACGTATATTATTATACAGGTATAATATGTATCTCTGTATAAAAGAAACCAAAAAAAAGAAAACAAAAACAAAAAAAGAAAAAAAAAACCCTTTAGTCCCGGTTGGTAACACCAACCGGGACTACCAACCGGGACTAAAGGGTGCTTTTAGTCCCGGGTAAATACCCGGGACTAAAGGCCGGGGCCTTCAGTCTCGGGGCCGTAGTCCCGGTTGCGAAACCGGGACTAAAGCCGGTTCCGCACTGGGACTAAAGCCGGTTTTTCTACCAGTGCGCGCTTTCGCCTGTCGGAGTCCGCCGTTTCTGACTCCGCGGCACCGCCGCAAAAAGCGGCCCGGCCCAGCGGAGGTGCGGGCGATCTCGTGGCTGGCAAACGTTGAATTTGTAATCGGAATATCGAAGACGGTTCGCCCTCCGTGTGTTTGGTTGTTGGGATGTTCCTAGGATACGGATCGTGGGTTGACGTTTGGTTTTGCCTTCGGAAATCCGGAGAGGCCGGTGTCATACTAGATGTCGAAAAAGTAGTTTCTTTTGTTTGATCGATTTTAGTATCTCAACGCTAGATAACTAAATATGGCCTCGCAAAAATAAAGCTAAATATGTGTTGACAACCAAAATTGGCACGTGGATCAAGGGGATTGCAAAAGATAGCGCAAGGAGCAAGAAAGAAGACGGCGCAAGAGGCAGGCCACGCCCAGACCGGTCTGACCGGTTTGGGGAACCGGTCAGACCGGTTACCCGAGTTGTAATCCGACTAGGACTCTTATTTTGGGATTCCGAGATTGTAACGAGTTGTAACTTGGTTTCCTTGCGGGACAAGACCTACCCTCCCTATAAATATAAGGGGATTCGGCCGATTGAACATACAACAATCGAATCTATCAATTTTACTACTTTTATCCTTTATTTTTTGCATCTCCAAACCCTAGCTTTTCCAACCCTACTTGCTGTTCTTCCTGCGTCTCCGTGACGTTTGAAGGCGTCCTAGGTGGCCTGCCGACCCTAGGGCACCCCTGACGACGTTCTCCCCGACGGATCTTTCCGGGAGGCGTTTTTAGGGTTCGCTTCTGCTCCCTGGAGGAACCGGTCCGACCGGTCTGCGCAGAGGAGCTGCGAGCACCTCGTTACCTGCCGCGCGATCTAGCGCTCTCGTGTGTTGACCTGATTTCTGCGTCAACATACTTTTGGCGAGTCCGCTGGGGAATTGGAGATCTGGTTCGTGCAACCGATCAATCTAATTCTATCTAGATGGGTTCCAACACCGAGTTCGATCTGGAGAACATCATCACCATCAAGGATGACGAACTCTCTGCTGAAGACCGCCAAGGACTTGAAGAGTACCTGAAGAAGAAGGCGGAAGAAGAACGCATCTACTACTTGTCGCACTTTAAGAAAGACCGCAAGGGCGTGGTCTCCAAGATCAAGGAAGTAGATCCATCTGCTACATCTTCAGCGGCATCTCCTAAGGTACAATCCGATGAAAATTCTCATGAAGTTTTCCTTAAGTACATGGAGGATAAATTGGCCGAAAACAATGTTAATTTGGTTAATTGGATGATGAAAAAGCGTTTAGAATCGGAAGGCAAACAGCCCTTGGCTGAACAACCTGCCGCCGATCCTAATCTTTTAATTCCTAAGATTCCTATAGTGCCTGATTTTAAAACATCGGTAGCAAAGCCCATAGAGCAACCTACATATGGCATGCCGTTGAATTATTTTGAAAGCCAATCTGTTACACCATCCAATCCAATGATTACTCGGCCTGCTACGCCTCAGCAGTTTCCAACTTTACCTAGTTCGGTTAGCCATGGCCGAATTAACAATGAAGTTGTAAATTTCACCCCGCAAAATTTGAACTATGGATACTCTGTACCCCACTGGTGCAAAATTTGTTTTCACAAGGCCCAGTACCTTACGAGCTTTTCGGAAGATACGGCCAACAAATACAGGGGATGATGTCGGCCAATCAATCTGGCCAACATCAATCGGTCAGACCGGTCGCCGTGACCGGTCAGACCGGCCCTGAGGGTCGGATGCGGCAAACCAGATTGTGCCGCTCCAACCGATCAGACCGGTCACTGGATCCGGTCAGACTGGTCCTGGGGGAACAGAAACGGGGAATTTGCCTTCTACTCCCATGCATAATACTCAACAGCCAAATTCTCAGGATAATTCATTAGAGTATTTAGATAAAATATTTTCTAAGTACAAACTTGATTTGGCTTCAGCTCTTAAGGAGAACTTAGGAGTAGATGTTAGGGATAAGGCTAGATTGTATCAAAAGCCTTATGTTCCTCGCTTTGATTTAGTTTCTTTTCCCGCTGGATTTAGACTTCCTGATTTTGTCAAGTTTAATGGGGAGGATTCTAAAAGTACTTTTGAGCATATAAGTCAATACATGGCGCAACTAGGCGATTCTGGCTCTAGTGAGGCTTTAAAAGTGCGTTTATTTTCTTTGTCTCTAACTGGTAGTGCTTTCTCATGGTTTGCATCATTAGCTCCGTATTCCATTACTTCATGAGAACAGTTAGAGCAAAAGTTTCATGATCACTTCTTTTCTGGCAGTAATGAACTTAAATTGTCACATCTTACATCGGTTAGACAATCACGTGATGAAACTGTTAATGACTATATTAAACGTTTTCGTGATACTAAAAACCGTTGCTTTGGTGTTACTATCGCCGAAAAGGATCTTGCTGATTTGGCTTTCAATGGTTTGCGTTCTCATATTAAAGAAAAATTGGAGAATTTTAAATTTTATAGCATAAACCAATTACATCAAAGAGCTTTGGCTGCTGAAAGCCGAAGCAAAGATTTAAAAGAAAGCCATAGAACTCATCGGGCTAATGTTCATAATGTAAAATGTGATTCTTGTAGCTCCGATGAAGAGTCTCATGAGGTGTTGGCTGCTGAATTTGTATGGCCAACATCCAATAAAGGTTTTACTTGCACGTCTCTTAAGCCGACTCATAGGAATTGGCAGGAGGACATGAAGTTTACTTTTGATGTATCTAAATGCGATAAAATTTTTGATGAATTGCATAAGAATGGATATATCAAATGTTCCTTTAATATTCCATCACTTGAGGAGTTAAAGCGGCGTGCTTATTGTAAATTTCATAATTCATTTTCTCATGCGACTAATGATTGCAATTTCTTTCGTCGACAGATTCAATCGGCTTTAAATAATGGACGATTGATTTTGAATGAGATGCAAGTTGATAAGCGCCCATTTCCAGTCAACAACATGGTGGTCAATACCATGGATCTGCAGGATGCCAAGATGTTGGTTCAGCCCGACAATGCCGATACGACAGGAGGCAAGAACGTTGTGATTGGAGAACCAAGGAAGGTGATGGAAGATGACAAAGTGCTTGGAAGAGAAGTTGTGCTTAAACAAGCTCCTGATGGAAAGAAGATCTTGACTATTACCATGAAGAATTCTGAAATTAGGGGAGAATCAAGCTCTCAAGCGCGGGATCAAAGGCCGGTTGTCCCTGTCCAGGGGAGACCGGTCAGACCGGTGGCCGTAACCGGTCAGACCGGTCCGGCCCAGCGGCCGGTCCGAACTTTTATACCTAAACGTCCCGAGGTTGGCACTTGGAAGACGAATCAAGACAAAGATCAGGGGAGAACTTTCAAGCCTAAGACAACCTTTGATCAAGTCATGGGTAAGCATATGCACAACACGGCTGTTCAACAAGATCGGCCACCAAAAAAGAGACCAAGTTCGCCGCCAAGGAATTCCGGTGTGATGAAGGCACTAAGAGGACAGTGGAACCAGGGTCCAATCTCATTCAATGGTGCTGGTCCTTCCAAGCCATGGAGGCCGTATCAACCTCCCCCTCCTCAACCTATTTGGTGGGATGGTATTATGTACGTGCCTTACTGTCCCGTACCAAACCAACCACGGCCTGGGGGCTCCTGTGCATACAAGGATGAATCCACCACCGCCTAGGCCTGCAAATAATCAACCAAGACAAGTGTTTGTGCCACAGCAGCACAAACCAGTCAGACCGGTTCCCTTGACCGGTCAGACCGGTGCCCAGCAGAGGCCTGTGTCCATGCCCCAACAGCACGGACCGGTCAGACCGGTCCCTCCAACCGGTCAGACCGGTTTCCAGAGGAGGCCAGGCAAGGAGCCGGCTAAGCAAGAGTATCGCCCCGTGCAGAAGAAGGAAGAGCCTGTCCCTGATATTCCAAAGCCAGTTGTAAAGAGTGTGTTTCAAATTGGCTCCATGGCAGTTGACTCATCAATGGCCGACGCACCTAACGTTATTGGTACTTCGGCCGTAAAAAAGGTTCCTTTGCCTCAGTACACGCAGCCAAAGTGGTGTCCTCCTGGCTTAACTCATTCTCAGACGAGGAGATTGCAGCGGTTGCGCACTCAGAAGCAAAGGGAGGAAGAATCGGCTAAGAAGCGGGAGGAGTGGTTCAAAGAGGCTAAGCCGATGATTCCGACAGTTAGTCAGAGTTCTAAGGATGGTTCTGGTGCCCAAGGTATTCAAGCCAAAACACCAGAAAAGGCCGAGCCATCCGCGGCAAAGTCGGCTGAGCTGGCCGCAACCGGTCTGACCGGTTTGGAAACCGGTCTGACCGGTCACCCCCTGTTCCAGTTCCTGCAACTGGAACCGGTCAGACCGGTCAGGAGGAACCGGTCAGACCGGTGTCGCCTGAGGGATCAATAGCCGACGCGTTTTCTTCTTTGGCTAAGGTTTCGATTCCGCCTACCGCAATTTCTGATGTTCAGATGGGCAATGATGACGAAGCTGTTGACTTTGAGCCTTCGCCTAGCAGGACGGACATGGAGGTCAATGTTATTTACATGAACACCGATTATTGCTTTATCGGAGATGATGAACGGGTGGCTCAAGTTGATTTTGCTCCTAAGAACGCCATATTTCAGAGGCCTTCAGAATCGGATAATCACCTGAAAGCCCTTTATGTGAAGGGTCACATTAGGGAAAGCCGATTTCTAGGATGCTCGTTGATGGTGGTGCTATTGTGAACCTCATGCCATACACCTTGTACAAGAAGTTGGGAGGTTTGGACAGCGAGCTAGTTAAGACGAGCATGACGATCAGCGGCGTTGGAGGAGGAGAACCGATGAGTGCCAAGGGAGTTGCATCCTTGGAGCTTGCCGTTGGGAGCAAGACGCTGGCAACTGCTTTCTTCGTCACAGAGGTGCAAGGTAACTTCAGTGTTATTTTGGGGCGCGATTGGATTCATGCAAATCAATGTGTGCCTTCTACCTTGCATCAATGCTTAATTCAATGGGTTGGTGACGAAGTTGAGGTGGTTCATGCGGATACTTCGGCATGCGTTGCTATGGCCGATGCATCTATTCTGGGAACTCATGATAATGTCAAGTGCTTGACCGAGATTGATATTTCGGACTTTGAGTTCCTTGCTTGCACTAAGGATGGCTTCGTGTCTGCTGCTCTAAGGCCGGTTCAGAAATCGGTTGATTCAGATAATGAAGAGTAGATGGATACAAGCAAAAAGTGGCTAAAAGAAAGGGTGGAGCATTATCGGTCAAACATGAACGATGCATGTGAAGCCATTAATAATTTTGAAGAAGTAGAAAAGTTAGGACAAGGTTTTACATCGGCTGATCCTTTAGAAAAAATAGACATAGGTGATGGTTCTATACCAAGGTCGACTTTTGTAAATCAAAATTTGAAAGCCGATTATAAAGTTGAATTAATCGAGTTGTTGAAAGAATATTCTGATTGCTTTGCTTGGGAGTATCATGAGATGCCTGGTTTAAGTCATGAATTAGTTGAACATCGATTACCAATTAAACCAGGTTTTAGGCCATATAAACAGGGCAATAGACGATTCAATCCTTTGTTTTATGATCGCATAAAAGAAGAGGTTAATCATTTGCTTGAAGCTAAGTTTATTCGGCCATGTCGCTATACTGAATGGATCTCTAATATTGTGCCTGTTGAGAAGAAAGGTTCAAATAAAATTAGAGTGTGCATTAATTTTAGAGATCTTAATAGAGCGACTCCCAATGATGAATATCCTATGCCTATAGCGATATGCTTATTAATGATGCTTCTAGACATAAGATTATTAGCTTTCTTGATGGCAATGTGGGATATAATCAAATCTTTATGGCCGAGGAAGACGTGTACAAAACTGCCTTTAAATGTCCCGGCTTTGTTGGTTTATTTGAATGGGTTGTGATTGTGACATCCTGGCCCAAGGCTTAATAGGATTGATAGAATACTCATACCAACAAGTTGCAACTTCTTTTCTGGAAGCTCATCTCGAAAGAACTCTGAGGTTAAGCGTGCTTGGCCTGGAGCAATTTCGGGATGGGTGACCGACCAGGAAGTTCTTCTGGGTGCGCATGAGTGAGGACAAAGTGCGCAGAAAAGACTTGTGTTGGTCTGTGAGGGGATTCTTGAGTCCTAGAGAGCTGCCAGGCGTAAGCGGGCCCGGACCCGGGGGGTCGGGACGTTACAATTGGTATCAGAGCCGACTCTCGCGGTTTCACGGGCGCGTGGGGTCGCAGTTGCGCAGGCATGGTGTGCATGGCTGGTGTGAGCCCAGAGTGGTTACACAGCATGGCACATGCGCTGGCACTGGGCACACGGACGTGGCCAAGAGAGGACGTTCCTGGCTTGGGGTTGACCGACGAGGACGTCGGTCTTCTAAGAGGGGGAGGATGTGACATCCTGGCCCAAGGTTTAAAGAATGGCGGCGCTACTTATCAAAGAGCAATGAATTTAATTTTTCATGACTTACTTGGTGTGATCCTAGAAGTCTATATTGATGATATTGTTGTCAAATCGGCTGGATTAAATTCTCACTTGGCTGATTTGCGTCTTGCTTTTGAAAGAATGCGTCGGTATGGTTTAAAGATGAACCCATTGAAATGTGCTTTTGGTGTATCGGCTGGAAGATTCTTAGGCTTCATGGTTCATGAGAGGGGCATAGAGATAGATCCTAAGAAAATAAAAGCTATTGATAAGCTTGAAGCGCCTACTTGCAAGCATGATCTACAGAAATTTTTGAGCAAGGTTAATTACTTGAGGCGGTTTATTTCTAACTTGTCCGGGAAAGTTAGTGCTTTTACTCCTATACTTCGGTTAAAGGATGAAGCCGATTTTACTTGGGGGGCAAAGCAGCAAGAGGCCTTTGAGGAAATCAAGAAGTACTTATCTTCGCCGCCTGTGCTTAAAGCACCTAAGAATGGGGTGTCATTTAGGCTTTATATTTCGGCCGAAGATAATATTATTGGGGCTGTTTTGACTCAAGAAACAAATGGCAAGAAGCACATCATTACATATTTGAGTCGACGGCTGTTGGATGCTGAAACAAGGTACAAACCTGTTGAGAAATTATGCTTGTCTTTATATTATACTTGTACGAAATTGAGGCATTATTTGTTATCTAGTACTTGCATAGTTGCGTGTCAAGTCGATGTTATCAAGTATATGTTGGACCGATTTTGAGCGGGAGAATGGTAAGTGGGCATATGCACTTATTGAATATGATTTGGCTTGTGAACCTCTGAAATCCATGAAAGGCCAAATTGTAGCTGATTTTATTGTTGAACATCGGATTAAGGATGAGCATAATTTAGAAGTTGATTACATGACTTTTACTCCATGGAAATTGTATTTTGATGGATCGGTTTGCAAGAACAGGTGTGGAATTGGAATTGTTCTTGTTTCTCCTAATGGAGCTGTTTTTGAAGCTCTTAGCCGATTAGAAATTGAGTGCACAAATAATCCAGCCGAATATGAAACTTTATTATTCGGATTAGAAATTTTGCATGACATGGGAGTAAAGCATGTTGAGGCTTTTGGTGATTCATTATTGGTTGTGCAGCAAGTATCTAAGGTGTGTCAATGCTTGGAAAGTTCATTGAATATTTATCTTGACAAGTGCCTTGATATTATACCATATTTTGATGAATTCACCATTTATCATGTTCCAAGATGTGATAATCCTAGAGCTAATACTTTGGCGCAGCAAGCATCAGGCTATAATGTCCAGAAAAGACACTTTCATAAGAAAAGGCCGTTGATTGCTATTGCCAATGGAAAGGTTCTAACGCTTGCTGCAGAGCAGAGCCGAACCGGTCAGACCGATTCCCAGACCGGTCAGACCGGTCCAGCGTCTCATACAGAGACCGGTCAGACCGATCCGGGAACCGGTCAGACCGGTGCGGTGTCTGCAGATTCAAATTCGGCTGCTGAAAATCTTCAAAATGAAAAGACCGAAGTTGATGATTGGAGAGCACCCATTATCAGGTATTTAAGAAATCCTAGTTCTGGAACAGACAGGAAAACTCGGCGTTTGGCTTTCAAATACATTTTAGTTGATGATGAGTTGCATCGTCACACCGCCGATGATTTATTACTTAAATGCTTGGATGCTGATCAAGTTAGAGTGGCCATGGGTGAAGTTCATGAAGGGATTTGTGGAACGTATCAATCGGCTCCTAAGATGAAGTGGTTACTTAGGAGAGCTGCATTCTATTGGCCTGCTATGATGGCCGATTGTTTTCGTTACTACAAGGGATGTGAGGAATGTCAGAAATTTGAAAATATTCAGATGGTACCTGCTGCATTGTTTCATCCTATTATTAAACCATGGCCGTTCTGAGGATAGGGATTAGATTTTATTGGAGAGATACATCCTTCTTCTTCAGAGGGTCACCGCTTCGTGTTGGTTGCTACGGATTACTTCACTAAATGGACCGAAGCTGTTCCTCTAAAAAATATGACCCATAAGGAGGTAATTGAGTTTATTACTGAGCATATTATTCACAGATTCGGCATTCCACAAACTTTAACTATGGATCAAGGCACATCTTTTATGTCGAAAGAAGTGCGAGTTTTTGCCGATATGTATAAGATTAAATTGCTCAATTCATCTCCATACTATGCTCAGGCCAATGGTCAGGCCGAGTCTAGTAATAAGACTTTGATTAAGTTGATTAAGAAGAAGATAGAGGAGAATCCCCGAAGATGGCATGAAGTCTTGTTTGAAGCTTTATGGGCTCATCGCATATCTAGGCATGGTGCTACCAAAGTCACTCCTTTTGAGCTTGTTTATGGTCAAGAGGCCGTTTTGCCTGTTGAGGTAAATCTGGACGCTTATAGACTTGCTAAACAATATAAGCTTTCGGTTGGCGAGTATTATGATTTGATGATGGACAATATTGATGAAGTGACCGATAAGCGTTTACAAGCTCTTAAGGAAATTGAGAAAGACAAGGTCCGGGTTGCTAGAGCATACAACAAGAAGGTTAAAGAGAAGACTTTTCAAGTTGGTGATCTAGTATGGAAGACAATTTTGCCACTTGGTACTAGAGATAATAAATTCGGCAAGTGGTCTCCAAGTTGGGAAGGTCCATATCGAGTATTCAAGATCAATGGTGGGAATTCCTATATGGTGGAGACGCTACAAGGAGTACGTTTGCCTAAGGCATTGAATGGAAGTTACTTGAAAAAGTACTATCCAAGTGTTGGCAAGAGGCATGAAGTGGCATACGGCCGATATTTGAATATCGCCCTTAGAAAAATATAATGGTCGATGAATTATGTAAGACATCGCCCTTAGAAGACAATTTTGGTACTTATATGTCTTATGGTACGCAAGCTTTACCAAAAAATAGGGGGCATATGTTGATAACCAAAATTGGCACGTGGATCAAGAGGATTGCAAAAGATAGCGCAAGGAGCAAGAAAGAAGACGGCGCAAGAGGCAGGCCACGCCCAGACCGGTCTGACTGGTTTGGGGAATTGGTCAGACCGGTTACCCGAGTTGTAATCCGACTAGGACTCTTATTTTGGGATTCCAAGATTGTAACGAGTTGTAACTTGATTTCCTTGCGGGACAAGACCTACCCTCCCTATAAATATAAGGGGATTCGGCCGATTGAACATACAACAATCGAATCTATCAATTTTACTACTTTTATCCTTTACTTTTTGCATCTCCAAACCTTAGCTTTTCGAACCCTACTTGCTGTTCTTCCTGCGTCTCCGCGACGTTTGAAGGCGTCCTAGGTGGCCTGCCGACCCTAGGGCACCCCTGACGACGTTCTCCCCGACGGATCTTTCCGGGAGGCGTTTTTAGGGTTCGCTTCTGCTCCCTGGAGGAACCGGTCCGACCGGACTGCGCAGAGGAGCTGCGAGCACCTCGTTACCTGCCGCGCGATCTAGCGCTCTCGTGTGTTGACCTGATTTCTGCGTCAACAATATGCCTAGCGAAATGCTAAGGGAGGACAATAAGGAGTGAAGTAAGACGCAGGCAAAGAAAACGGATGACGACGACACCAAGTATAATGGGCCAGGTCGTGTAACCCTCTACCCTCCTGTTGGGCCCCAACGAGCTGTTTGTTCCTCACAGTCGCCATTCTGTTTGGCCCAGTCACAATTCGTATTCTGGTGAGCCCACACGCTTTAAGTGGCCCATTTGTTGCTTTGATGGATTTTTTTTCCGACCACAAAGCATCCCGTCCTTAATTCGTAGTACCCCTCAAAAAAAAAAATCCGTCCTTAATTCGACGTCAGCCTTCAAGAAGATGCCGTCACTGATACATATCACTAAGGCTATTCGAAGGTTTTATTTTGATGTTTCTAGAAATTACCATATAAACATAAGAACATAAAAACATTTAATTAATGGATTAAACACTTGTACAGTTATTATTTCAACTTTAGTGTTTTATAGGCAATATATGCCGGACACTAATTATATTGGGAACAATACACACATGATTTAATCTAGATTAAACTATTTTCATATCTCTATTCATTCATTCACATTGCCACGTCATAAAAATGTTGACATGGAATCCTATATATAATGAAGATGAAACTTAGAAATAGTCTAAGAGAGAAAAAGCCAAAAAAGGACAACGGGTCCACAGCGCCATCCGATTACAAGACCAGCCATTTTTCATTTTTTTTTTTTAAAAACAGTCATTTTTACCCATCCAAGGAAGTTTGAGGTGGGAGCATAGGAGGGCCTCGTAGTAACAGTGTGTTTGCCACTATATGGGCCAATTTTGAAATAAGGATCTATTCAATATAATGTCGATCAGCGTGACTTGCCTTACTTCAGTTCTCTTCGCATGTCAGCAATTGTTGCATTCGTGGTAGCGAAACTATTGCAAAAAGCAATCATTTGTGCCACTGTCTAGCGTTCTGTCGCTAATGACGTGGGAGGGGTTCATTGACTAAGAAGCAAGGGCTGCCCCGGGCATTGTCAAGCTGCCAAAGGCCCTAGAACCAGATTTTGGCATCATTGGTGACTTGGTGTGGATGACACTGACTAACGAATCAATCAAACAGAATTAGTTGTAATTGTATTTAGTCATTTCCATACATTGCGTATAAATTTTGAAGAGATCTGGAGCAGATCATGTTCGTACTGTGTAAAAGTTTTCGTAGAAATCGACAAATAGATCACAACGGATAACAAATTCTGCTTGATGTTTATAGAAATGCAAATATAGTACAACTTCAATTTTTGCGTGATTATGTGAGTCCACTATTGCCGGCCAAAATCAGTATTTTTTGGATGCTCAGTGATACGATGTTTTGTTTCCCTTCCTTTCCCGTGTCGGCGCCATAGAAAATGGCTTCCCTCCGCTTCTAAGATGTTATTCCTCGATAGACGCCACCGTAGTGCCCTTGCCCTCCCCTTCTCCACCTACATGAAACCGCCCTCAGCTCCATCACCCCCACGCTGCCCTTGTCCCTCGACGCCACAGCAATTCTCGAGGCGATGTCCCTCTACACCAACAATTGGCGTTGCACGCTCAACTACTTGACTTCTTCCACTAGTATGCCTCCCCTGCCGTGTAACACTCCTGGTGTCACTATTGTAATTAAGAACCATCATGAACCTTAGTTAAATCATTAATGGCGTGCATCATCTCATAAATTCAGTGCCTTGTTATGTATATATGTTTATGTGTGAACAAGTTAACTATCATAAAGAACTATGCTTAGTTTAGCAAGAGTTGAATCAAAAGTTCCAAATAAAAATCGAATTCAAAGTAAAAGGAGCAAATATCGATATTTCAGGAAGTTGTAGTGCCAGGGAAATGGCCACCGCAACAGTCGGTCACCCAGGCGTAATTCTAAAATGCTCTCTGGTTTGACGGACTGTTGCGGTGGATCCTCAGTTGTGCACCACCGCAATTTTTCATGGTGGATTTACCCTTAACCAATATCCGAACCACGGGATGTTGCGGTCCTATTCCAAGACCATGACCACAATAGTCGGTGGTTGTGAGAAGCAGTAAATTTAGCCCCTAGATTGAAAGAATATTGCGGTGAAACCGATGACGGACTGTTGCGATGCCTAACACGTGCCACCACCGCAACAGTCGGTGGCCCGCGAGACTTTGAACTACCCTTCGTCGGCACAGTGTTTTCGGCACCACGGACTGTTGCGGTGGGTGTTTTACCCACCACCGCAACAGTCGATGCCCAACCACCGCGCCGGCATGGGCAGCTCCGGTGGTGGTACGGGCGTCCGTGCCGCTTGGGGACGCGTGTCCACTTCTCCTGTGCTGCGTGCGTGGTGTGTGCCTCGGTATCACGCCACGTCCGGAGCCCGGAGGGTAGGCCAACCACCCCGTACCTCCTCTTCACGAGCTCGACGTCCTCCGGCCGAATTCATCCTCCTCGTTCGCTCATTCCCCGATTCACCGCGCCCTCGACCCCCTCACCTTGCTCTCACCCCACCCGAACCATCCCCGGCCCGTTTCCCTTCTTCCCCGCCCCTTGCAAGGCCGCACCCCCGCCGCCGGCCTTCCCTGGGCCGAGTTCGAGCCGTGCTCGGCGGTTGAAGAAGCCAAAAGGACCCGGGGTAAGGGTGAAAAGGTTAGGGAACTATCTATTGGATGCTAAGACTGGTGTATAAGATTATTGTTTGGAGTAATGCATTGCTTCATGCACAAGTGTGTGCTAGAAAGTTGTTTGTTGGTTTCATAAAGCCTAGGTTGAGTTAGAAATGCAAACCATCTCTAGATGGTTGAGTTGCTGAGATGAGATGAGTTGGGTATAAAGTGATTAGATTGTATTCATGATTTGGAGAATGGAAACTTAGTCAAGTGATGTAGTAGATAATGTAATTAGTATATATTTTCTAAATGGGACTAGGCAACTGTTGTCAAATTTACCATAAAGTTTAGGAAATCGCACCAGAAGGATTAGCTTCGGGTTACATGTGGATTAGTAGTTACGATTTGGAGTTAGTTTCAATTAGTAGTGCTTGAGGCCGATTAAACCGGTCCAACCGGTTTTCAAAACCGGTCAGACCGGTTCTTGGGTCATAAAGTTGTTAATGCCTCCTAGTTAGGTATACTTCGTAATTGGGTATTTAATGCTATAAGTTGTTATGGTGAATCTTATGTTTGATAGTTTATGCATTCATGCATCTCATGTACCCATTGGCGTATCATGTAGAGCACACCATCACCGACGGCGTGTATGAGATCGACGTCGAGCCCGAGGGTGATTCCGCCGCCGCCGAAGTAAACTACTCCACCGCGCAAGGCCCGGATCAAATTCCGGAAGGGCCCAAGGCCGACGTTGATCAAGAAGGCAAGCCCCGGTGCATAACCCATTGTTACAACTAACTCCTTGCTTGTGCCTTATGTTTGTGCATCTAAGTATTAAGGAGTTGATTGAAACCTTAGTTGCATGATCCCTAGGTACCTATGTCCTAATACTAGTATGTGTAGGTCGTATAGAACGCTATGCTTAATTAGGACCGGTAGATGTCGGGTGATTACTTGTCACTCGCGAGATATAGGATTTACTTTATATCAGTTAATGATGATCGGCAAGCGGGGCTTGTGCGATGTTCAGGATTGGTTGAATGTCCCGTTTGCACTGGGAGTTGTGGCCAAGGCATTGCTTGTGTGGCCTTGTTGGTCAAGCTTTTGAAGGTACTAATCGTATGCCGGGAAATGTGGTAAACTGGTAAACCTAGTACTTGATGCAAACTGACGTCTGACGGACACTTCCACTCCATTGGGCGAGGGGTTGATGGCGAGTGTAGCAGTGGCCGCGGCACAGGTTTGCCTGGGGCACCTGGGGTCCGTTGGGGCGTGCACTCGGGTGGAGTGGGCTCTGATGGCAGACGGCAGGGAGAGATGAGAAAAGTTGCCCCGTGAGGTCCTGGGTGTCTCTCACGGGTCGTGCGATTAGGTTGTCCCATGCATGGTTAAAATCAACTCGAGTTGTCCGTCCTTCGCGGTTACATGAAGCTGCTTGATCTCTCGTTGCACATCAATGTTCTTGGGCCAAAAAGGGGGCAGAATTGTTGGTAAATGAGACAGGTTAATATCATGTTAATCCATTGTATGTCAACTTTTATTGCTATTGGATAGCTTGGCAAACTTAGTAATGGTTGTTCACACTTAAAACTTGGCTAAAATATTGAAAATAGGCTCAAGTTGTAGATGCTTTTGGCAAAACAAACCCTAGAGCCAAAAAGCCTTGCATGTCTAGAATCTATCCTTGTCGGGTAAGTCTTGCTGAGTAATTAGTACTCAGCCTTGCTTGTGGCTAAATTTTATTGCAGATTGTGCTAGCTATGATCCGGTTGCTGTTTTGACCTGTCCGTGTGTGCTGCCCGACGGCTGGACCGTGGAGCGGGTGCCGTCCGAGTCCGACTCGGGCCGCGGTGAGTAGATGTTAAGCGAGGGCTCCGCTTAATGTCTTTTTGCTTCGATGGGTAGTCTTCCGCTGTAAATAACTCTGGTTTGTAAGAAGATAAAACATATGTACTGTATTGGTATAATTATCTACGTGCACCATGTGATGTAAAATATGCGATGAGTTGTACTGCCTGAGCCTATCTTCGAGTGGGACTGCTGCTATTTTGTTTCGGTCGAGAGAAAAATGTGGTGTAATCGGGAAGGTATCCGACGGATTGCACGATTAACTCGGTTTAGGGGCGTGGCGTACTGCTGTGACAGTGGTCCCATACTTTTAACCCGGATTAATTGGGGCGGTCTGCCACGTGCCGGTGCCAACTTGCCCCCTACCGCCGTCACCTTAGCCCGTGTAGTTAACATCTCAACAAGCACTCCGAGTTTCCACTTGTCATCTGTGCCC
>CM014272.1:74150687-74179716 GCA_004135705.1 Alloteropsis semialata | reverse complement strand
CGCTGGCCGCTGGCGTCGCGGCGGGGGCCGCCGTGCTGGCGTGGGACGCCGCGGCGCACCGCGCGCGCAGGTGCGGCAGGCCCCGGTGCCGCGGCCTGCGCAAGGCCGTCGAGTACGACATCCAGCTCGAGACGGAGGAGTGCGTGCGCGGCCTGCTGCCGCTGCCGCACTGCGGAGGCGGCGGGGCCGTGGCCGCGGCCACGCGGCCGGTGTCGGAGATCGGGGACGATCACCGGGAGCTCGAGGCGGTCCTCAGGAAGATGGCGCCGCCCAACGGCCGTACCGTGCTCATCTTCCGCGCGCCGTGCGGGTGCCCAAAGGAGAGGATGGAGGTCTGGGGCTCTAAGAAGGTGCGCCGGATCAAGAAGTAGGGAGGCCAACCAACATCCCAGGGCTCTCCTCCCATGGCGACAAATAATGAGCGAATCATTACCATGACCGCGCCATCGCAAATAATTACAGTTTCTACATACATAAATAGGATTACATTTCCCTGCTCTTGTAGTATAATGAGCAAAGGAGAGGAATAAAGGGGGAGGTATATACAATGCCATCAGCAACCATTCCTTGGATTATGCAATAAATGGCTGTTGCCTGTTGGGTATATAAATAAGTGCAGCAGAGACTAATCCTTTTGGGTTACTTGGAAATTCATTTATGCCATCTGAATGACCATATCTTTTTAGTTAATATCCTGGTTTTTCTCTGTTTTTTTCGGCAATGACTACTTAGTAATGGTGATGTCAGTTTAGAGAAATTGCTTTCATTCCTATTGTACATATATACGTCTATCTAAAATGTTGCCCCCTATGGCTACCAGTAGTCTCTCAGTGCTAATGTATGAATTTTTCAAGCTGTACTAAGCTGAAGTTTAGAATGTTAGGTCTGTGATGGCACACATAGTTTGTGGATTGATTTAGCAAAGTTATTTGGGATGGTTTTTTTTTCTGTTTCTGTTTTCCTCACTGCTTGACCTTGGAAAATAGTGTTTTCTCTATGTTGATGAATACTACTCAATTTGTTTATTTTGGTTTCTTAATAATGCTGGGGTTCATTTTGTAGCTATTATTCTGTATCCCGTGGAGCCTAATTCCATTGTTGTTATTTATCTGCTTTCTTACTTAGACTGTTCATGTTTTTTTTTTTTTTTTTTTTTTTTTTTGCTTTTGAATAAACTGCTGATGGCCAAGGCATTTCTGTACCCTATCCTAAAAGCCCAAAAAAGTAAGTGTTACCTCTGGACATATGTTGTTTGACCATGTGTGAGTGACATCTGTGTTAGAAGAAATTATTTGTAATTTCATTTCTTCTGTTTGATCATCTTACATATTATCAGCTCCAACTGAAGCCATTCAAGTCAAAATGTCTGTAAGATTGATCAGTGTCATCAACGTTGTGGGCGTTCAAGTCAAGTTTCTTCCCTGGACATGAGTGGTCAAAGTCTAGTAACTTGCTTTCTCTGGGGTATTCAACTGTCTGTCTTGTGCAGTTTGGTTCTTTGAGATATGGCTTCTCTGCATCTCCTTTGCTTCCTGATGCCGAACTGGTTGTGCTACCTCCACCATTCTTTTGAGGTGTAATATACTCAGGTGCCATCTCTGTATCACTGTCATACACAAACTCTGCTTTACTGTACCCTTTCTCATTTTGTAAATGAGCCATCCTACGTTCACTTAGGCTTCTGTTAAGGGAAAACTGGGTCTCATGTTCATGAGATCCTTTTCTGCAAAATAATGAACTATCATCATTTTTTAGTACTCCATGATGCTGTAGTCTGTGCTCCTTGACGAATCCTTCAGCTGCAGTCAAATAATTATTCGTTGAACTTTCAACAAACTGGATTTGTTTGGGTTCTAATCTGTGCACACTTGAACTTTCTTTCATATCTGCAATTGCATTGCTGAAGCATTCATTTGATACTTGCGATACCAGCTCTGATATTTTTATTTTTGCATCTTCAAGGTTTGCAGGACCCAAATTCTGTTTTCCAAGCGTCTCTTGTGCCTGCTCTAAAACTGCCTGTAGGTACTTCCCTTGGGCTTCTATTCGTAGTTGTAGATGCCTTTGCACCTATTGTCAGTTCAACTTCAGATCAGAATCACTGCAGCAGTAGTCCATTTTCTAGATACTAAGAGGCTTTGCTAGAACATGAAAATGTTTGGTTCTAAATCATAAATATAGATAGTAAATTATTTTGTCATCCTGGGGCTTAAGTGCAGATTAGAGGAGGTAATTTGGAATTCGTAGTCTTGTTATTATTCTCTTTTGAAAGTTTGGGACTGCTAGCCAAAATGCTCGAGTTTACTACGATCTACCACCATGTGAAAAATCTGGGATAAGAGTATGTTATCTTGCTGGTGCCAATAACTCACCTCAAGCTGTTCATTTAGCTGTCTCTGAACCTCAATTTGCATCTGAATTGCTTCACCAATTTGAATAGTCCTGCACCCAGGAAAAGAGATTATTACTTCAGTTTTCATATTACGTACAATTACAGTGTTAGCACAGAGTCCTTACTTCTCTGCCTGTGGAATGACGTTTGTACTGCTCATTGTTGGCGCACTTGTTCCTGGAATCCTATCAGCAATTGTTGTACATCCTATGGCTGCAAATCGGCAACAAGTTGCTAGCTGTTATGCTGTTCCTATAATGATAAAGATGGAGTTACAACTTGTTCTTACCGTTCTTTGATGTACTGACATTCGCTTGAGCTTGGAGGTTCTTGCTAAGCCTGTATTTCTGTGACATGCAAAAATAATGTTTATTCCCACAGTTACAGATGTCATCTTTACCAGGAGAATTTTAGAATTTCAAGTACCTGGAGATGGCTTTTCAGATGGTATAAGGTGAGTCCTGGAATGCCCATGAGCCTCATGACTGTTTTTGGAGTAGCTTCTGGGTGATGAAGAGAAATATAAGAATTCAGCTGGTCTCTGTACCTTGAGAAGATAAGAATATTATACTTACTCTCAGCTCCACCTAATTGATTGACTGCATCCACAAATCGCTGATGTAACTCAGGTGTCCATTTCAGCCTTGGTTTAGCATCAGTTGAGAGAACCAGCCCAGAATCTCCTTGGGCATTTCCTCCACGCAAAAACAGATGCTGCTCCATTGGAAACGATGTCCTCGTAGTGAAGAGCTCACTCGGGCCTTGATGTTGGTGATACATCTGCTGTAGAAGGAATGCAAATTTTTAGATCAATGAAAGGGGGGACTAAAAAAAATTTCGGAACCTTTCTTGCCTGTGCTTTCCAGTGGTCTCTTTTCTTTGTTCTCAAACGTTGAAGTTGTTCCTGCTGACTAGCTCGAACACACTCTTGTCCTACCTTAAGCCTGTTGATACCCTTTTGGCCTTCTCAGGTTGATAAGGAGAGCCTTGTGGGGAGCTCCTTATATGGGAAAACATGGAATCTAGCATCTAGGAACAAACATCAAAAGAACAATCTTTAAGCCTACTAACAGAAGATGCTATCTTTAGCTATTTTGGAATCAATAACCCTGACAGACATTTTTATTTTTATTTTTCAACCTGAGACTACTATGTACACTTACTTCTCTCTCAGTGGGTTTTATTGATTTAATTCAGTTGAAGTGTGTATGCATGTATAGAGATAAACACGAACACCCATAGATGAAGCAAGTTATACTTTTATTATATACGTAGCTTTCTGGCATATGATTCTGCTATCTGATCTGTTCAGTTTGCGAAAGATGCTGTTCTGAATTTATGCATTATGAATCACTAGAGAAAATGTTTTGAGTAGCTTGTCTATCCTGCCTGCTGAAGGTTGTTTTGTTGGTATTTACGAATGGTTCAGTCTTGCTGCACTATGGTACATGATTTAATTGATTATTTTTTATAGTGGAATCCGATGCAGTTTGGGCTAATTTTGTTTAAGCGACATGATGACACTTGCTGTTATACTTTTTGGAGGAGCTATTCTGCATACGGATATGAAGTTTTTCTATGAATGTTATTCTGTCCGTTGTACCACTTTAAAGTGCGTGGAATATGAACAAGTTCCATCAGTGTCCTTTCCTAAGATTGGTACATATTCACATTGCAGTCCAGAAAAGTTTGGGCCATGCGATTTATGCTCTTTACGTGGGATAAGCTCCTTTTGAACAAGACCACTTTGATTGTAATCATCGCCAGTCAATGCAAGAGTACTTGTGTACAATGTTTCTGTATATGTTACACAACATTACTATTTCAGGCTTTTGCTACCATATGTAATGGGTTCATTACGATCATGGTTTTAGCTAACCAAGTTTGAAGGGAAACACTAGTAGCCAAAGGTGGCCAGTCTAGTCCCTCATTTTTTTTTCTTTTACAAACAGTAACATCAATACTGATTCTAGCAATTCGTATCAGTTCACAAAAGAACTGCTCTGTAGCTTTACTAGTCTTATTTCTATTATCTTCTTGAAATCAGAACTCAAGCATGTCGAGTTTTCCACATTTTAGCTATTTTCATTCCTACTGATATGCTCTTGAGGTATTTAAGGAATAAGAGTAATTGTCTTCCTTATACTCTGGTATGCTTGAGAGCTCGGGACATTGTGTTTCATATATGAAATTTTACTATGGCAATTCACTGTGCTTCTACTCTGGTTTTCCGTATAATATTTGGTTGGTTGAAGAAGTGCTTCATTTGAACCATAGCAATAACATATGTTGGCATTCAAGACCACTAGCAAGATTTTTAAGCTGACATAATCCAGGGATATCTCTCTCGTTCTGCTTCACTGTCTCTGATGACTTCTTGTGTCCCCTCCCATTTAGAGCTTTCTTCGATAGTCATGAGGAATGATATCATAATTTCCCCTATTCCACTTTTTTTTTCAATAGCTTAGAAACTTCATGAAGTTTTGGAATAATGGAGTGATTTGGAATGTTTCCTAATTTTCTCATGATGTTTGAGACACTAAGACGTAATGTTTATACCATTTCTGACATCATTGTATTTACAGAGTTCGTGTTGATGACTTGAGCAGGAAACATGTGTTTATATTTCCTTTTCGCAATTTATTTTTCTTACTCATTTGATAATTTTTATTTATCCTTCCACATACTATGTACTTATCAGAGAGTGCATGCTATTTGGAATGGAGGGTGGGCTGTCTAGCTATCAGCATATAAAGAAGTCTTCGATAGAAGAATCCGAAGCATCATCCTGTACCATTCATCTTTTGCAAAGCAGCATCAATTGTGGGGGCATATTCAGCTGCAAAGATTGGTCCGGATAGCAGTTCTAGAATTGTAAGTTACATATAACCTGAAGCTTTCTGCTCTAGTTTCTACGGACTTCTTTTATGTTGTTGCCTCTACACATCTCTGAAAGCCTAGAGCCTTATCGGTTCAGTAGCAGGCCAGTGGAATGATGAGTTGCTTGAACTAAGGGGTCATGACTTCACTCACTGTTTTCTTATAAAATAAGAGATCTTGTAGATCTGATCTGTAGGAAGAAAGAGCATTAAGAGGATTCAGTTTGTTTTTGTAAATTATGTGCTTCTTCTTCTTCTTTTTGTAAGTATAAGAAAGTTAAGCATTGTAGGGAATATTATCAATGAACCATCATATTACACCTAGTAATTGTTATTCAATGGCTATTTTCTTAGATAACAAGAGATCTTGTTTATCTGGTCAACAGAAATAAAGGGCATAAGAGTGTTTGGCTGGTCATTGGAAATTCAGTGCTTTTTAAGAAAATATATAAGAAACTTGCTGTTAGATTAGAGGAAAATATTATAGTCTATCTTGCATGTATTGCACATATGAAGAATCTGAGAAATGGGCTTGTCGTGGGAATAAATTACTGTTATTCCTGCCTGTAGGATGTAGCAAAATCATAATGACACTGGAAGCAAATAGTTAGCTCCTATGAACTTTGGCGTTGTATCATTGAATTAAATTAGCGCTTCCTACTTTTCTGTACTTGTAGATAATTATCACCAAAACTCAACAGCAAGAAGTGATGCCATTAGATCGGCACAGGCAGGGCCGCGAACTAGGTAGAATTTATGGATATACAAGTTTTACATATTTGGAAAGCCATCCGCCTAGGTAATTGTTAGGGTTCACCTCGCCATCTACCTAGCACCCCCTTTTAGGACAACTTTGAATATTTGAATAATTGATGTCATAAAGAGTTGGGTGGAGTGTGCATCTACATGTGTTGTTAACTAGCTCCTTTCGTTTGCAAAGTAGTGTTTGGAAGGCCAACCCGGACTGCTTGATTTCTGATTACCCAAGTTTAGCCATGTGCAGTTTAGTAGATTTGTCATATGACTCCACGCACAGCTTTGAACAGTATTTACTGGGAGCTGGCTATGGCAATGGCTGCTGAGTGCTGACCAAACTGGTCAAGATCATACGATTTGGGTCTAGAAACCTTCCATTGTCAGGAGTACACCAGTGCACGATCAGTTTCTTGTCCAGTCTTTTAGATCATCTTTTATAAATTGTCCCTAAAGAGCAGAGCACTAACCAATTAAAATCAATTATAAATAGTGCAACCCAATTGCACAAGCTGCTCATTTATTGAATGGAGTCTTTGTCCAGACACCATGAGCTCCATGAACACATAGATTCTAGAGCTCAAACTATCTCCTAGGCATCAATTCCTTTCTCAGTGTGCTTGGCATGTATTCATCCTCAAGTTGCCTGCACATTTCCGGTGAGCTATGGTTTTCGTCAATATGCATTTCTCATCAATCCACCTAAATCTTTTTTTTCTTATTCGCCTTGCCGGCATCCTAATCTCAATATTCTTTGTGCGGCAAAGAAGCTTTCTGTGGCTTTCACAGAACATATGCTGCTTGAGAATGCAAATAAACTATCACGGCGGCGACTATCTTGCGCTTAGTGATAGTTACTGTTCAGGGATGCTCTTTGAGCAACTAGTCTGGTCTAGTGGTTATGTGATACCCTTGCAGTTCATAGGCAGCTAGGAAGCACCTGAAGGATTCATTCCTGATATGGTATCTAATGCCAATTTGCCCTCTATATTTTCTTGACTTGTTTATAGCTGTACATGTATGATGTGCGATGATGCTTTGTCCTAATGGTTGGATTTGTTTGAAGGAAATCTGGTTAAAATAAATCAAATTTAGGCAATGAGTCGAACATCTTTGATATTCTTTCGTTGGGAGCATCGCTGGAGCATATGGCATTTCCAGTCCTGGTCAGTGCTTTTGGTTTGCCTCTCTTTTCGATATTCCAATGACCATATTGACATCAGTCATTGTCACAGGCAATATTCCTCTTGGAATGTGGGTAGCTGTTCCACATTTCGCTTCCTGGTTTATTGCAGGTGCTTTCTCCTTGTTATTACCTGCTGAACACATGCTACAAAGTACATGTACAGTTGTCCTTTTGCTCTTAACTTTGCCAACTCATTACAAATATACCAATTGAAATCATACTTACTTTTTGTTTTCTGTACTATCATCACTCACATATTAGTTATGTTTTTGAAACTGATCTTGGCTAGGGGTTTTTTGGGTCTTCGTTCCTCTTTTTGGTTCCACAGGTATCTAACCTCAAAAAAAAAACCTCTCTTTGGAAAGGCTTTTGCTTTCGGTTGGGAAAAGAGAACCCTGCCCGGGTGACCATCTAGCACTGCCTATGGCATTATTGGAGGCGCAACTTCCCTTCCACCTTGCTTTCTCAATCTCTTGGGGAATGTGTAAATTCTTGTAAAATCATCTACCGTTTGCTTTGTGCTAAAATTTTCGCTTTGGAACTGTCTATTTTTGCTTTCTATACCTTTATTAATTTTGTATATAGTACGGTAATTATCTGTTTGCTGGGTGATAGAAATGGGCAAATTGCCCACGCTGATTCCAGTTTTCGTCTTTTGAACATTTGGGGCAATATTTCTGTTTGTTTGGCCAGATTCTGGCTATAAACTAGAAAATAAGCTGTCATGTTCAGAATCTACACATTTATATATCTAGGCCAATTGGTTGTGTATTAGCAATACACACAGATTCTTCACTCTTTTGGAATTAGTATGCTCCTAATATATTTCTAACGATGATAATGTCATCCTTTTGTGACAAATTTTGAGATAATTTCATTATGTTGGTATCTGGAGTTTTCAAGGCTGGTAGTTTACATTCTGGGACGACATCCGTTTGAAACGGAGACAATGCGCATCTCATATTTGCTGGCTTTGTGCTTGGAACAGGTTCTTGTGCTGGCGTGACTCGTCAGCTTTTGCCCTCCGTAAACCTGTGCCAAATCCCAATGCTACGGAAACGTACAGAAACATCACGAGGCCACGAGCTCCTTTCCTTCCCGACGCCGATCAATCGTGGTTAGCCGAGCCAGACGACGACCCTCCGTCTCCAGAGCTGACGATTCAAAGCACACGGCGGCGAGAGTGCTTGTCACGGTCGGCGGCGGCGGCGGGCGCATCTTTGATCTTTCTGGCTTTGAGCAGCAGCAGATCCAAAGTTCAAAGCCCGACGCGCACGGGGGCCTTGTAAGGTCGCGCGTCGCGCTCCGGCCATTGGGCAACAAAGCGCTCGGCCGGAAGTCAGCTGCTCCGCGTCCGTCCGCGGCGCTGCGGCCGAATCTTCCGTCCAGATGGGGAGGGATACGGATACCGATCGGCGCTGGTTTCTGAGGCGGTCGCGCCGCGACGGCCGAGGTGCCGTGCCGAAGGCTTCTGGGCCGGACGGCATCCACGGCACCGCGATTTCACGTCGCGCGTTCGTGCGAGGTCAGGTCAGATCCGGAGCCCGGCCGGACAGCGACGGAAGTAGGCGAGTACTCCCTCTGCACCACAATCAGAAGACGTTTAGGACAACGACACGGTCTTCAAAATGTAACTTTGACTTGTTATTTTTTAAAAAAATATTTATTAAAATATAATATATTTATACTTTTATAAAAATATTTTTCAAGACAAATCTATTCATATGGTTTTCACATTTCCAAACTCAACGAATTAAAAGTTATTCATGATTTATATTCCCAATGTTTGACTAAAATCTTGTCCAAAACATCTTCTAATTGTGATACGGAGGGAGTATAGTACAGACTACAGAAGTGTAAACCAAACGGCATTGGCTATCTTGGAGTTGAGCATGCTGGAAAAGCCAGCTCTCCTGGGATCCGGCAACAGCTCTTCGAACCCTGAAACAGTTTGAGAATCCTGAGGAGATCGGTGGTCACTGATTTTCAGATCGTGCGCCCATGCCCAGGCACCTCGTACATTCCCTGACGAATAATAGCAAGATGAGTGATGCAAAGGCTCAAGCATAAATCCTATCCTGCAGCCACTAAACCCGCTTTTAATCACGTCCACGGGCCGTCCAAGGCCCCCTTAATCAACGCAAAGATCGCTGCCTGGTTTAAAAAAAAAAAAAACGTGCCGATGTGGATGCGTTTAGCTTGGCCACGACACCATCTTCCTTTCTGGAGAAACGAGAGGTTACCAATCATCTGGAAGCCATGGTTGCAAAGGAGCAGACAGATGGAAGCTGTTCTCATGGCCACTCAAGGATGGGTCTGCCTGCACCAAGAGAAGGGCATGTGTGATACAACACAGCACATTAGGAAACATCTTCAGAAACGTACGAGCAGGATGGCCCTTTGGAAGATCAATGTTTCATTTGTCCACTGAAGGTGTATAACAAGTGAAGCATGAATTAAACCGATCTCGAGGGGGCGCACACCACATGTTCAGAAAAGGGAAACTCAGTAAGTACAACTCTGGTATAATTATGCATCTAAACCATTCGATGCGTTTATGAGCTTTTGATCCAAGGGTTCTCAACCATTGATGTTACTAATTTGCACATGAATGGTTGTACGTGCACCAGAAAACATGTCTTCCCACTGAATCCGTTTCGAGAGAAACCAGCAGGTACTAAAATAGTTCAACCAGTAACCACAAGAAAAAGGCCAACCGAACACTGGATAAATTCAACCATGACATATTATAAGATCTGCAGATTCCAGAAAATAGCCCAAAGGCATTCTATCAAAGCATCAGAAACAACCAGAAATTCTTTAAAAAATCTTCAATCAAATGTTCAAATTTGCTCACGGTATTTGAACAGGTTGACTTGCTTGATATTGCTATCTGCATTTCCCCTAGCCCATACCCATACCCATAGATTTCTGACGAGAATGTTTAATGCATCATTTGAAGAAGATGAGGTTTGTCTCCACTACTTCATGTTCACAAGCATCTAAAAACTGCCATTAGCTCAAGACAGTAAACATGGAGAAAGCAAACGATTGCATTGTACAGGATGCATATTGACTTAGCAGCAATGGACTCAATGGTTAAATGATGGCTAGACATATGGCCAAACATAGCAGCCACAACCTCTGTACCTTGTGATTCATCCAAGAAGGATTATCACGACAGAAAAGAAGTGTTCTACCGACATGGTTCATTGCTACTCTCGGATGTATGAGCATTATTCACAACAGAAGATGAAATCAACTTTCCCCAGCATTCGGGTTGGTTCCAGTAGCTGAAGGTGGCTGTTGATCAGTAAAAGCACCTCTGGCAGCTTGCGGTTCAGGTGTCGAGAATAGCCCATTGAACCAGGGGACAAGGGCCCAAGCTCTGTTACTGCTCTCACTGTCATCCCCGGGGCCATCAGATGTGACTTCCTCATGGACGCTCTCCGTTCTAACGACATTGCTAGGCTCATTCAGATCTTTCGTCTCTTCAGATGGTAGCTCAAATCGGCACACAGGGCATGAACAATGGAGTTCAAGCCATGGCAGGATACACGAAGAGTGGAACTTATGCTCACAAGGCATCTGCTTTGCCTGGGACCCAAGCTCAAGATCATCAAGGCAAACTGAACAGCTAACAACCTCTTCTATTTGAACAGTGGGCAGAGCCTCAACAGCCTCTTTCTTTGCAGGAGGGGTACCGTACCGGTTCGGGTCGCTCTCAGCCAAATGTTGAAGCAGCAAGCTCAGCCCAGCCCCCAGCACATACTCCTCCAGCAAACCATCATCGTTGTTAGAGCTGCCTTGGCCATCTCGGACCTCATCAGGATCAAGCACTGAGCCTTGCAGAGCGAGGGCCTGGTTGAAGGCATTGATCAAAATGGAGTTGTCCCGGTCCCTGTCAGCTCTGAGGTCATCTTGGATGCTGTCAAGTACCCGACGGAGAGCTGATGCCCGTCGATGCCTCCTGATGAAACCTTCAAACTCACGGCCCATATCATCATCGTCGTCATCTTCATCCTCGCTGTCCGCTGTCGCTCCTGGCTGTTCAAAAGGGTTGTCAGACATTCCCCATTGTGATAAATCCCGCTGCGACTGCTGGTTGGTCAGCCCCTCAAATTCCTCGCCGATCATCTCTTCAATGAACCCACCATCGCAAAATGGGCACTTGATCTCCTCGGCCACCGCCTCAATATCAATGGCACGCTCACATTCATGGCACCAGTACCTTGTAGTTGCTGCTTCTGTCATACTCCAAATTCTTCCTGCTGATCAAGTATTGCACACAAACAAAAGGTGTCAACAAGGCACCACAGTTGAAAGGTAATTTGCATAGATTCCCAAGCAAACAACCAAATGATTAACTCATGATCCATGAGAGTAAGTGCAGCATCTAAACAGCAATTTTATCAAGAAGAGATGAAACAAGATGAGGGCTACAGGGCCCATTTGTGACTGAACTTCACTCAGCAATGGCAGGAATGGACATCTCACAATAAATCGGCGTAAGAACAAGAACAAAGTTAAGTTTTGCGTCTAATACAAAAATTAAGGCCTTTTCTGGTTCTTTAGGAACAGGAGTAACAAGCTGTACTGAAGAGAAGACCCACTTGGAGACAATGGCGCACTGGCAGATCTTGGAGACGGGGAAGGCAGAGATCAGGAGTCGAGATTCTTAGTTCAAGAATCGGGTCCCAATTCCATTTACTTTCTTTTCGCAAAAAAAAAATCCATATACTTTCTAATTGAAGACCAAGATTCTATTCCAGAAAAAGGAACTGAAAACCCCATCAGAAGTCATTAGTTGGCACGAACACGAAACCAATTCCCTGTCCGTTCGAGATTCACACACATTGCACTATTAGCAAACTCATCTTCCTCGAACAATTCCTTCAAGAAATCCCCAATCTATCTAACCACAAGCAGAAAAGGCGATCCCTTTTCTCAGACAACACAAGATATTATGCAAAGAGGGGAAAAGGAAGTAATACCAATCAATCGGCCTCCAGGTTCTTGATTTCGGGCACCGGGACCAATCGCCCCCACCAAAAACACCGTCTTTTTTTATTTAGGGGGAAAAAAGAAGGGGGGAGAGAGAGCTCACGCGACGAGCCGAGACGACTGACCTTTTTGCGGCGGCTGCTCCCCTCCTAGAGGATTGGGCTGCCGCGGCGGTCCTCCGCCCCCGCCTCTCGTCCTCGGTTGCTTCGGCGGAGGTAGGAGGATGATGATGAAGAGGAACAAGAACAAGTTACGGGGCAGGTGGCTGGCATGCTGGATTCTTTACTCCCTTGAGGCCATCGTCGCCGCCCGGTTCTAAACGGAGAAAAGATATTTTATTTCATCCCGGCGCAAATCTCCAACCAATAAAGATTGTTATGACTTTTTTTGACATTATTTGTTATGACTTATCAGAAGCATACGGGCTGTGTTCGGCAGCCGGGACAAAAAAAAAAAATTGTCCCGGATTACTGTCGTATGCATGAGGGTCTAAATAAAGTTTATTTACAAAATTTTTTCACAGATGAGTGCAACTTTACGCGACGAATCTACTGCACCTAATTAATTCATGATTTGCTACAGTAATGCTACAGTAATTATCCTCTAATCGCGTGGTCAAAGGCCTCATTAGATTCATCTCGCGAATTTGACAGGGAATTGTGAAGTTAGTTTTATAAACTGACTTTATTTAATACCCTTAATTAATGGTCAAAATAGCATTTAATAGCCTGGAAAAAATTTTTACCTCCCATCCAAACACGGCCACGATTGCCCTGGTCGTTTTTGCCTTTTGGGGAGTTTATTTAGTGCCCGTAATTCGCAGCTTGGCTGATAAAACCTCACTTTCAGCCAAAGGTGCTTACCAGCTAATCCCCTCCAGCCTTGCCCTTGGCTTCTTCCTTCCTAGTTTTTCTTTGATAAAAAAATGTTATTCTTCCAAGTAAAGCAACCACCACAGTATTACATTCATACTCGTTTTTTATATGAATATAATATAAAGAATAGGGGAAAACCAAAGTTGCATGATTGCAACGGACAGAGTCGATTGTTGAAAATATACGTAACCTGTGAAGAAATTTCTGGCACAGTGCAACGCTGTCGGGGCAGCAAAGCATGGCGTTGACTGCGCGCAAGGTCACCCTGTCCAGAACGCTTGCAGGTTGCATATCATCTTTTACTTGATCCGTGTAAAACAGAACGGGGAAGGGCATTCGAATTTCGATCTCGTTTTAGGCCTTCAGCCTTCAGTTTGCCTGCCGGAGTCGGTCAAGATCGGCGGTGGCGTGGAGCACAGACTCTGCTCGGCTCGCTATTTAGGACTTAATTTTATTGTACAACTATCTAGATTTAGAAATTGGTTAAACGTGATGATCGAATTTTATGGGGATGAAACTCTTCTCACATCTGATGAAACCCCCCACTTCTCCTCGTCAGGTCAGCAAAATGGATAATTTGACATAAAATTTAATGTCATGAAACTCTTCATGAAACCTCATTGAGGCTGGCTTTAGAGAGTCAAACAGTAACAAATTGATTAATAGGTAAGAAACTGAGGTCGTTTGGTACGGGAGCTTAGTCAGGGGCAAAGCTAGGAATTATTGATGAGAGGAGCCAAACAGTAGGCTATGTTTTATTTTTTCTTTATATGGTAAAATGTTGTGTACGTATACAGGGTGTCCCCCTTCCCGCCACCCCGCCCAGTTAACCCAAGAACCTCGCCAGCGCAAATTGGACCATGCGCACTTGCTTGCGAAGCTCAGTATCCTTCTTGTATTTTGCACCCCTCTGCCTAGCATAAAACTCTATCAATTAAACACATTCATTTACATCTCTATAGAATTAGTCGAATATCTGTTTATCCTACCAAACACGTTCAAAAGCTTTTGGTTCAATCTTAACCACCACGATTCCCGTTATGAGCAAAAACTTACAGGTTCCACTGGTTTTCTCATTATGCTTTCTAATAAAGTTGGGCAAGTTGCCTTTTGTCAAAAAAAAATTCCGCTAATTTTACTATAGTCCATTGGTTAGACAGTCTTTCAATTGAACTCGAGCTCTATGTATTTGTCCCACCTTTTTCTTGTCCAAGTCGTCTCGTGGTCGGTATATGGAAAACATAAAAAGAAGATGAAAGGCACATAAAAAAATATATATTTTTTTTTGTAAATTTTGGAGTCCAAACCCATTTGATTCTAATTTTTTATTCACCACCAAGTGAACATACACCAAATAGATACATCTACTATAAATACATTTATCCAAAATGCATGAGAGGTTAAGCTAATAGTATTGCATTGTTTCATAATGACACTTTTTCTAAGGTTACAATGGCATATAAATACAAGTATGTTACAAGTCACACGATACATAATATTTTGACGTCGTTTCTTAAGAACCCAACTCAATTTACTTTTGCATGTATATTGAACCAATAACAATGGCCTAAAGCATATTCACGATTTTTTGCTCTTGGATAATCAACATATATAAGATATGTATCTTCAACATGATAATGCTTTCTTTTCTCTCTTTCTAAATCTCATGCATGCCAATCAACACAAAATTCTTATGTGTAACTCATTATTAAATTATGATATTGTGCGATTAACCTTACGAGCCACTAGGGATAAGGGGTTTTATAGACAGCTAATGTGAACGACGCCATTATCTTCATTTTAGTATCCCTATTTCATTTAGTTATCTCCATTCCAAACGTGAATATGTTTATTTTAGTTATCTCGGTTTCATTTTAGTTATCTCCATTTTGATATCCACTCATTACTGGTTGTAACTATCTATGCTAACCAGTCAATTATTGTATTTATAAGTGAACCTGTTTCTGACAATTATACACACTTGAGACAGTTTTTAAGTAAAAGCTAATTTTGTTGTATTGCATATGCTTGGTTCCCCCAATTTGCTTGGGACTGAAAGGCTTTGTTGTTGTTGTATATATGTTTTGTTCACTTACTGATATGACACATCTTACAATGGACTTTTGAAAAATACCATCAATTGATTGAAATAATTTGATTAGATGGTTTTTGACCATACAATTAGTTTAGATGGCCTTTAGCCCTAGAACCATCATCCAACATAGCAGATTGGTTTCGGCGTCCATTTATAACATCATGATGGTACGACTCTTGGACCAAACTCATAAAAATTATTAGTCTGGTTATTTTAGAAAGAAACAATCCATAGATATTATATCGTCAACAACAAACACAAAATGCGAAGAAGAAGAAGAAGAAGAAGAAGAAGAAGAAGAAGAAGAAGAAGAAGAAGAAGAAGCACGTGTCCACTTTTTAGTAATGTCATTGCTCCTCTTTAGAGATCGACATGTGATACAAGAAAACAAAATAGAGCCTTGGCTAAAGTTCCTGTCTTATTATACCTATGAATTACTACCTGGCAACTCTCCCATCACCATCATACAAGGTGTGTATGGGAAACACCCTAGAGTAATGCGGTATAGGGCCCTTTGAGAGTAATGTATTGGGCATATGTTACCCAAGTCTTCAAGCTTTGAGGTATTTAAGTGATAAGCCAATCCTCTGCTAAGAGACTTGTCCAAGAAGACAATTTCCTTGTAAGGATGGAAGCCAAGGATATCAAGAGACCCATATTGGTGGTTTTTGACCCTGCCGTCTTCGGAGCTGAGTACATCTTCGTCATCTGAATTCCATTCAGATTCCGCTTCTGCTGGCTCTTCGATGTTGTCACCTTCGTGACGGTTAGCATTTTGCAGGATCCAGGGTCCGTTGACTTGCTGTAAGTTTAGGCTCCGTTGTGCAAGCAGCGCACGCCCGCTGACATGCCTCAGTACCCACTTCATTCGATTGCATGATTCATCAAGGATCCAAACAAAAAGATCGCCGTCGTCATCAAGCAATGCACAGTAAACTCCCTTCTCAGACCTTGCTAGATGAAGCGTCGGGTCCTCACATATTTCAATAATACCACATGGTGGTGGAATCATTCTGTATGTGTCGTCCGACAGTGATATCCTGCAACCCAAAAAAATAGCATTTACCAATCACATAATTGAGTAATACTACGTAATAATGGTCTTTGTGAGAAAGATCTTGAATATAAAAAGGTGATTCTCGAAGAAGTATTATACGTACCTCATAACAAAATCCTTTTCGCAATGAACGTAGAGCGCCCGACGCCAGTACACAGCGTGACGGGGCTCGAGCCACGATGTGCCCTGCATGTCGGCGACGGTTCCAGCAGCCTCGCCTTCACGGCTGAACGATCTCTGTGCCCATTTCCCGGTCATCGTAGAGAAGACGTTCAGCGTGCACGGCGACGGCGGCCACTCCGATTCCAGCGTTGATGGCTCCAGCTCGACGCCGGGCTCATCGTAGTGTCTGGAAAAACAAGGAGCTATTCGAACGCGAGGGATGAGGAACACCTCGCAGTGCGGCGACTCGGCGGGGTCGAAGACGACGTACTTGTCCTGGATGAAGTGTTGGGTTAGTAGCCGAAGCCAATGAACTCGGACAACAGCTGAAACGGGATAACTGAGACAAGCAACAATAAATTACTTATCTACAGTATCCTGGAATCAACCCCCTGTACATGTGGGAGGGGGTCTCCTTTTATAGGGAGACCAAGGGTCTTTACATTCCCGCGGTACCCCTGGGATTAGGCATATTCCTCTAGACTATACAATACAAATGGCCCAGGGACACTTTAGTACATTTACTTCTACCAATGTGAATGCGTAGACTTGCGATTCCGTGTTTGACTTGGCTTGGACTTGGTCTTGTTGAACTTGGTCCATGCCTGCTTCGCCAGCTGGAAAAAGTCATGTGACTCCTTGATTTGGCTTCTTCCGGGTCGGGACGATCCGAAGCCATCTCTTGGCATCAAAAGCCAATGGCTCCTCCAAAAACCTGCAATATAGAGTGAACCGAAGCTTGCCATTAACTTATTCATAGCTTTTGGCACTCAATAGTATCAATACTTCACCAAATTGGCTTCTAACTTGATTTGGATAACGTCGAATTGGCTTATTTCTCTGGAGGAAGCCGAATTGGCTTATTTCTCTGGAGGAAGCCGAATTGGCTTATTTCTCTGGAGGAAGCCGAATTGGCTTATTTCTCTGACCAAAGCCGATTGACTTTGGCTTATTTCACTGACCGAAGCCGATTGTGGGACTCATCAAGTAGAAGAAGCCGATTGTCTTCTTCCCCTTTGTCAGTTGCCGCTTTTGTGTGAAAACAGAGCAAAACAAGTAGAAGGCGTTTGTCGGCAGGCCAAATCCCCAACAGTAGCCCCTCGAGGACGAGGGCTTTCTTCAACAGGCCGAGCTCCACGAACATTGGATTGCTTGCCAGTCCGAGAAACGCCTCCTCCTTGTTGGAGAAAGCCCCTAAGTGTTTTTATCTTTATATTCAGTACAAAGAGAACTTGCTCTCGAGCAGCAGCAGAAAGTCGAAGCTGAAGCTGCAGCTGCTGGCCTTTCATCATCTCATGCCGGTGCTGATGAGAGACATGATGGAGAGCCGAAGGTGTAGATTTGTTGAGGCTATCACCTTATTTGGCTTTTGCTGTAAAGTAACACTTTAACTTTTACTCTCATCAGTAAAAGCTAAAGTGTTACTCTCCATTGACCGTGGGGCTCCTTTTACTCTCTTTGAGAGTAAGCTTTTTGACGTTTTCGAGTTCATTCTTCTTAGAATGAAGCCCCTTTTTACTCTCTTTGAGAGTAAGCTTTTGACGTTTTTGAGTTCATTCTTCTTAGAATGAAGCCCCTTTTTACTCTCTTTGAGAGTAAGCTTTTGACGTTTTCGAGTTCATTCTTCTTAGAATGAAGCCCCCTTTTACTCTCTTTGAGAGTAAGCTTTTAGAGATTTTTTTTATCGAAGCTGCTCAGACATTGGTTATTGACTTGCAGCTAGATGACAACAGCTTCGTATGGACATAGTGATGACCTCATCACCGGATGAATAAGTAGGTAGGCTGCTTAGGTGCAGCTTCGTTGGCAGGTTGCCAGTCGCTTTGGTGCCGAGCTGAGGCACCTTGCTGACAGCTTTTGGGCGGCATTGCATGTTACTGTATGTTACGGTTGTGCTGTATGAAAACTTAGATGGTGTTAGGGATTTTTCTTGTGTTTAATGTTTCAAGATTTAGGAGATCAGGTCAGCTTTTTGATGGCCATGTTTTTGAGATGTTTTAAATCATCTCTTTGTAAAGCACACACTGTAATTCGCTTGGTCGTTGTTTTGATTCGAAACACTTGAATGAATGTAAGCTCGATTTGGCTTCGTTGCGAAAGAAACGCCTCCTCCCCCCCCCCCAAAGCGGGGTTTTATTCGTTCAAGTGTTTTGTACTTGTGGTTCGGAGCCACCTTAGCTTTTTTTGAGCTTTGTACTTGTGCGTAAATATGTGTACGGGGATGTGTTTTGCGTGGGTTGCCGAAGCCCCTATTATTTGTGCTTATATAAGCGAGTTTGCTTTTAAGCATTTAGAATACTATTATCCGAAGCTGTTTTTTGAATTAAAACATTTGTATGAGCCGAAGCTCCTTTTACTTCTGTTTAAAGTGAGCGTTTTTGGACCGAAGCCCCTTTTACTCTGTTTAGAGTATGCGTTTTTGGACCGAAGCCCCTTTTACTCTGTTTAGAGTAAGCTTTTGTTAGATCTGAATTGGCCTTACCCTTGGTGGGGTCAATTCAGTTCTATTTGAATAATCGAATACCAGCGATTTGGTCGAAGCCAATCACTTTCGATGCTGCTTTTGTGGGGAATACCTCATTCATATATGTTTTGACGAGTTACAGTAAGCACCGGTAAATAGTCCTACCGGTAATACCAATGACTTTCCGGCCAGAATTTTCAAATTTCAATTAATTTTTGTCCAAATTTCAAAAATACCGGCCGAAGTTTCGGCCGAAAATCGGTTTACTGGTTTTACCGGCCCCCTCCGAAACTTTTTCAATTTCCGGTAAGTTGAACACTAATGTCGATGCCATAGTCGAAGAGGACGGCCAGCCCTTCTGGCGGAATCTGTGAAGCGGAGGTAAAGTAGGTGCCAGATATGTTGGCAGCTTTTTTCAGGTACTTACCTTTGTTTGACCATGAGAAGAAGCCAATGGCTTCTTCCTTTATTTTGGTTTTTCAGGTACTTACCTTGGTTTTACAAAGAGAAGAAGCCAACGCCTTCTTCCTTCATTTTGGTTTTTCAGGTACTTGCCTTCGTTTGACCATAAGGAGGTAAAGTAGGTGCCAGATATGTTGGCAGCTCTTTCTTCAGGTACTTACCTTTGTTTGACCATGTCTTTCTTCATTTTGGCTTTCGAGGTATTTACCTTCATTTTACAAGGAAAAGAAGCCAACGGCTTCTTCTTTCATTTTGGCTTTTGAGGTATTTACCTTCGTTTTACAAGGAAAAGAAGCCAGCAGCTTCTTCTTTCATTTTGGCTTTTCAGGCATTTACCTTCGTTTTACAAAGAGAAGAAGCCAACGGCTTCTTCCTTCATTTTAGTCTTTCAGGTACTTGCCTTCGTTTGACCATGTCTTCTTTCATTTTGGTTTTTCAGGTACTTGCCTTCGTTTTACAAAGAGAAGAAGCCAACGGCTTCTTCCTTCATTTTGGTTTTTTAGGTACTTGACTTCGTTTTACAAAGAGAAGAATCATTTTGGTTTTTCAGGTACTTGCCTTCGTTTAACCATGAGAAGAAGCCAACGGCTTCTTCCTTCATTTTGGTTTTTCAGGTACTTGCCTTCGTTTGACCATGAGAAGAAGCCAACGGCTTCTTCCTTCATTTTGGTTTTTCAGGTACTTGCCTTCGTTTGACCATGAGAAGAAGCCAATGGCTTCTTCCTTCATTTTGGTTTTTCAGATACTTAACTTCGTTTGACCATATGAAAAAGCCAACGGCTTTTTTCATTTTGGTTTTTGAGGTATTTACCTTCGTTTGACCATGAGAAGAAGCCAACGGCTTCTTTCATTTTGGTTTTTGAGGTATTTACCTTCGTTTGATCATAAGAAAAAGCCAACGGCTTCTTCCTTCATTTTGGTTTTTCAGATACTTAACTTCGTTTGACCATAGGAAAAAGCCAACGGCTTCTTTCATTTTGGTTTTTGAGGTATTTACCTTCGTTTGACCATGAGAAGAAGCCTCCTTCATTTTGGTTTTTGAGGTATTTACCTTCGTTTGACCATGAGAAGAAGCCAACGGCTTCTTACTTCATTTTGGTTTTTCAGATACTTAACTTCGTTTGACCATATGAAAAAGCCAACGGCTTCTTTCATTTTGGTTTTTGAGGTATTTACCTTCGTTTGACCATGAGAAGAAGCCAACGGCTTCTTCCTTCATTTTGGTTTTTGAGGTATTTACCTTCGTTTGACCATGAGAAGAAGCCAACGGCTTCGTCCTTCATTTTGGTTTTTCAAGTACTTGCCTTCGTTTGACCATGAGAAGAAGCCAACGGCTTCTTCCTTCATTTTGGTTTTTCAGGTACTTACCTTCGTTTGACCATGAGAAGAAGCCAACGGCTTCTTCCTTCATTTTGGTTTTTGAGGTATTTACCTTCGTTTGACCATGAGAAGAAGCCAACGGCTTCTTCCTTCATTTTGGTTTTTCAGATACTTAGCTTCGTTTGACCATATGAAAAAGCCAACGGCTTCTTTCATTTTGGTTTTTGAGGTATTTACCTTCGTTTGACCATGAGAAGAAGCCAACGGCTTCTTCCTTCATTTTGGTTTTTGAGGTATTTACCTTCGTTTGACCATGAGAAGAAGCCAACGGCTTCTTTCATTTTGGTTTTTGAGGTATTTACCTTCGTTTGACTATGAGAAGAAGCCAACGGCTTCTTCTTTCATTTTGGTTTTTCAGGTACTTACCTTCCTTCGGTATTATCACGACTTATACGAAGCCCTTTTTACTCTTTTTGAGAGTAAGCCTTTGAGATTTTGAGCTTGTCTCTGAAAACGAAGCCCCTTTTACTCTTTTTGGGAGTAAGCATTTTAAGGTTTTGAGCTTGTTTTTTGAAAACAAAGCCCCTTTTACTCTTTTTGAGAGTAAGCATTTTAAGGTTTTGAGCTTGTTTTTGAAAACAAAGCCCCTTTTACTCTTCTTAAGAGTAAGCATTTTAAGGTTTTGAGCTTGTTTTTGAAAACAAAGCCCCTTTTACTCTTTTTTTTGGGAGTAAGCATTTTAAGGAATTGCTTTCAAGGACAACCAAAAACGAAGCACAGGATTGTCGTTTATCTTAGTGCAGGAGATCGAAGCTCTGCACATGCATATTTTTTGCAGAATTTAAAAGGTAGATAAATTACTTACCACACACTGTGGCCATCTTAAGCTGCCTTGTTTCCAATTGGTGGAGTTTGGCTTCTATTGTGCAAACAATGATGTGATTGGGGAATAACGAGTTTTTTTTTCTTTGCAGAACGAAGCTGACCAGGTGACGATGACGTGCTTGCGGTCTCACCTGTTACCTTCGTTCTTGCCTTGTATAGTGGATTGCTCAAGTATAGTGGGTTTCGATCTCACTTCTTCTTTGTCTCATCTCTCTAAAGAGGAAAGTAACTTTGCTTCGGTTTGTTTTTTTTTCCACAGTGTCGGTTGGTTTGGTTGGTTTGGTTGGCTTTTTTGGTGGCATGGTGGTTATCGTGGGTTTTGTTCGTGCACTGCACAAACGGTGGGCGCCAGTTGTTGGGTTAGTAGCCGAAGCCAATGAACCCGGACAACAGCTGAAACGGGATAACTGAGACAAGCAACAATAAATTACTTATCTACAGTATCCTGGAATCAACCCCCTGTACATGTGGGAGGGGGTCTCCTTTTATAGGGAGACCAAGGGTCTTTACATTCCCGCGGTACCCCTGGGATTAGGCATATTCCTCTAGACTATACAATACAAATGGCCCAGGGACACTTTAGTACATTTACTTCTACCAATGTGAATGCGTAGACTTGCGATTCCGTGTTTGACTTGGCTTGGACTTGGTCTTGTTGAACTTGGTCCATGCCTGCTTCGCCAGCTGGAAAAAGTCATGTGACTCCTTGATTTGGCTTCTTCCGGGTCGGGACGATCCGAAGCCATCTCTTGGCATCAAAAGCCAATAGCTCCTCCAAGAACCTGCAATATAGAGTGAACCGCAGCTTGCCATTAACTTATTCATAGCTTTTGACACTCAATAGTATCAATACTTCACCAAATGGGCTTCTAACTTGATTTGGATAACGTCGCATTGGCTTATTTCTCTGGACGAAGCCGAATTGGCTTATTTCTCTGGAGGAAGCCGAATTGGCTTATTTCTCTGACCAAAGCCGATTGACTTTGGCTTATTTCACTGACCGAAGCCGATTGTGGGACTCATCAAGTAGAAGAAGCCGATTGTGGGACTCATCAAGTAGAAGAAGCCGATTGTCTTCTTCCCCTTTGTCAGTTGCCGCTTTTGTGTGAAAACAGAGCAAAACAAGTAGAAGGCGTTTATCGGCGGGCCAAATCCCCAACATGAAGCGCTCCATCCCCGCGCCGCAGGGAGGCGGCATGGACTCCGCCGGCAGGGGCGCCCACCACCGCGCGGCGGGGTTGAGCAGGCCGTTGTAGAGGAGGAGGACGCCGTTGCAGTGGCCCCTGACGCGGGCGTAGCGGGGCATGTAGTGGCCCGCGAGATCCACGGAGGGGCGGTGGAAGAGCTCCGCGGTGGACAGCTCGTTGTAGTTGATGAAGAGGCCGGCCAGCGAGCGCGGGAGCCGGTCGCTGCGCAGCAGGCGGCGGCCGTCGATGAGCTCGCGCCAGGCTCTGCAGACACAGCGCGACGTGGCGAGGCCGCGCGGCGCGACGCGGCGGAGCACGTCCGAAAGAACATCGTCGGGGAGCAGCCGCATCGAGCCGTCCACCTCGTGCTGGTTCATCTATAATAATCTTTCCTTCTCCTTGGTTCCCTCCAATGCGTCCAGCGATCGCTCTGTTATGGCTATGATCAGCTCTTGATTCCTGCTCTAGTACCCATGTCAAGTAAGCCGTAGGCGTCTATTTAGGACGACGGCCGGACGGGATGGACTCCGTGTTGCAATCCGACTCTCTCTCGGTTGGCAACATGAAGTCTATCACTTTCTGTGCCCCAGTCGGAGTCGGGCAGCCAGATTCGTGGGGTTCCTCCCAAGTGGAGTGATTGGACTACAATCAAAGAAATCTCTTCAAGCCTGGGCAAGCCTATGGAAGTTGATTGGCAGACCCTGTTCAATAGCTTCTTCACTGTGATCAGAGTGAAAATCAACTGTAAGGATCCTGAGAAAATCCCTGACAAAAGAGTAGTTGAAATGGATGACCAGCTGTACCTACTCACTTTCACTGTGGAGAAATCTGAAGACAGTTTAGAGAAACCTGGCACAGGTGATGAAAAAGGGGAAGGTTTTGATGATGATGACCTGCTAGGTGATGAGCTCAATAAGGATACAGATCTAGGGGATAGAAGTAAGGATGGGAAACTTCCAGATAAGGGGAAGGCAAGTTCCAATGATTCCTCCAGTTCAAAAAGACCTTCAAGTGCTCCAGGATCTACTCAACACAGTATTTCAGTCAGGAGAGCTCTAATCATGGAAAGCAATAGTATGGAAAATGCTATACTCCCAGATCAGAAGAAGATACACAGCTGTGTGGACCTTTTACAGGCAATGGAACTTGGAGAGTCAGACTCCGAAGAAGAAAGGGAGAAAAAGAGAGTGGAGGATGGAGATGATGAGTTGATGCTTCTACCTGAAGAATGGACCTACAACAACCTGGAAAATGAAGTTCTTAATCATAATCAAGCTGAAGATCTATCCTGCTTCACCAGCCAAGAAGAGGGTAATTCCAGAGCCAACCTTGAAACTAACAAAAATGCAACTCCAGTAGCTGACACTCAAGTCAAAAACAAGAAGTGGGGACCTATCAAAGTAGACAGGAAGACTAGAAGAAACCCAAATGATGGAAGGACCATTCTGCAGAAGGCTCAGGAGATCAAAAGGAAATGGTGTGAGGGAGACATTAAAGGTAAATCTCAATCTTCCAGCTCTGTCCATATTTCTTCTGAGGAAATTTCTTTTATTGCTGATGCTATTAGCTTAAGTACTAGGGATGGCAATCCCATTGATCCTTCTGTTACTAAAGATTTAGAAATGGTAGAAGTAGAGAGAAGTAATTGCTTTAAGGAGAGTTGTAATCATGCCAACTGTAATACTGTGGATGCAGTACATACAGAACTTAAAGCCCAGAAAGTACATGGTTGTGTACCTCTGGCTGATTTAGCTTTAGATGCTAATTCTGGATAAATAGGAAATAGGTTAGTTGGTAAAGAGCAGGGTAGAGGTAGGAACAAAAAAAGGTTGAAATGAAAGGTCTCTTTTGGAATATCAGAGGCTTGGGAAAAATAGGAAGAGTACCTGCTTTAGTTAGTAGGATTAGAGATAATCATGCTGATTTTGTTGGTATTATGGAAACCAAAAAAGAAAGCTTTAGCCCAGGCTTTCTTAGATCTCTTACAGGCAACATCCCTTTTACTTGGCACCATGTTCCTTCTAAAGGTGCATCTGGTGGTATTTTGGTAGGAGCTAAATCTGATATGTTTGTGGTCACAGTGTGTGATATTCTAGAGTACTCTATTAGTGTCATGCTTTTAGATAAGAAATCAGGCTTTAATTGGAAGCTGGTAGTAGTCTATGGTTCTCCTTATGAAGAAGGAAAACAAAACTTTCTTAATGAGTTACATCTTATAGCTTCTAAGTGGCAAGGTCCTACCCTTTTTGGGGGGGATTTTAATCTGGTGCGCTTCTGCTCTGATAAGAGTAATAGGAATATCAATCATAGATGGGCTGATAGTTTTAATGAGTGGATTAGCAAATGGGGTCTGATGGAACTCAACCCCTCTAATAAGTTGTACACCTGGACCAATAATCAGGATAACCTGATTATGGCTAAACTTGATAGAATCTTGGTTACTACCAACTGGGAAACCTCGTTTCCTCTGGTTAGGATTAAAGCCCTTGAGAGACCTCCTAGTGACCACAACCCTCTCCTTCTAGACTCTGGAGACAATAACTTCTTTGGTAAAAAGAAGTTTCGCTTTGAGAAATGGTGGTTAGAAAAAGAGGATTTTTTCTTCCTGGTTAAAAAGGCTTGGGAGTCCGACGGAGATAACCTTTCTAATCTGGATAGATGGCAGCTTAGGATCCGTTCCTTTAGGAAATTAGTGAGAGGATGGGCTGCAAATGAGGTGGCTGCCCTTAACAAGAAGAAAAGTGAGTTAGCTGAGGAATACAGTGTTTTAGATAAAGAGGCTGAGTTGGGGAATTTACCTGCTCAGGGGCTCATCAGACTGAAGATAGTCACTGACGAGCTCAGTAAAATCTGGGCTTTAGAAGAAATTAAATCTAGGCAAAGATCTAGGGAGAGGAATATTCTAGAAGGAGATCGTAACACGGCGTACTTTCAAGCAATTGCTAATCAACGTAGTAGAAAGAAAACAGTAGATTGTTTGATAGGTCCTAATGGCCAGGTGGAGGACCAGGCTGGTATGATAAAAGTTGCAGTAGATTACTATAAGTATCTTTTTTCAGAGGAACCTAGAAGTAATATTACTTTAGGGAATGACTTCTGGAACCAAGAGGATTTAGTCACAGATGAGGAAAATAACTTGCTGGTAGCTCCGTTTTCTGAAGCAGAAATTAAAGAGGCTATTTTCAGTTGCTATGCTGAAGGAGCCCCTGGTCCAGATGGGCTTCCTTTTTTGTTTTATCAAAAGTTTTGGAACATCCTGAAATCTGACATTGTTAGTCTCTTTGAGGATCTGTTCTCTGGTAGGTTAGATCTTTATAGGCTGAATTGTGCTATGTTAACTCCCATTCCTAAAGTAGAGGAGGCAAAAGAAATGAAACAGTTCAGACCTATAGCTCTAATAAACTGTAGTTTTAAAATTTTTTCCAAAGTTCTGACTATGAGATTGAGTAAGATAGCCAATAGATTAGTTTCACAAAACCAAAGTGCCTTTATTAAAGGTAGATACATCCTAGAAAGTGTTGTTGTGGCCCATGAAATAGTGCATAGTATCCATAACAGTGACCAAAAGGGTATCATCCTGAAGCTTGATTATGAGAAAGCTTATGATAGAGTTAGTTGGGATTTTCTTTTTTCAGTTTTGAAGGGCAGAGGTTTTTGTGAGAAATGGATTAACTGGATTAGTAGCTTAGTCAAGGGTGGAACAGTGGGTGTGAACTTGAATGGGGAAGATAGTCCTTACTTCAAACCTGGCAAAGGCTTAAGACAAGGGGATCCTATGTCTCCCCTGCTTTTTAATCTAGTTGGTGATGTCTTTACCAGAATGCTTAAAAAAGCTTCTGATAACCAGTTAGTGAAAGGCCTCTTAACAGAGTTTAGGAGTGATGGGATTGTATCTCTATAATATGCAGATGATACAATCATCTTTTCAGATTTTAGTGAGTTCCACCTTAGAAATCTAAAGTCTACCCTGATGCTTTATGAAAGTATTTCTGGGATGAAAATCAATTACCACAAGAGTGAGCTGATTCCAATCAACCTGGATCCTGAGGATGCTCACAGAGTTTCCCATATTTTCAATTGTCCTGTAGGTAGTTTCCCTATTAAGTATTTAGGTATTCCTCTACATCATGATAAGTTGAGAAGGGAGGACATTCAACCTCTGGTGGACAAAATTTTGAAAAGAATTGCTAGTTGGAGAGGAAAGCTGCTTTCTCAAGCAGCTAAGGTAGTGCTAATTAGAACATGCCTAGCAAGTATCCCAGTCTACCTTCTATCCTTCATTAAGTTTCCCAAATGGGCAATCAAAATTCTCAACTCCCATTTAGCCAATTGTTTATGGGATGATAGTGAGGGGAAACATAAATATCATCTAGCTAACTGGGATAGTATTAGCATGTTGAAGGAATATGGTGGTTTAGGTATCCCTAATTTGAGAGATTTAAATATTAGTTTACTAGCATCCTGGTTAAAGAGATATCAGCTAGATAGTGATAAGCTCTGGAAAGAGGTTTTGGATTTTAAATATAGAACTGATAGGCCTAATATTTTCTGTACTAGAACCCAGAATGCTTCTCAGTTTTTCAAAGGTCTTATGTGGGCCATTAAGGCTGCTAAATTTGGTTTTAGATGGAAAGTTGGTGATGGGAGGAAAATCAAATTCTGGGAGGACAACTGGCTAGGGAATTCTAGCCTTGCCATCCAATTTTGGGAAATCTATATTCTGGTGAATGAAAAATCAGCAACCATAGCTGATCTTTGGGATGGAGTAGATCTTAAGTGCACCTTTAGAAGAACAGTAGACAACAGGTTAGAGCAGTTGTGGATGGAAGTGGTCCAATTAGCTAGTACTATTATCTTTAGTGAGGAAGAGGATGCCTTAATCTGGCAGTACACCTCCAATGGCATTTACTCTTCTCAATCCTTATATAAGGCGATTAACTTTAGAGGGATAAAACCTGTTTACCCCTGCTGTATGGTCCTTAAAAATTCCTCCAAGGGTTCAGTTTTTCCTTTGGTTGCTTTCCAACAATAAGGTACTCACTAGGGATAACTTAGCCAAGAGACAACATGTAGAGGTAGAATCCTGTCTTTTCTGTAATGAGAAGGAAACTTGTATGCATCTATTTTTTGAATGTGCTATTGCTAGATATATGTGGCAGTTTATCTCTGAAGCAATAGATAGAGATATAGGAAATGATTTTATCTCTATAGGAACCCTTTGGATTAGTAATAAGAATTTCACTGCTGCAAATATTATTAGTTCAGCTGCACTATGGAGCCTTTGGAAGCTAAGAAACGCTCTTTGTTTTCAGAATCTAATTTGGCAGGATATGAAGTACCTCCTTCTGATGATTGTTCGGCTGGCACAAAATTGGCTGATCTTGTGCCCAGCCAGCAAGAAAGATCAACTCGTGTTAATGTTGAACAAGCTCTCTACTTTGGCGAGGAGGCCGGAGAGGATCCAAAACTGAAGATGCAAATTCACAATGGCTGGGTGACGGCAAAGGAAACTGGAAGAAGTGACTCAATGGCGACGGTCCATCGGTGGAGCAGACAGATCCAGTTGCTTGATGCAGTGCTTTCTGATGATTGGTTGGGTCAGGCTCATCCATCTGGTTGTCAGGCCTCTCCGATTCATGTTGAGATGTAGCCTCTAGTTCCAGCTCTTCTGTTTTGAGTTTGTTTTGGGTATGCTGTTCCTTGGGGTGTTGGCACCTCTTGAATGCTGTAACTGAATATTTGTCTTTTAAGGCGGGGGCTTATGGCCCTATAACTCTAAAAAAAAAAAAAGAATCACTGGTTGCTCGCCTCTACCGAACATGAAGGTATTTTACTTACCACGCTAGTCTGGCCCCCGGCTGATTTTGACTCTCGTGATTCCACGATAATGGAGGATACATACGACCGGCCGGTGCCCTCCTGACCCGGAAACTGCGAGATCAGATGCATTGGGAGGGCTGGGGCTCCTTGTTCAACGGAGATGGTCAGCCAGATGGTGCGACCGGCGACGAGCATCGCCGACGTCCACGTTTCAGCGGCGGCGTGGCCTCACATCCCAAGGCCAGTCCGGTTATACGGGCCGTCGTCGGGCGCGCACGGCAGCCCATATCGCGCGGAGCACGCACGTAACACGCTAAGCCGGAGAAAGGGCCCATAGTGACCTTTAGATCCAGACGCAGTCGTAGTCCAGTCACTCTCACTGGACCGGGGCCTATATGGCTGATGCAAAGGGCTGTATAGTCGGTGAAAAAGTTTGCGAAATTTACTGTAGCAATTTTAAATCGAAGATTAGAAGGACTAAATATGAT
>CM014272.1:74128599-74149297 GCA_004135705.1 Alloteropsis semialata | reverse complement strand
CTCCCACTACACTGGACACCGACCTTGGACACTTTGAGCTTGTTATTAAGGTAATCTTTATTAAGATGTGCCTCTATTGTTTCCGAATCATCCATGTTATGTTCAGTAATGTTGGTATGTATACTGTGGTAACTCACCTCTTGTTTGGTCCTTCATATCATGAAGATGTACCCCCAAGGGAGAATGTCACATCATTTTCGCGAGATGAAAGTTGGCGATTATTTGTCTGTAAAGGGACCTAAGGTGTGTCTTTATTCCATTGTAACTTGTCTGTAATTTTTGCTTGTTCCATGTCCAAATGTATACATGCTGAATTTGGCACATTCTCATGATACATATTCTGGTTTTGTTTCTATTTTGTCAATATATTCTCTTGAGTTTTAATAGGCATCCCAGTGCATTACTCCGTATTTTGCTAATGAACATCTAGATATACACACAGGTGGATCTAGGATCAGTCCACAGGGGATGCTGGATCTCTTGTAATTACGTTAACTTCACATTTGAAGTGCCGAATTTGTACTAACTTTAAGACAAAGGGATAAATTTTCATAAACTTTCATGGGCTAACACCACTGTGGATCCACCACTGTATCCAGTATACACATGGTATACAGTTTTATTGAAGTTAAATGGATGTTTTTTTATACTAGGGACGTTTCAAGTACCAACCTGGACAAGTGAGAGCATTTGGAATGATAGCTGGAGGATCAGGCATTACTCCAATGTTCCAAGTAATAACACATGGTCCAAAGTTCTATATGGAATTAAGTATTGAAACTTTTTTGTTATTACTGATCAATGCGCTTTCCTCTCTTATCATAGGTTACCAGGGCAATTCTTGAGAACCCAGAAGACAATACAAAAGTTCACCTAATCTATGCAAATGTCACATATGATGACATTCTTCTTAAGGTACTTTCCTTTTGTTGACAGACATGTTATAGATGAAATAGATCTTCACTGGCACTTGACCTGATTATCCTCAGTTGTAAAAGGGTTGGATTCAATTGGTGTTACCTGCGTGGTGAAACTTAGGAACTGTTTCTCCATTAGTTCACGTTATATTATTTATAGAAATTAGTAGACGTGGTTTCTGTTGTATTGAAAGAATCCAGTCAATTTGTACTTTGACTATAATTCCTTACGAGTTTCACGAGAATTGTTCTATAAAAATACAAAAGCAGGCCTCTTTTGCACTGACAAATGATTACAGACGTGTTCCTCCAGAGTAGAACTATGAACTCCAGTCTACAGTTCTTGTAGGCAGTTGTGTACTTCTGTTGTATTTTTAGGCATTTCATTAGTCTTAGACCTTCGGAAGAAAATTGCCAGGTCGGAGTTGGACTAGTGCTTTTACATATGCCTTTGTGCCGCTCATTGATCTTATAACATCACATTTTTTATGATGATGAAATTGCAACTCGCTATAGCCATGAAGTATATTACCCTATTTGTGTGTCTGCATTCTTTTTTCTTACCGTCCCGTTTCATGCAGGAAGAGCTGGACAGTATGGCCAAAAGCTATCCCCATCGTTTCAAGATCTACTATGTCTTGAATCAGGTTTGTTTCTGTTATGAGAATTAGTACTTAACGCTGTCACCTGTCATAACTTGATACCCAGCTCATCTGCGCCTTAATATGCACTGTTCCATGTGCAGCCTCCTGAAATCTGGGAAGGTGGTGTTGGGTTTGTGTCAAAGGAAATGATCCAAGCTCATTGCCCAGCTCCTGCTACGGACATTCAGGTAACATTTTTACCCTTCAATTACTGGCAAGTACTTACCACAACTTGGAGGCCATCAGTTTTGCTCAATGAAAGCCAACACGGTGTGGTTTCTCGTTTCAGGTGTTGAGATGCGGGCCTCCTCCCATGAACAAAGCCATGGCCGCGCACCTGGACGATCTTGGCTACATCAAGGAAATGCAGTTCCAGTTCTAAGCCCACCTCAACCGAAGAACACCAAAATAATAGCGATGGGACGAGTTTTCCTTTTCCCCTTTTTGAGTGGACAAAAGTCTGAAGAATCGGTCGTCATATAGCTCCAACAGACGCAGCTCGTCATTCACAGAGCAGCATATTCATATCCCTCGGTGAAAGCATGAATACCTAATTTGTATTGACAATTCTTTTCCTCGACATGTAGAAGGGCTTGCCCGCCTTTGTATTGAGAAGAATAATCGTCCAGTTACAGCTCAGCAAACACAAGCAACAGAACAGACAGCACCAACACGGCTAGCCGGCAACACCAACACCAACGGTGTGTCGTGACATATAACCATGCCATTTTTGTGTCATTGCTGCTCCAGCCTCCTGTCCACACATCCACTGCCTTATATGTCTCCAGCATTATCAGTGGCCACTGTGCTAGCTCAATCGTTCTGTCGATCCTAGAAATGGCCAGCTTGGATTATTCTGACGCGTTTAAACAAAGAAACACAGCGCAACTGTATCCGTGTTATATCTATCCGTGCAGAGTCGTGGACGCACGCCCAAATCGCCAACGATACGATACGAACCGAGCGAACAGGTGTTCGTTGCAGCAGGCTCCTGCCCGGCTGCCCCCTATCCGGCCGAAATAGCAGGCCAGTGACAACAAGGCGCTCGTCGTTTTCTCCTCAACTCCTGCTCCTGCTTGCATGGGCTCATGGCGTGTCCGTACGCGTGCGTGTGCGTGCCGCGTGCTCAGGGGACAGCAGCCAAAACAGAACCAGTGTCCAGTGCGTGCTCAGGGTAGTACAGGCTGGGATGCAACGAACACACGGTCGCGTAAAGAATTGTGAAAAAAAATTTCGATCATGCTCTGCTTTTCCTTTTGTCACAAGAGAGCTGTGTGGCCCATGGTAAGTTGCTGTGGCCGTGCTCGGGTTGGGATCCCGGGGAGGGGGCTACTCCACTGATTACTGAGCCTGGGCCATACCAACCATGCAACCTTACCTTAGCGGCTAAGCTTCCTTAACATTATCACCACACCATATCAAATTTACCACCGACCGCGATCGCGTGTGCAAATCATTGTTACCAGGATTATAAATTTCTAGAGAGAAAGATCCTGCTCCAGCAGCTCCTGCTACGCTCTCAACCAAAAAGAGACAGTGATTTGGTTGGCAGTGTGTACCGACATTTTTTTCTGGTTTCTTCCAATGACGAAAGTAAGAGATATGAAGAGCTACAACTTTGACCACAACCATGTAAGCTTCCAAAAGAGCATCCTCTCTCCCTCTCAAGTCTCAACCTGGTACATAAATGCATGAAGCTTTACCTAATATAAAGCCAAAGAGCTTTTGTCGGTTTATAGAGAAAAGCATGGTATTTCTTTCTTTTTTTTAAAAAAAAGCATGGTGGGAGATGGCCGCTGCATCGCCTCGCCGGTATCCTACCCTGGAGCTTCCCGTGGGAGACGAAGGAGAGCAAGAACTCGCTGTCGCTACCGTTTTTAAATGGCCATCATCATGCGTGGTCCCCCGCTAATCCCCGAGTGGTCTCGCTTCTAATGATGGGAACGATGATGGCCTCCTTTCAGCTAGCTCCTCACCTCAGTCCTCATAGCCTCTTGCCCGAATCATATCTCTCTTCTCTCGTTGTGTTGGACCATGCATGATCGATGCATGCGTTGCGCTTCCCACACAGATCTGCACTACCTAAATGCGCTGCAACGCCGTCTCGCACATCCGCTCCAATCATCATCGAGTAAAACATCAGCAAAGAGATTGGGGGGAAAAAATCAGGAACTTCAATATTCAGGGCCTGTTTGGAACGCAGGAATTTCACAGTAATCGGACAGGAATTTCATAGTAAACAGTTCAATTTCTCTACTCCTATAAAGAACTTTTTGTCGCCGTTTCCTGTCCGTCGTAGGTCCTTTCGACCAGGCGGTTTTCGTCCACCCTCCGCGCGCCCCTCCCGGACGCCCGTCGCTCGCAGCAATCCCACTCCGGTCCGCGTTCGATTGACGGTTCCGATGTTTTTTACTTTTCTCCGTGAGTTTCCTCACCAAACAATCGCGCCCACCGTGGCTGCAGCCGCAGCCGCCTCCCCTTCTCCACCCAAACCCTAACCGCATCTTGAACCCGCGGACCTCACAACACTCCTTGCGAGCTGTACGGCGGCGCCGGCGATGAGGGGAAGCACAAGCTCTTCCTGCTCTCTCACGCCACCGCTGACAACCTCTCCAAGGTCGCCCTCCGCACCGAAGTCCTCGACGCCGTGAAATCCGATGGTACCATGTCGCCCCTCTTCTCATCTCCTCCTTGTGATTTGGCTTTCAGTGGAGGGGAGGTGGCGGATCCAGTGCAGGGCGGAGCTCGATGGCGACATGGTGCTCCGCTCCCCTCGCCCCTTCCAGCGCCGCCGCCGGCCATCCCATCCCCTCCGACCACCTCCTTCCCACCTCGCTATGCTCCTCCACGGGTCATACACCGCACTGCCTCCTCTCCCCTCCACATCGCCCCCTCCACTGTCGCCTCATATCCCCAATCCGCTTCCCACATCGCGGCGTTGTTCCTTGGGACCACCGGCGGCGGCGCCGCGGAGGAGGAGGAGGTGCGCTCGCCTGCGCAACGTTGAGCAGCAGCCTGCGGGACACGGGGGCGCTGCAAGTGAAGGACCCGCGCTGCTCGGCCGCCGCCGACGACCGCTTCCTCGACGTCGTCGAGCGTTACTTCGCCGGATCCGCCGACGCCAAGCACCTCCACGAACGCCTCCACCTCTACTACCAGGTAACCCCTCTTGTTGCTTCTCTGTATGTGTTCCAAGAACGCCCCAGCCTGCGGGATGTTTGTTTGATTTCCTGGATTTTGATTTGGATCCACAAATGCAGTAGGGTTTGATTGGGTTCTTGGGTTCGGCGCTGGTGTTGCAGGAGATTCATCAGTTGGAGTTACGCGGTAATTTTTCAAACGAATTTTGGGTCATTTTGTGCATACTGTCCACCTCAATTCACTCTTTTCAGAATTGTCGTCAATAAATTAAATGATCGATCCCCAATGCAAGGTGCCACCCTTCTCCCGTACAATTTTAGTTGATTTTGATTAATTTCCTATAGAGTTACAGATGAGTTGTGGTACCTGGGAAGCGAGGACGACGATGACAGTGTTGTGGTAGTCTGTTTCAGGTCTTCTCTGCCCAGCGAGATGCTCCTTTGGCCGCGGCAAGGTATGCCTTCCCTTTCCTAATCTCTCTCTCGGGTTATTTCAGACAGGTGAGCGAGTTACTGCCTATGTGCATGTGTGCAGGTGCTGAAGAAGCCATGGCTACAAGTAAGAATCCAAAACTGGGAGAGGAGAATCAAATATTGGCAGGGACGTGGCAAGAGGAGGAAAGGAGATGGTAAAGGTGGAGGAAGAAAATGCCCATGATCTATGTGTACCCAAATCAATTTATGTCATCTAAGATAAACAATTTCTTTCTGGCTTAGGATGCAAAATTAGGGGCTAATTTTATCTAAAAGGATTTCTCCTCACTAGGATGTGTGCAGGGGCTAATTTTCTTTTCTGGTTCTTTGTGGCCATTGTGCAGGAGAGGGCGAGCCTGACATTTTTGTTGGTAAGTGCAGCCATACAACTCTAAACTTTTTGGAATGTTTCTTCCCTGTCATACTCACTTTGAAATGTTCCTTCTATACTATCCTTTCCAGTTCATGCAATTTTGCTTTTGAAGTGAGGGGAATACTAAATGTTTTGAATATTTAACTCATCGTCAGATATTGAGGGAGATTTTAGGAGATTTCTGTTTCAATCCTCTCATCGTCGGATATCGAGGGATCTCCAGGTTAGTCAACGAAATCCAAATCCAAGTTCTTGTTTTTGCATACATGCAAATTTGTAAATCTGAGATGTGTACCATAATGTTTGTTGACTTTTGTGTACCATAATTCTTTGTGCAATTATATTTGCTTGTCATCTAGCAACATACACATACTTATCTATGGAGCCTTTCTGGTAGTTAGCTATTTTATTAAGAAGATACACTAAATTCTCACTACTTTGATTACAATGTGTTTCTTGTATGAGACCTATTTCTTTCTTGAGGCCATCATAATTTGTTATGCGAATCATTATGCATATAGCCAACATAAGTTGATGTGATGCTTATGGATGCTAGGAAATGATGCCTGATGGTGATGGGTCCTGAATTGACAACTTTCTAATATTTATTGCCAATTAAATTTATTATACATCTTTTTTCAATATAACAAATTCTCAATTGCAGGCAGGTTCCTCATGAAGGACCCATGTGTGATCTTCTATGGTCTGACCCAGATGACAGATGTGGTTGGGGAATTTCACCCAGAGGAGCAGGTTACACATTTGGGAAAGACATTGCACAGCAGTTCAACCATACAAATGATCTCTCTCTAATTTCAAGGGCCCATCAACTTGTAATGGAAGGATTCATGGTGCCAGGTGGGTCTTAAGAACGCATTATTGTTTTGAAATTGTTATATGCTCAGAGTCAATGAATAAATCGTATTGGCTTCCCCAAAAAGTATATTAGATTCTTAATAGAGTCTCTGCAAATTTTCTTGTACAGCTTGCAATTTCAATATAGCCGTGCACTCATACTTCAACTAAGTACATTTTGGTTTATTCTGTTGTAGACCGATTTAGTGAGTAAAAGCTTTGTTGTAAGCATGCCCCTTGGCAAATATTTATTACATTCATGGTTGCATATTGCTGATTATGTATCTTTAGCGTGCTGCCCTTTGAATGTTTTTCCCCTAGATATACCACTGGAAACTTGAATAGTTACTGCTGTAATTCATGCAGGACAAGAATGTTGTCACAGTCTTCAGTGCGCCGAACTATTGTTATCTCTGTGGTAACATGGCTGCAATTCTTGAAATCGGCGAGAACATGGACCATAACTTCCTCCAATTCGACCCTGCTCCACGGAAAAGTGAGCCAGATACAACTCGCAAGACCCCATACTACTTTTTGTAATTGTGGTGGTGACCTTTTTAACTTACCGGTGTTCATGCTCTCTTCTGCAGCGTCAGGGTCTGTAGATCTTCTGTCCTTAACTCGTGGTTCAGGAGCCCCATGCTATAGCTACACAAGGGTAAGGATTTTTTTTTTCTGTGCACAGCGGATTTCTGTGCCTAATGTTTGATCTCAGTTTCCCATGAGAAGCGCTTTGCCAGTTGTTTTTTCCTTAGGACAAGTAAAAATGAAACTTTAAACTGGGCAAAACCAATTGGATACGATTTTCTTTCTTTGTTTTCATTTTGACAGCCTTCTTTCTAAAAAATATTTCCTCCTCAGAAGAAAACTTTGACTGCAAATCTCCGTGGCTCTGTGTCAGCTCGGCGCCCGCCCCTATCTGGCACTCGTGGTCGCTCTGCTTGCCTGATATGGCTAACGGTCAGTAAGCTCTAACAGTCTAACTCACAGATCTAGAGAAGCAGAGAATAGAGACTAGAGAGTAGAGTAGAGACTAGAGAGTAGTGAAACAGAGATTAGAGTATGATACTGAATGGGTGATAGAGCATCTCACATACTTGCAATATTCAGTATGATGTTTGCAATTTCAGCTATCAATTTGTTGTGTGTTTGTGCCTGTGCGTGTGTTTGGCACGTTGGTTGTGCAATTTTCCTATCATGTGTGAGTCTATGACATGTATTGTCTGTCATGTTGATTGTTGAATTGTTGGTCACCTGATTTTTTCATGTAAGGGTTTGTGACTCTGTGTCCTGTCATGTTGCACATTTGAACTTGGTATGCAACTTGTGATGTTGAAAGCTTGAGTTTTCCCAAATTGTATGTCTGCCATGTTCATCAATTAAATTTCCTATACTGTATGCATGCCATGTTAAACAAAGGTATTTGAACAACTTGTATTTTTTATGAGCACATATTTTTTATGATCAGCTATTTATATAATATGTATTGTTGAAGTGTTAGTTATAACCGGTATATTGGACCGGTTAAAAGGTATGTGTGACCGGTTCAGTGCTATTGAACCGGCGATTCAACCGGTTCTTAACGGTTGAACCAATGAACCATCAAATCGAGACCCTCACCGGTTCGATGACCGGTCTGGTCCTAATAACTGTGTCACGCATATTTAGTGTTCTCAATAGACATTTTTTTCTCGTCAAAATTTTTTCTCTTCTACAATTTTGTTTCCTTCCCTTAGCAATGCACGGACACGAATCTATTACTACTTTAAGTTTTGATTGAACTATTTTAAATAACCAGTGATTTGTTTGAATTTTTTATATACAATTCGTTCATATCATTTTGTTTCCGTTTGACTTATAAAATACTCATGTATTCTTTCTATCTTGTGACGTATATCTGGTGCTCTCGGTAAATATGATTTTTTCTTGATAAAATTTTATCGCTTCTAATTTTTTGTATTTGCCCCGTAGCAACGCACGGGCACGGACCTAGTTACAGAAAAAATATAGAAACAGGAAAAAAAATCCCACATTTCAAACGGGGCCTTAACCTTTGGTCAGTTGCGATTCCACACATATGCAAATAATTCCAGGGGTAAAAGCACGCGACACGTGTTGTCCGTTGTACCGCTAGCGCGTCATCGATCCCCAGGGTCCCTTGACCTTGACCCCTACACCAAACAACACATTAAAATTCGTTAACGTAATCTCTCGACCAGTCCATCTCGATGCTCTAGAGCTCGCTGGCAAAACAATAGACTGAAATTCCGAATTTTTTTACCGGGATCTTCCGGACTGACGAAGATTATTCCGAAAACCCCCGGATAAGGATGGAATCACAGGCTCGCATAATCGCAAGCTCAGGATTTGCCCGTACATGGAGGGCACGCACGCAGGTGGCACTGGTATAAAGCACGCAAGGACAGGGTTGACCATGGCGCCTCTCGTGTCCTGGCGATCTCCACCTCACCTCCCCCAGGTCCCAACTCCCAATCCAACCGTCTCCGCTCGGCCCGCGCCAAGCCCAATCCGACGAGCCGCACGTGCGCCGCTGGCCTCGTCCTCCTCCCGCTCCTCCGCTCCCCCGCCCTCCGCCTCGCGGTCAACCACCCCCACCCGCCCGAGAGGCCGTGCCCCGCGCCGCGCCCCGTAAACAATTTGGTTGCGCCCGATCCCCACCAGGAAATGCCGTGGAACCGCGCCGGCCCACGCCCCGCTGTACAGTTGTCGCGGCCGAGTAGTTTAATCCGCGGGGGAGGAGGGGAGGGGGCCGACCCGGATGGCCGTGCCCTCGTCGGGTTCCTGCAGACCCAGCCCCGGCTTTGAGGCGCCCCTCCGCCGCCGCCGCAGCGGCTCTTTCTGGTTGCGTCCAGGAGGAATGGTTGCGGAGTTGGTGGGTTCTCCGCTGGGGTTTTAGGAGGATTCCGGGGTCTCGGCCGGGGGAAGCGGAGTTTCGGAGGTTCTGGAGTCTGGACTGCCGGCCGGCCGGGTTGGGCGCTGGTGCTGCTGCTGATTGGTGCGTTTCTGCTGCTGGGAAATCTCTCGTTTCACGGTGTTTTTCTCTCGTGTTTCTCGTTGCTTTCTTTGGATTTGTGATGTGTGTTGCGTTCTGAATTCCAGAATGGTTAGATTTTGAAAGGGTCATTCTTCGTTGAGGGACTTGTGGGCGTAATGTTTGATTTTGTATGTCAAAAAATGCATGTTTTTGTTAGTTTTCGATGCTTTTCTGTTGTTTGTAGTTGAACAGTACAGGAACTTGCTTTCGAATGACGGTCTGGATCTGGTGTAGTTTTGTACTTGCTCGAGAAAAAGTGAAGTTTTTGCACAACTGTTTGTTTTTAATATATTTACTGTCAGAATTCCATGTGTACGATTCTTTGCTCTGGTGCTAAATGTCTGAATTTTTCAGTTACTTTCATGACTATCATACTTGTCATAGCCTTGATGATCTGTTATCATCCTTTGATTCTGTTCAATTATGTGTTCAGGGTTGAAGTTTGAGGAGGAAAGCTGCCATTGTTCTTCTGACTTCAAAAGGGGATGGCTTTCCCTGATGATGGAAAGATGAAGGTATGTGTGGCTGACTGGCTGTGCATATTATTTCACCTTTGTTCACATCATGATCGTATTCTTTTTTAACGTTCTATCCTTGTTCCTTTTCCCCCTCTATTTGTATAGGTAAATTTTGAATGCGTTCGCATAATTGCAATTAAATGGATCATTTGACTTAAAAAGTGTTTTGTTTTGTACTGTAGGGCTGTCAGCCAAAGCTTTTTGGGACAAAAGATAAGAAAGTCGCAAAGAGGACAGACCGTGCAAGCTGCTCCACAGGTTAGTTCATCTTCTTTCTTTTGAAAAGCTTGATCAACACTCAATGTTGACTAGTACGCTGAGAAATGGCAACATATATCTCAGGATAGTTTTATTTAATTTCATCCCATCTGGATTAAAAAGGGTGATAATGACCTTTAGTTTGTAAAAAAGGTCGAAGGCTAAAGTGAAACAAAGAGATTGAACGAATTCAAATATGCTCATATAGTGCTGCAGTTGCTATCTCCATTTCAGAACCTCCACGTTTTGTACAAACTGCATTCAGTACAACTTTGCTACTTTATCTTAATTACAAATAGTAACCAACTGTTTCATGTTCTCTTGTCTATTGTAGCTAAGTGTGGATCGAGCAACTCGAAGTCACCATCCTCGTCCCCCTTCCGGAAACTTTCAGGTTGATTTCTATCCAAAATTTGCTCCCTAGCTAACTCTACTAGTGATACATATTTGATTTGATTGGCTTTTGTTTGTCTTCTTGGAATAAATGGAAGCAGAAGTTAGGAGCATACGTCTCAGCCATTTTCTAAGTCACTCTTCAAATGCTACAAAATATGAACATATCAGGTCGGGCAATTAACCATGCATGCTCAGTTATACATGAGAATAAGAACAGTTTCTTAACTCTTTAGTTCTTTATTTAGGATATTTGTCTCCACGTGGAATGTTGGAGGAAAAGCGCCTACCTCTGAGTTGAAACTGGATGACTTTCTTCCTGCTGATGACCATTCAGATATTTATGTTTTAGGGTAATCAATCTCATCATAACTCAGAAGTTTATCCATGTCAATATCGTTAGTTGCAGTGCTAACATTTTCGAAATGTGTAATACTTTCCATATGTTCTATTCCATGTTTCTTTCACTTATTTTTTCAAGAATGTGTGATGCACGTATTTTCATTAAGGAGAAAGTGTTTCAAGCCAATTACTAGGAAAAACAGAAAAATCAAATAAAGAAAAGAAAGAAAGGGCAGGAGGGAGAAGCCAACACTAGGTGTACTGATATTTAGTGTATATCCAGGATTTTTTTGATTTCTTAGATTTGTTAATCTCTTTTACTGTAACTGAAAATCTGGAATTTATTCTTGTTTTCCAAAACGAGCTTAGCATTTGTCAGGCTTTGGGATTTATTTTTGTTGCTTATGTCGACAGAAGATGCCATGCTATCTCTTCTTATTGATCTTTTTAACAGATTTCAGGAAATTGTCCCTCTCAATGCCGGTAATGTGCTTGTGATAGAAGACAATGAACCAGCTGCAAGATGGCTTGCTCTTATAAACCGCGCGCTAAATAGACCAGTTGATACTGATGCTGATATATTTCAGCACAAACCATCTCCCTCCCTTGATGCAACCTCATCCCAATCAACGTCAGGCCTTGATGCTTCATTCTCCAACCGTTCACGAACAGCTAGCGGTTCTGTAATCTTCCAAAAGTCCTTGAAATCCATCAGGAAATCTTACATGCCATCCCATAGGAAACAGCTTAAATTCTGCAATTGCCCAGTGGAAATGACCAAGAAATCCTACAAAGATGCTTGTTTTCGGTGCCCACAAGCATATGCTAATGAAATGGACTCTTCAGAAGAGGATGAATTGGATGACAAATTGAATGATATCTTTGGTCTCAATAATGATGGCGTCGCTTCGGCTGCTTCTGCCTCCAGGGACCAGCTTAAGTATAACCTGATATCTTGCAAACAAATGGTTGGTATTTTTGTCACAGTATGGGCAAAGAAAGAACTAGTGCAGCATATAGGCCATTTGAGAACGTCCTGTGTTGGTCGTGGAATAATGGGATATCTTGGAAATAAGGTAAGAACAAAAAGCAAATATCTAAAAGTATTTCTTAGATTGTGCACTAGATCCCTTAAGTGAGGCTTGCTTTTTGATTCAGGGATGTATATCAGTAAGCATGACACTGTACCAGACAAGCTTTTGTTTCATCTGCAGCCATTTGGCTTCAGGTGAGAAAGAAGGAGATGAGTTGAGGCGGAATTTAGATGTGTTAGAGATTCTCAGGCTCACACAATTTCGAAGGATTTGCGGAAGAGCGGGGCGAAGAATCCCTGAGAAAATTCTTGACCATGAGTAAGAAAATCATGTTACAAATGCATTAAGTGTTTCTTACTGCCAACTGCTTTTTTATTCATGTGATGTTTATTTCAGTCGGGCGATATGGTTAGGGGATCTGAACTACCGTATTTCCTTGAGCTATGAAGATACCAAGAAGCTTCTAACTGAGAATAACTGGGATGCCCTTTTTGAAAAGGATCAGGTGAACTTCTCAAATATTCTTTAAGATAGTTCACGGGGATTGAGAAACCAGTCTGCATTTTTGTTTTATTTATGCTAGTTTTATGGTATTAGAATTTACTGACATTTTGCACATATTTTCTCAGCTCAATATCCAGCGTGCATCGGGAAGAGTGTTCAAGGGGTGGAGTGAGGAGAAGATATATTTCGCTCCCACATACAAGTATTCTTGCAACTCAGATTCTTATGCTGGAGAGACTGCCACATCAAAGAAAAAGAGGAGAACCCCAGCCTGGTATGTGCAATCTCAAAGATAGTTTCAGAATGTTCAGATCTGTATGTTAGCACTTGTCAATGGCTATAAGTTATTCAGACTCTGGACTCCAAAAACCTATTTTCAACCCAATAGCCTGGCACTGCCCTAATTTCTTTTTACCACAAGAACAATGAACTTTTTAGATAAGATACATGTCATTTGGACTGCAATTTTGTGGAAACATAAAAAGGGAATCAATCCCATATGCTGTAAAAAAAATCAAGATGATTCATAGTCTGTACTCATGAATTACATTTCCCAAAAATTGATTCTATCATTAGCTGGATGTGTTGTTCATGTTTTTTCATGCCAACTACCAGTCTCATGTGTTAACTGTTCTAGCATCTCTGCCATGAAAAACATTATTCAAGTTATCAATTGTTGATCGGCTGATCGCTTATTGTTCCACGTGTTCAGGTGTGATAGAATACTGTGGAATGGAGATGATATTGTTCAGTTATCCTACTTCCGAGGGGAGTCTAAATTTTCTGACCATCGTCCTGTCTGTGGAACCTTTATTGTTGAGGTTGAAACGCTTGATAGCAAATCAAAGCGGCGTTCATCAAACACTAATATTAGAATCGATGCTGAAGAGCTCTTACCGGCAAGTAAGCACAACAAAGGTATGTGTCTTCTTGATTTTACATTAATCTCCGCATCAATCTGTGTCTCCTTAAGCAATGCACAAAACACTGAAGTCCAGTAGCTTTACTTATACTTCCACAGCCATGACTAACAACTATTATGGATATGACATTGTAGGTGCTGGGAGCTAAATCACCCATTAAAGCTAGGTTTTTGTGACTCATGAAAACGATACGGCGGAACCTTCACAAGGACGTCTAGGTATCTGTTTCTCAGGGAGAATTTCTGCAACCGGAGGGATACAATTAGAGACCATATGATTGTTATTTTGTACAGCAAGTGTAATCGAGTACAGTTTCGAAAGCAGCAGTTAGCCATTAGTTTATATTGTATACCTGTAAAATTCCCCACAAGATTGGCTCGTTCCCATTCAACATAGTAGCCAAAGCATTTTTCTTTTCTTTTCAAAGTTTGTATTTTTTGACCTCTGTAGCTGTGTCGAATTTTGAGCCTTTCTGGAACTGATTCTTACTGTCAATCACTTGATTCTTAACTACTGGGCTGGTAATTTATCTGTGTTCATATCTTTTTTTCAAAAATATTTTTCCTTTTAATTAATCGGGCAAATCGGACCAGATGACTAGGAATTTGTTCGCAGGAATTGACCCTCAAAGGCTGCGACCTGCGAGGCAGTCAGACCTTTTGGTAGTTCGGTACTCCGGTCGGATGCTGCTCGTGCGCTCACGTTTCCTCTGGCGCGCGGATAGCCGTTCGATCGACGGGGCGTTGGTTTGAGCGGCGGGGATCTTGTGTCTCCACCCGCGGAACGTGGCGACCACTTCCAACGGGGACACTCGCCGCCGCCGTGCTCACATCACCGCGGGCGCCGCCGCACGCCTCTTCCTTTCCTTCCCCTTCCCCCCTCTTCCTCCGGTGCAGGCGCAGGTGAGTGAGTGAGTGGGGGGATCCCTCGGTTGCAATGGCGAGTTCTCCACTGGAGGGGCCCCGCCCTCCTGCCCTTGCGCGGCTGCTCCTCCCCCTCTTCCTCGCCGTCCTCGCCGGCCGCGGCGGTGCTGCCGGGGGAGGCGGCAGGGGAAGCTCGGTGTACCCGGCGGCCGTAGTGTACCCGCACCACTCCCGCCAGATCTCCTGGAAACCCAGGTAGGTAACCGCCCATCCCCATTCGATTCGATCGATCGCTTGTTCGGCTTGTTCGCCGTCTCGATTTCATCGAAACCGAATGAGATGACTGACGCGCGAGCCGTGGCGCTTGTACGGCACAGGGTGTTCCTGTACCAGCACTTCCTCAGCGACGACGAGGCCAACCACCTCATCTCCCTCGTCAGTGCCACTCTGCCGCCCCCAATAATCTCACAAGACGCTTGTCTCTGCTTATCACGGATCCCTGAATCGACTTAATTTTGGGATTTCTTCATCCGCGTTTCTTCAGGCTAGAGCGGAGCTCAAGAGGTCGGCGGTCGCTGATAACATGTCCGGCAAGAGCACGCTCAGTGAAGTCCGCACCAGCTCCGGCACCTTCCTTAGGAAAGGCCAGGTTAGCCTCTTCTTGCCCCCACCTGTTTATTTTTGCTGTTTGGTTAACATTGCCTTTGCAAAATAAACCCTTGTAAGAAAAATTAGAATCCCCTGCTAATCCATAGATATTGCGCAATTGTGCTGCATAGTCTCCAAGAAAAGGCATCTTGCTTGTTCAAGCATGACAAACTGCCCCTAAAATGCGGAATTTTTTAATGAACGCATGTTTTTCGTGTTGCTTGTCCACCACAGGATAGCCATCTTGTATTCTAACTTTCAAATCGAGTTAAAGACCATTTCTGGCCCATTCACACTGATGAGTATTGCTTAGGTCTCTTTTCAGTATAAGATATTGCTGAAGAGGGGGAAGCAGAAATAGGAAATGCTGTTGTGGTCAAATGGATGGGAATGGGGAATTCTGAAACATTCCATAATACTTTCCTCTATTGTTTGACAATTTGATAAAATACTCCATCCGTTTTTACATATATGCATTTGGGGTTATCAGTAATGCTACCACATGATCATAGTGTACCCCTCCCCTTCAGGATGAATATTTGTACTTGAGTGTGCATTTGTTTTTCAACTCATAGGTAGGCAGTAAAAACAAGTCTTAAGATTGATCTCTTCTATTAGTGGATGCTGCACTTTGGCATGTCCATTTGGATGAAAGATTGAATTCAGGTTTATCTTATGGGATTTTTAATTTCATGAAAATATGCTAGGAGGGGGCAACCTACTGTTCATACACACATGTATTTTCTTTAGGATCCTATGACTAATCGTAGCTGGAGCCCTAGAGTACAGCACAGTAAGACTGTTGGTTTCATTTGTTTACATGGTTCTTTCTTGATGAACAGTGATGCTCAAATGTGTAGGATCCAATTGTTGCGGGTATAGAGGACAAAATCGCTGCATGGACATTCCTTCCAAAAGGTTGTGGCTCTCATTGAGGAAAAAAACACTGTACTTATATATTCTTGTGATTTTGGTGGCTCAAAACTCCTAACACTAGAACATGTTGCAGATTATACTCAACAATCTTTGTTTTTTGGGTTTTTTGTGGAATTATATGTAGTGCTTGCCAGAAGTTACATGATAATATACCTGCAATTTCAGCAGATATTGCTAAAAGCCATGATCTCTGTGTGTCAAATCACGCCTTCCATTTTAGTGCCTCTAGAAATTCATAGCCCACTCTCTTTCTCTGGTCATTTGACTCGAGTGCTCTAGAATGGCTATTGATGTTAGTTGGCTGTATGCATGTATCAGTTGTAGAGTCAAATCTAGTGCATACTCTACCTAAAGAAGCCAGGCATGTCCTTTGTTGCCAAGCTATATGACCTGATTCTGAGGATTAGCTTATGCGTATCCAAGGTTTTTCTTCATAGCATCTGTATGCGTATCCAAGGTTTTTCTTCATAGCATCTGTTCTAAGTTTCTAACACCTTGTTGTCAAAAGCTCTGCTTTGATAATATAATTAGTTGTTTTGACATGTTTCCTTGTTTTCCTTCTGTTTATATTTTTCCAATCTCATGTATGGGCTGGTTCTGCAAGAAAAATAAAATATTTGTATATCTTTTTGAATATTTTGCTTATGGGTGTTCTACTTTATTCAGAGAATGGTGAAGATATCCAAGTCTTAAGATATAAGCATGGGGAGAAGTATGAACCGCACTATGATTACTTCACTGACAATGTTAACACTATCCGTGGTGGTCATCGCTATGCTACTGTTCTTCTGTACTTAACTGATGTAGCAGCAGGAGGGGAAACAGTTTTCCCCATGGCCGAGGTATAATTTATTTTATTTTTGTGGTGGTAGCATTAAGAAGATGATAGAAAATGGTTCAGATTGTTTTTCTTTCCTTGGGCACATGCATCTCTTGCGCACATTTCCTAGTAGTTTATTCTGCAGTCTCTTATGGGGGTAATTCTCTGTGAATTTCTCAAGGAGTTTGATGACACTAAAGATGCAACCTTGTCAGAATGCGCTCAGAAAGGCATTGCAGGTACAGTTTTCTAACCAGATCTGTTTTGGGTATTCCTAGCTTTGCCATACTTCTCAATTGACATGGAATTTCTTCCTCAGTGAAACCACGAAAAGGGGATGCGCTCCTTTTCTTCAACCTTAAACCAGATGGTACCACCGATTCAGTGAGCCTCCATGGTGGATGCCCTGTTATAAAGGGTGAGAAATGGTCAGCTACGAAGTGGATCCGTGTGGCCTCATTCGACAAGGTTCATCACACGCAAGGCAACTGCACCGACGAGAACGAGAGCTGCACAAAATGGGCCGCCCTGGGAGAGTGCATAAAGAACCCAACATACATGGTGGGAACTGCAGCGTTGCCCGGTTACTGTCGCAGGAGCTGCAACGTGTGTTAGCATCACGGTATGAGAATCAGAGAAGGCAACGGCTCAATGGAACCATCAATCTTGACACGGGAACAGGTTACGCCGAGTTGTTTCGCACTGTGTGGCCAGAATTCCACTGATTTTTGTTGCTTCCTGCTGCACATTAGATGTTGGTTTTTTGGTCCCCGCTAGCGCTGGGTGATAACCAGGCTGGAGCTGGAAGACCTTTGTTAGTGCTTACCACTTAGCTGTATCGATAGTCTATTATCCATAGTCTATGCGAGGTCTGCTGTCTCATAAAAAAAATCCATAGGCACTATGCTGGATGGAGATGCGTTTAGAACAAGTTCAGTTTTTTTTTTTACTTATTTTATTCATTTAGATTGCTCGGGTCTGCTAGCTCATAATTTGAACCAGAATTGGAAAACGACTGGATCGATTGTCATTTGTGATCTTTCTTCGATTAGTTGTGTAAATTTCCTGTAATCCCACGAATTCGTCATATCGCTCCATCCCTACAGCTTGTGCATTATTGTGCTTTGATTTGCGTTAATTATGCGTTCTTGTGCTTTCATTTGTGTTATGCAGTCCCAGCGACAGTTTGTAGATTGCACTCTGCAACGCCATCCATGATCCGGACGTGCCAATCCAAATCGGGCCACGGTGCCGCCTGGAGCAGAAAATCAGAAATGGCGGCTTACCCGTGGCTTCCTTTGTGCGAGGGGCGGGCCGTGAGGGCGTGCGAATGGATCGTTGGATTCCTCACGACTTCAAGGGATGGATTCGGATGTTCAGACATTCGAATTATTTGCATTTGTATTTGACTAAAACATCAATATGGATATCCGTATTCGTATTCGATTTTAATATGGAAGTTAAATGGAAATATCCGAATTCACTTTTCATCAATTTTCTCTATCCGAATCCATATTCGTATTCGAATAAAATGTGGAATATCCGGTATTATCCATATCCGTGAAGAATTAACACGTGATGAAGCCAACTATCCGAATGCGAATCCGTATTCGATGTATTCATTTTGTATTTATATCCGACAAGAATAGACAACATTCGCATCCATATTCGTATCCGACAAGATTCGTATTCGATCCGTATTCGAATTAAAATATGGTAAAAAGTGATATCCGGATTCGATTCCATACGTATCCGATCCGAATCCATCCCTAACTTCACCACCCTCACCCTGAGCATGCTGCCCCCTCACTGCTGTCTGCTGGTGGTGCTCGAAGTTTGAATAGGCAGACAGGCCTCCCAACCGTGCTTAGGCTGTCCGCAGCGGTGGAACGGAACGATACTGCAGTATGAAAAATCGCCGCAGCGGTGGTCCGGAAGCCGCCCGCGACGTCCCGTACCGCGCGCGCGAGCGGTACTGCGCGCGCGGTACGGCGCGCTGACAGCAGCCGCGGCGGGAGAGGGAGAGGAAAGACTGACGCGGGCCCCACGTTTTTTTGAGATAAAAAATGTTATAACTCACAAACCAAAAAATCAAATTAAATTCCGATTGCACCATTAAATTCGTTGCAATAAATTCTTCAAAACAAGATCTCAGATGGATATATTTTGATAAAATTTATAAAGAAAAGAAAAAAAGGTGAGAAGAGAGATGATATAGTAGTTGGGATAGATGGATAAAATATAGTAGAGTTGGGATAGAGTATGTGATTTGGAGTATGACGGGTGCGGGAGAAGTTGGTTTAGAGTACGAAATCTCGATGACCAGGACAGGATATTCCTTTTAGAGGATGCATTTAGAGGACGACGAGTGCGGACAGCCTTACGTAAATCCCACCGAGGACCAAACTGAATCCTGAGCCTCGATAGCCTGGTCTCACCCATCTGGCCAAGGCTCCATTTGGAACCATTTGGTAGAACTCCCAAAGCTGATTCTTGGTTGAATCCAGCAGGAGCTCTGTCAAATAATTTTTCAGAGAAATGATTTCGCTGAAATAAACTAAAGGCTGAGAGCGGAGAAAAAATAGATTCTTTTAATTTTGTGAGGTGATTCTCCATCCTAATTTTAAGAGTTTTTGCTATAAAATAAAAAAGAATCACTTTCTGTCAAAAATTACTCTCTCATGGAACCATCCTCTTCTTCACTCTCTCTCCGCATCCAATGGTCCCGTTTGGTTTCCTAGCAATGCTAGAAAAGCCAACTTTGACCACTAATTAAAGGTATTAAATAAAGGTATTTTACAAAACTAACTCCAGAACCCTGCACTAGAAACCCTGAAGAATCTAATGAGGCCTTTGACCGCATGATTAGAGGATGATTAGAGGATGGTTACTGTAGCATCACTGTAGCCAATCATCGATTAATTAGGCTCATTAGATTCATATCGAAAAGTTACACTCATCCGTGAAGAGATTTTGTAAATAGACTTCATTTAGTACTCCATGCAAGAAAAATTCCCTCCGTGTTAGATGTTAGCATTGCTAGAAAACCAGACAGGACCAATATACCCAACCGAACCCTGACCACACCTGCGAGATGCCGAGAAATCGACGCTTGCCCGTAAACCCAGTGCCTCCTGGCCTGGCCTAGCCTGGCGACCACAGCGGGAAGGGCTTGGCAGTTCTGGCGCCGAGCCCAGTCGCGTCACATGGGAGCGGGCCGCGCTCCCATCAAAGCGGCGGTTGGGGGAATTCAATGGGCATCGACGGACCTGGCGTGTTCGTTCCTTCACTCGCTGAACCCAAATCAATTCCGGCGAGGACGCCGCGCCCGGCTTACGTCGCCGGCGCTTGGCCGATTTGTTCTGTGTGTAGTCTCTAGTGTTTGCCGTCAAGCTTCACGCGTGTTTCGTGAGCCGTGACGACAGCCAAAAGCTACTATTGCATGTAAAGATACGCATGCCAAAGGCGTGAACGGAAGGAAGAGGGCATATGACAAAAAAGTGAAGAAATCCGGGAAGTTATATGTCATTAGTACGCACCAAAATAGTGGTAACAGTCTCAGCGGCCAAGAACACGGGCTAAAGCAGTACAGAACACGATGATAAGCATATATGCATGTATATATGCAATGTGCAGGACGATGTCAAGTTCGGGACGAAGGAAATGTCGATCGAGAACACCGATCTGATATGATATCGTTATTTGCACTCCGATCCCGTCCCGACCGATGGATGGATGGGAGGGATCGGGTCTAGAGCATCCAGCTGACGGCAGCGGCGGCGAGCGGCAGCGTGGCGAGGGCGGCGAGGTGGCCGCCAGCGGAGAAGCGGCGCGCCGCGTGGTTGGTCGACGATGGCGGCGAGGCGAGCGGCGATGTCCCTGAAAAAAAATGCAGGTAAATATGGACATGACGTTTTCAGGTGAGCCCTGGATTTGATCGGGGACTAGGACACTATTAAATCGAGTATGTGATGGTGATTAAATACGTGATGAGTAGAGTA
>CM014272.1:74109474-74127599 GCA_004135705.1 Alloteropsis semialata | reverse complement strand
GAGAGCGAAATTAATTGAGGGACGGTTTGGTTTATCGTTGGTGGTGCGTATCGCGGCGTGCACCGTGCAGTACGTGTCGGGGAGCGGAGTTAATTTTGTGGCCGTGTCGCCGTGTCGGGCTCTGGTTTGTAGCCAGCCTCCTGTGCGGCACGGAATGCCGAGGTGCAGGCTGTATGTACCGAACGATGGGTTGAGCTGAGCGTCAGGGTGATTTCTTGGGGTTTTCAGATGGAACCTACGGACCGTGTCGCGTGCGTGGCATGGCATGGCAGTCGCGGGATGGATATCGCACGGCTGTTCGGGAGAGTTGCCTGCTTGCTTCGAACTGAGTTTGAGGCTTGAGGGGTCCGGTCCGTTCATCACAACGCCTCGTCCCATTCTCGTCGGAGGTTCGCATGGAGACTCACATGCCCGGCGATCGTTCGATGCACATGTACTCCATACATCGTGGTTGGGGCCTCCGGCAGCCCGGTCGCCATTAATGACGGCAGCCAGCAGGAGCACCGTTACGACGAAGGAGCAAACTCGCCATTAATGGATCGCTATTACGGCCGGCGGCCAAAGTACCCTGTCTATCTTCATGTTGTTCGTCTCCTTTTATATAGATGGATCGCTATTCCTTCATGTCTACTCTGCGCATCTCGACGCATTCTGCCGCCCGGGTTTATCCGCTGGCGGCGCTGCCTGGCCGTCCACGCGGAGGCGCCACGCGTTCGCGACGGGCGCCGCCGCACGGCGCGGCACGCCTGGAAGCGAGCGAAGCAGGAGGCCGGCATGGCGCGGACTGCGTGATCCGCTCCGATCAGTCACACGCCGTGTCGCCGTCGTCGTCACGTGCGCGCGCTCATCTTGCGTCTGGAACCAAGGCACGCACGCACGTACTGTACACCCGTGCACCGTGCACGGGGCCGCTAGCTAGTCTGTCTGTACCTGGAACAGCCGGGAGGGAGCCCATGTCCGGTGTCGCCGCCGGGCCGCAACCAAACCGGCCGACGCGTGCCGGAAGTGCCACGGTTTCTCACACGCCGTGCGGCTGTAGTAGACCGGAGCATTTGTGGCCCAGCCCGGTCCGAGCCCGATGGCCCGGCTCGAGCCCGATGGATTTTGACCCGCCCACGATGCTTAATGGGATGGGCATGGGTAGAGCAAATGAAGCCCAAATAATTTTTTCTTGGCCCGAGTCTGGCCCGAACTATTTAAATGAACTATTTTCCCATTAAAAAAGAGCGGAAAGCCCGAGCCCGACCAAGGCTCAGCCCAAAATAGAGTCTCGTAGTAGTCCATGGGACAGGCGTGGGCATGACTTTTAAGGTAAAAAAAACTAGACTTTTTTTTAGGCCCGGCCCACAAAATGCTGTCTCGCCGTAGGCTCTGGAATTCGCAGCTCACATGATCAGCGTTCAGATCGGCCAGGCAAGCGGCAGCAAGGGCGCATTCAAGATGTCCCGATGCTCACCTTCCTTCTCTTTCCTTGGTACAGACTACAGAGTCAATAGTGTCGCACTATTATTTCAAAAAAAAATAGTCGCATTACGTCGGGTGTTGCACGGTTGAGGAAACAACGGGGCCGGGGGAGGAGACATTCATGCCGATCGTCTCTGATGAAATGGCCTGCTCTTGGGCCCTTCCCGTGAGAAAGTGTGAAGGCTGGCGAAAGCATGTCACAGGTGGAGGTGGGGCCAGTGACCGCACAGGACCGGAGCCGGGGAGCCGCTGCGTCTGTGCTGTGGGCCCTTGCTCTAGTTGGTTGGCTGTTCACGGCGTGGTCCACTCAGGGTGGGGGAGGACGCGCCTGTGCTGTGGACTGAAAACGCTGGCCAGGTGCCCGAGCGAAAGCTAGCGGCCGTTGCTCTCGTAAAGCCGCAACCGCGGCGGAGGTGCGGGTGAAGCGACGAGGTTGTTTGTCCTCGGCTCCTCGAGAGTCCGGTGCTGCAGACTGCATCTGCATGGATCGAGATTTTACGATGTTTAGCCCATGCTGGACTTTGATCAGGGCAGCTCGCCGGTGGGGACGGATTGCTTTCGATGAGTGCAGCGGACTGTATCGTGCGTTCTTCTGTCTTCAGGCTCGACGGAAGGAGACGGGCGTTCTCAGGAAGCAGCGACATATGCTACGAGCTTGGCCAGCTAAAAAACGTTCCAGGAGAATGCACCAACATAGCCAAGACGTCAGAAAGGGGTCCCACAGACTGGATTAAATAAAACAAACCATCAAGCGCTCATGACGGTAAGGCGTTTAGTTCAGAAAATAGAAACTTATCAAATTGTAAAAATAAGACGTGGGAAAGGATATTCGGATACTAATAAAAAAACTAATTACACAACTCGCCGAAAAATTGAATTTCAAATCTATTGTCTAATATGGACTAATTAGGTTTAATAGATTCGTCTGGCGAATTTACCCAAGGGTTATGGAATAGATTTTGTCATTAATTCACGTTTAATATCCCTTATTAGTGTCCTAATATTCGATGTGATGAATTTACCCAAGGATTATGGAATAGATTTTGTCATTAATTCACGTTTAATACCCCTAATTAGTGTACTAATATTCGATGTGATGGGTGAATAATGAAAACTTCCTGAAAACTTGCCGATCTATACAAGCGATCTATACAAGGTCTAAGCACACCTCAAAACTGGGACTGCAAACGGGGGAGGAAAGACATGCATCACACAACAAATTACTCGACCATTAAGCTAGCCATAACTATGCCAAGAGGCAAGTCGATACTACAACGCTTCAGACTGACCAGTACACAGCACAATTGCACAAAGATGGGCATGGTATACCTTGCACAAACCAAAACAGAAGCATGGACAATTAACAATACTCCAGAAAACATCTGATAGCTAGCTCCTCGATCAAAAGGAGCATTATACTCCCAAAACCACCCCCACATTATCTGTCACTGTCACGACTGTATAGTTCATAGCAGTATGGTAAAGGCAGCATGCACTCAAATATTCGAAGTATTTTCATTGATCGGAGCACTGCCAAGGCGCCTCAAGCCTGTAAAGTAATCAACGGACATAAGGTCAGCTGTGCAACAAATTCTGATGGAAACACCAGAAAGACTCACAATGAAGAGCAACCCTGTTAAGATACCTTGTTTGCAATGTTGTTGGAAAGCCAGTCAAGCCCCTCGTACAAACCCTCACCAGAGGTAGCACATGTGCTCTGGATGTACCTGAAATGGAAAACAAAAGGTACTTAAGTCTCAAGGCACAAACAGTAATAATTGATTCATTATAAATAAGACCAATCATTCGTCACAGTTGCATATTGCAAACAGAGTAGAATACACTTGGTGCTTATTATTTAATTTATGCGAGATTAGTGTGCCACATACTATTTTCTGAATCCATATAGAGTTCTTAGTTGAAGGTATGTTATCATTTACCATTCCTTTTAAATATTTTTGCATGAGAACAATCTCAAAAAGGTACGAAACATACCAGTGCCGCTGGCGCAGAGAGTGCAGGCCAAGCTTGTCAGTGATCTCAGCAGCATTCATGGCATTGGGAAGATCTTGTTTGTTTGCGAATACCAGAAGCACGGCATCACGAAGCTCGTCCTGTCACCATAGGATAATCATGATCTAACTAATCAAGAGATATATGAACCGTAGGAACTAAACTTATTCCATTAACACTACTCAGTGACATCTATGAACATTTTAATGTTGACCAAAAAACAAAGGCCTAAAGAAACAACAAACAAGTTGATGCCCAGTTTTGCCTAAAGAATATGAAAGCATATGGCATCTATAATTGATACAGCAACCAAATTTCAGTTCAATGCAATGAATCAGTAATGCACTTTAATAGTACCTCGTTCAGCATCCGATGGAGCTCATCTCTAGCCTCAACAACACGCTCTCTGTCGTTGCTGTCCACAACAAAAATGAGGCCCTGGGTGTTCTGGAAGTAGTGCCTCCACAAGGGCCGGATCTGTTATAAAGAAACACATAAGCCACCAGACCACAAGAGCACCATGCTAAAAGTAACCTATCATAAAGCTGTCTACGTTTATGCAAGACTGGTATGTTCCTCATGGGAACTTAAAGTTAATCTGCACTTTATGACTCAGATATATCAAAAATCAGAAGACAAAGGTATTAAAGTTTGATGTACAATTCCCTATTATGCGAGTGCTTCATATGTTGTCATATGACACATGAAATTAGTAACACCAAACAACATGGTATCAAAAGTATCATCGCCAAAAGAAAAAAGGTTATTCTTACAGTCCTACCTTGTCCTGACCACCGACATCCCAAACAGTGAAGCTAATGTTCTTGTACTCAACAGTTTCAACGTTAAATCCTGTAGTTTAGAAGGATAGGAAGTTTAATTAAATGTAGATGATATGAGTCAAATCACAAATGCAAAAACACCTCAGCAAAGCATTGTAAAAAATCTACCGGGAGTTTATATCTTCGTTAAATGAGTAATACTAGCATGGATGAACCAAAATAACAACAAAAACTGTACAATATGTTGAGCAACTCATGAGCAATCAACGAAGACATGATTGATCATTGGCGTAACTAAAGGTTAAAAAAGACATGGGTAGATTTACTTTTTTTTTGACAATTGTCATTATTTGATGGATTAATTTGGTACCAAAATCACAGTATATGCTAAAGACGGTTCAAAAGGATAATGCAAAATAATATATACTGACACCTCACTAGTTTAATCATCGCATGTTTGGTATAGCCTCTGTCGTGGAAGTCATCTTAAAGGCCCAAAGAAAAGAAAATCAGAAAGTTGACCAATGAGATGAAACATGCAGCCATTTTTCATCAAGTAGCATATAAATTATAAAACAACCTTTCACTCACATAGATAACTAACTACAAATGTGAATCCCTGCATACAAAAAAATACTTTGCTATAATTAAGTCAGGCCAAACAAATATTTCCAAAGGAACGTGGAGCCTAAAGCCATAAAGGCAGTGGTTGTGCAAATATAGAACACACTTACATATACATAGCACACAGTCCTAACTCATAGTAACTCATATAAGCCTAAACTGGGGCAAGGAACTGAGACTGCATGTGTTCAGAAATTACCAACAGTTAGAACCACCGTACTGTTATTAGGACAAATTACCAACCAACAGTTAGAACTACAGTACTTTTATTTGGATTGGGGATGAATGTCATACCGATGGTGGGGATGGTGGTGACGATCTCGCCGAGCTTGAGCTTGTAGAGGATGGTGGTCTTACCGGCCGCGTCAAGACCAACCATGAGGATCCTCATCTCCTTCTTCGCGAAGAGGCGGCTGAACAGCTTCGTGAACGTGAGCCCCATCTACGCTCCTGCGCTGAAACGGAAACGAAGGAGAAAGCCTCAGCCCATAGATCCACACAGAATCAGATAACAGAACACCAGAAACAAAGCCACCGCAACTAGATCCGCGGAAGCCCGATAACACTAGTAGGCAGATCTGCAGCAACGGCAAGCGAACCGCGGGAACGGATCAGATTCGGGGGCACGGAAGAGAAAACCCTCCCGAGATTCGCGAGCGCTCGCGTCGGAACGAAGCTGAATCAAGCGGAGCCGGTCAAACACGCCCGGATTCCTCGAATAAATTCCCCCAAATCGATCAAACCTAACAATTAAACTACGGGATTGAGCTCCCCAGATCCGCTAAACCTAGCAGATCAAACCGATCGCCGCAAAGCGCAGAAACGCCGGGAACCGAATCGGCCAGCGCCAGACCCGAACAAATCGACCAAGAGATCACCGAGTAGTTCTAATGGAGAATCGATGGGGGTAATGGTGGTAAGTAGTTACCGAGATCGCTAGGCCTCGCCCGGGTGATCAGGTGATCGCGCTTCTCCTCCCTGCGGGGTGCGGCCTCGGATCGCAGGGGAAGAGGAATGGGGAGGCGGAGTGAAAGGCCGAGGCATCGCGCACGGGGGGGCGAATATATAGGAGGGAGGGGGCATGGGTCACGGGCAGGTGGGCCCAACCAATTTGAGGAACGCAGGGCGCAGCCTGGATGGTGGGGGCCAGCAATGTAATGGCCGTGGGGCTATGGCGCTATGCGCGGTAAACGTTTTTGTTCCCCTCCTAATATTTAGAATTGCAAATGTGCCCTCTAGGGGTGTGCTTCGGAATGAAGGAACAACGGGCAGTCGGGCACTGCAAAGTTCAATCTCACTCTCTTTATGTTTTTTATTTATTTATAGACGGTTGAAAAGTTCAAACTCATGACAGCGCTTTTGTAATGGATCGTTTGGTGACGATGTTTGTCCAATCGTATGCTTGGATGCACTAACTTCTTTTCTTGATGTGAAGTGGGACCAAATATGAGCATAATTTCATTGGATTGGCCAACAGAGATGAACATGGGAAACAGGGAGCAACCTAGAGTCATCGGCAAGGTTGTGGTTGTTAGTATTAGGATACTATAGATAGGATCATCTTTTTGTCTGACATTATCAGATCGCGAAATTGTATTATATTATATTTAGAATTGCAAATGTGCCTCGTAGGGGTGTGCTTCGGAATGAAGGAACAACGGGCAGTCGGGCACTGCAAAGTTCAAACTCTTTCTCTTTTCGTTTTTTATAGACTGTAGAAAAAAGTTCAAACTCATGACAATGCTTTTGTAATGGATCATCTGGTGACAATGTTTGTCCAATCATGTGCTTGGACGCACTAACTTCTTTTCTTGATGTGAAGTGGAACCAAATATGACCATAATTTCATTGATTGGCCAACAGGGAGAAACATGGGAAATAGTGAGCAACCTAGAGTCATCGGCAAGGTTGTTAGTATCAGATACTCATGTTGTTTCTCACCTAGATTATATAATCTAGATTATGGATCAAGGATATTACGGTAAAAGATCACCATAAACCACCAAATAAGCTTAAATAATCTACCCATGTGCAGATTATTTGATGGTCCATGATGGTCTTTTACCATTAAGGTGGAAAACAAACACCCCAAAAGTAGGATTATATTTTTGTCCAACATTGTTAGATCGTAGAATCGTATCATAGTATCGGGATACCATCAGATTATATATTACGCATTCTTACATAGTGGTGGAGCTAGGAACGACACATAGGGGAGGGGGGGTTCAATTTGCCTAACACAGATCAACATGTACCCACAAGTGCCAGATAGGTTAAATATAATTTGATGGAAGCACTAAGTATGACATTACATACATATCTCTACTCTTAAAAAGAACCAAAGTCTCGGTTTTTTGCGCCTCCACATCCTCCCAACGTTTTTTTTGTCGCTCCGCTCCACGCCTACTCACGCCCGCGAGCGATGGTCGTCGTCGGATCTCCAAAGAATTCAGATTCCTCCGTCTGATCTCCCATGCAGATCCGCGCACGCGATTTCCCTCGCGGATCCTCTTCCCCGCCATTCGTTTTCATGATCCCGCCACCCCCTCCTCCCGATCCGCAGCTCTCGCTCTGTTCCCGTCCTCTCGCCTCGCATCCAGCTCTCCCCAGTCGGCCAGTGCCCCTCCCCGGCGATCCCTCATACACCGTCGTTTCGCTCTCCACCGCCTCCGCGAGCGCGCCCCATCTCGTCCACTCCCCTCCGCCGCCACCCCGCCATCCTGCATGCCCGTTGGCTCTTTGTCTCCGCGCCCGCTTTCTACGCCTCTCTTTGTCGAGTGCCGTCTCCGGCCTCCACCTGTGCTGCCACTGCAAATGCGGCCAGCAACGCCTACGCCCAGATGTGTGTACAGAACATGGGTTGATGACGGCACAGAGGGGGAGATTAGACTGGTGATGGCCCTCCCTTCTGTCGGCGCTGCCCTGCGATGCGATTGAGTGGAGAAGAGGACAGGCCTGGGTTTGAATATCCTATGAGGGAGATGGATTGGAAGTGGTCGGTGTTGGATTTGTTGCTCGGACAGGAGCGTAGGAGGATGAGCGGAAGACATTGAGGATGAGTAGAAGACGTTGTGTGCTTTGGTTGGAGCTACAGCAAGAATAGATGGAGAGAGGTAAGTCCACGGTGGTGATGTTGGAGCTTGAGGATTTCAGAGATGGAGTTAGTGCTTCTCTCCAAATGCAGAGGTTGTACACATATTGAGAAGCAAGCCACTTGCCGATTCACTACGCTGGCTAGCGGATATTTTTGGTATGAGCAATTCCTTTTCTCATTGTAGTGCAACAACACTGATTTCAATATAGTAGTTAGTTGTTTCTGTTTTGTTTATACATTTTTAAAACAAGTGTACATATTTTTTCAAGGAAACTCGTTCATCAGCTGTAAACCCTGGCATGCCATCTTTAATGGTACATAGGGCTATTAATCAGTCAAAAACAAATGGCGCAAGTGAAGCCACTTTTAGTGTTGCTCCATCGGTTGATTAGTGGTTGTGCTACAAATGAATCTTACCAAAAGAAATAACTAGAAACTACAATTTCTGTTGGATTGTTTGAACCTTTTAATAATAAAGGAAGAATCTAATTTTGCAGCCTAAAGTGTTCTTAGCGAGGACATGCATTAACACGTTGCAACAGCCAGAGCCAGAGCACATTTGCTCATAATTTCTCTATGTTGCAAATTAGAATGAATCATTGGGAAGTTTTTTTTTTTGAGAAAGATGAGACATGCTTCAGATTCTTAATAGCTGCATTTTTGTACAGTCGGTGTTCAGTGCTTTGTTACTCCTTTGCATTACTGAAACATTACGTGCCACCTTTTTTATTGCCTTATTTTTATTTTTGCAAATATCTAGAACATAATGCATGTGCTAGCTTATTCTTCAGAAATTGTATTGCTTGTTTAGTATAAATTTCATTCCCTTCATTTTAAAGATACACTCATTCTATTTAACATACAAAGGATCTTAACAAAATGCTTTTAGAAATTTTGAGATATCTTTGATATCCCATATCATGAGTGAATTTGAGGTCCATGGTCCGTTTCAAATATGGTAGTAGAAAATATATTAACTAAGTTGTTACGTGTTAGTCTGAATATCAATCAATAATCAGTGGTTAGAAATTTCATGTGTGAAATTTGCTAAAATCTTGAAACATTCTACATCCTCTTTTTTAACTGAACCACAATGCTTCACTATGTAAAACATGAGAATTTCTAAAATACTGCTATACATTCAGCTTACCTATTTCAGTATTTAGTGTACATATCCAGTGTAGAGTATTCAATTGGCTCTGAATATTCAGTTAAAATAATGGTTTCCATGTTTTGTGTTGAGTATTCAGTTGCCATTGAGTGTTCAGTTAACATTCAACGTGCAATTTGCATCTTTAGTGTTTCAGTTTGCATGTTCCAAGTGCTTAATCATCTGAAGAAATTAACTCTACATATAGGGTTTATAAATGCATTGTTTCGATCCTTCCATTGTAATCTTCTAGACTGAAGTCGGGTTAGCTGTACGAACAATACGACACACGGAAACACTGTTAATCATTCTGGAAATCCAATTAGCACAGGGTCATGGGGATAATCTAGATGACATAGTATGCATCCTCCATCGATATTGCAATATTAAAAGTTTGATGTCTGTAAAATGATACTGCTGAAATCTTTGCAACATAACTTTGGCTTTCCTTTGTGTTTCCTTTGTGCAGGAACAACCCAAATATAATCAAAATACATAGGACTCAATAATACCACCAGATCAAGCCCAGCAAGTGGGCCTCAGGTTTTTAGCCTCTGTATGTGTGTGATCAGATCAGTATCTGGTATGGAGCTGGAGGGCATGAGAGGATGTTGCTGCCATGGTTGTGGTGCTGCACACATCTGGTCTGGAGTTATAGTGAACCATGGGGCTGCATGGGGTGCTCATCCAATTAGTTGTGTTGGATGCGCCCTAATTGGGCTGTGAGTAGTTTGAAATTTGATAAGAATAGATAAGACAGATCTCAAGCACATCGTGCTCTTTTTCTTCTTGTTGTGCTCTGAGTTATTCAAGATATTGTTAATTTGCATGAATCATATATATCAACCATTCATTTTTTTACTCACTTGGATTATACAACTATTTGTGAGTGCGCGTGTGGGTTACGTCACTTCTGTTTGGTCATTTCAATACACATGTTTTTGTCGCTAATTTTATCGCGTTCATAATTTTTTTTGCCCCGTAGCAACGCACGGGCACGAACCTAGTAATTCATAAAATACAAGTAACCATGAGACTATTGTATTAGCAGAGAAGCAATTTTGAGCTGAAAGAAAAGCTTTGTGAGCCTAATCTCTGAATTTTTGTTTAGCCCAAGGGGGGCCATGGCCCACTGTTGACGGCCCTTAGGCACGCCAATTACGAACCGCAAGCGCACGGATCGGTTGTAGCTTTTTCCTTGAAGTATTCTCCCAAGGTTTATCAATCCACGGAACAAAGGATTTCTACGCTTAACCTAGCACTAATGATGTTAGCAAGAGAGTTCTTTTGATTGAATAGCGATGTATGAATCTAAGAACAATCTAACCTAATCAATGTTACGAGCGGTAGAGAGGAGTACACAAGGTATGGAAATATTTGCCCATAGGGTCTAGGATCACTATGAGATGTAATCGCCAAGCAAGATAAAACCAATCTAATCTATCAATAAGATGTGAACCAAACTCAACACTTTCCCTCCCGCATACTGTCACTACACGAGGGTACTCACCTATCGAGCTATAGGAACACGAATCATTGATGTGATCTAGGTATGCGAAGCAACGAGCGATGCATACCCATAAAGCTGCTGGCCGGCTATTAGGATGAAAAGCACCATCAACTAAGAACATGATAGATTGATCTCACAAAAGGATTCGGCAATTACAAATCAAGATCTCCTTACAACCCCATGGACAAACAAGGACTTTACCCCATGAAGCTAAACATGACGTCGCGATCCATGGTGTGGAAGCCTCCGGCGAAGATGAGCTCCTCGCTGTCCTCCAACTTGAGACGGCGCCCGGACGACGGGTAGGACCTCCGGCGGCGTCTCCTCCTTGTGTTTCTCTCCAATGGTGGCTTTAGATCTAATCTCCTCGATGGCTCATGCGATGAATGACTTGACGGCGCCCTCAGGGGTGTTTTTATAGGTCTTTGATGGATGTCGGCGGCTAGAACCCTTAGGGTTTGCATTTACTTCGTGCTGAAGAAAGGGGAGCACGAACGGGCTAGGCCGGCCGGCCCAGAGCCTCCAGGCCGGCCGGCCTGGGGTCTTTCTGGCTCCTCTGCTCTCCATCTTTCGCGGGCTGATCCTCCTCCTCAATCCTTATCCATGTGGGTGCTTTGGTCCACGTCAAACTCCGCCAAATATGTCGTATTTCCTGCAAATTCACAACATAGTCCAAAATACAAGACATACTCAAAACGGGGTTATTTCAGGTGCCAAGTGGCGGGTTAGTATAAGGATTAGTCCAAAACCAATGCCAAATCAGCCCTAAAAGTGTACCAATAACGACCGTCAACAATCCCCCCATGCTTAGCTTTTGCTCGTCCTCGAGTAAATCAAGCTATTAAAATCCTCCAACGGGATTGTACAAAAGTTCTTGCTCTGCAAAACATACTTAAGCAAACAAGTCTAACCAAAGATCTTCAAGTGAATGTCAGCGGAGCGGCAAGGATAATCAAAGTATGGGCGTTCAAAAATCTATCCAAAACATTACTCCACAACCTCTTACCCTTAGCTAGAAATCTTGAAAATCAACAACACTTACTTTCTTGCTTTCCTTGGAGATTTTTCTTAGGTTTTGAAAACAATCTCCTTGCAACAAGAGTTAGACCAAAGTTCTTGCACAAGTCCTTTCAAGTCTCTCAATTTATGTAGCTATCCTACTTTGCAAGCTCTCAACTCACAACTCAAGTATAAGTGGCTATCCTATTGGGTTTATATACTCTCATCTCACCACATAAGTCTCTCAAGTATAAGTGGAGTTGTAGGTAGGGCTAGCAAAGTAAATACACATATTGTCAAATTAAGAAAACTCTCTAACGGTTGCTTACCTTCCGAACCAATGATCATGAGAATGTTACCATAATGTGAGGGGTTTCAAGGATAAGAAGATTTAGAATGGTGGACATGTGCAAGGGCATATCAAAATTGACTTCAAGGCACAAGCGACGTCCTTGTTGTCGGATTGCACATGGTTGGAAAAGAAGATTTGTTCTCGACAATGAGGCGGTCTTCCTTTGCACTTCTTCTATTCTTCCAACTATAGAATTTTCCCTCTTTTATTGCATTTTTCTCCTTTCTTTCTCTTCCTCATATTTATATATATATTTTTTTCTTTTCTTCTTCCTTTCTTTCTTGAATTTTCCTTCTCTTCTCCGAACCTCCCTTGAACAATTCCTTATGCAAATAGACAAATAAAACACCGAGGAAACTCCACAATTTTTCGGAGCTCGAACCGTAGCAGGAGGGGGCTAGGCCGGCCGGCACAAGGAGTCCAGGCCGGCCGGCCTGGGGTCTCCCCAGCTCGGTTCCGGTTCAATCTTTTTGTACTCCTTCCTTGCTCTCTTCTCAGATTATATTTTATTCAAACTTGGCCCAGAAAGAGAACAAATCTTCTGATAATGGGTTGTGTTCAAGGAAAAGATAATAAAATAAATTTGGGTTCGGGTTTTGGAATCCGGTAGATCATATGAGTTGTTCCAACGAAGAACTCTCATTACCGAATATTGACGAGGCTAGCAAATAAGAGATAAGATAATCAAGGACATGATCATTGCTCAAAATTAAAACTTTCGAGAGATAGAAATCCTAACTCAACTCATTGCACCTCCAATGCTTATGGTGGAACGATTATAGTATGGCTTTGGTAGGTATTGGATATAATCTCTCAACTTGACAAGAACTAGATCAACCTTGTATTTGCAGGGGTTTTAAAAGAGTGATAAAATAAATATCCTCCAATTCTAGCCTTACTAGCAAGTGTCATAAAAAACCAAGCTCTAGTTCAAGATTGGGTATGGGTATTTGTAAGGACAAATCAAATAATAAGCTCCACAACTAAAATTAAATTCCAAGACAATGCTCATGAACAAGTAATTAAAGAAATAAGGTAAAACTGAATGCATAAGTAAATTTGCTCGATCCAACAATTACTCAAAAGACTCTTTTTATTGATTTTCTTGACTCAACGCTAAATTGTGATGCTCAGGGGAGTTTGGATCCTCGCCGCCCTCGGGTTCATCTTCTTTAGGCTCATCACGGCGATTCTCCTCCGGCTTGTCCACTTCTTTTGGTTCATCCTCCCATATGTACCCGTCGTCATCATCGCGTCCGGCGGCGCCCCACGAAGCGGCACTCCGATCGTCTTCCCAATTGCTATCCTCTCCAAAGTCCATGCCAAGAAGGCGTTTAGAGCGCCTTGGGAGGACGATGACGGACCGTGTCTCGATGGTTGCTTCGTCGTTGCTCAAGATGATTAAGGGTTGGCGTTCGGCGATCTTCTTGCTAGGTACCTGCCCTCCCGTGCGCATACGAGCTTGGGTAGGAAATTTTTTGATGCACGGGAACTTGAGGTCGCAGGTTTTAGCCTCCAGGCGAAGGAGATCACCAGCCGCCCCAGGAAGGCCCTGGGCCGGCCGGCCTGGTGGTGGTGTGCCGGCCGGCACACCTCCTTCCTTTGCCGCCATTGCTTCAACTTCGACGCTAATGCTCATGGATGATGCCCTAGCTCTTTTGGTTTACGAGGTGGTAGTTGTGGATTGGAAAAAGATGTGAATTTGGATCTCCATAGTGTCTCTATTTATGTCCTAGAAGTCTTGAACTAGAAGTTCATCCTTTCCAAGTTTAAACTGCGCAAGCTCCTGTACACCAGTTCAAAATTTCCTAATTTCCAACATATAAAAATGACGTGAAACCGACCCCGAAAAGGGGTAGGCCGGCCGGCCTGGGGGTTATGGGCCGGCCGGCCTGGGGGGTTTTCGTCCCCCCGGCCTCCAGATTTTTACGGGGTGCTCTATATTTAATTGTTGACCATTTTGTCTACCGAGAACCAGAAAAACAGAGGGAAAATAAAAACTAAAAAGGAATATTTGCAAAGTTACCTTGTTTAGCTTCGTTAGGCTTGACGCTCCGGTTCTTCCATCATGGTGTAGATGTCGATGTAGTGAAGAGGCACAACGTCGGGCTCCAAGAAAACCTTAAGTCGCTGCCCATTCACCACATATTGGTCTCCTTTGACATCCATGATTGTCACCGCTCCCGTCGATGAAATTGAGTGAACAACGTACGGTCCATCCCATTTGCTCTGCAACTTTCCTTTACCGAATAGTTTGAATCTTGAATTGTACAATAGAACTTTGTCTCCCTCTTTGAATTCTTTCCTTTGTAACCTCTTGTCATACCATCTCTTCACTCTTTCTTTGTAGATGCTTGCACTATTATACGCTTTCAATCTCAACTCCTCCAATTCACTTATTTGGATTCTTCTTTTAAGTCTAGCGGCATCCTCATCGAAATTCATCTCTTTCATTGCCCAATATGCCTTGTGTTCTAGCTCTACCGGCAAATGACATGTTTTTCCATAAACAAATTGGTAGGGAGTCATACCTATTGGCGTCTTATGTGCGGTCCGATAAGCCCATAGTGCATCATCTAGCTTTTTTGACCAATCTTTTCCTCCTTTGGTCACGGTCTTTTTTAGGATATCCTTCAATTGCTTGTTCGAAGTTTCCGCTTGCCCATTTGTTTGAGGATGATATGCCGTAGACACCCTATGTTCAATCCCCAACCTTGCCAAGCACTTGCGAAAATCCTTGCCCGTGAAGTGCGTTCCTTCATCACTTATCAAAATTCTCGGGACACCATACCGAGGGAATATCACCGACTTAATCATATGTATGGACTCTTCGGTCGATGCCTTACGACATGGAATCGCTTCAACCCACTTTGATACGTAATCAACCATCACCAATATGTGCTCGTACCCATGTGAGTTCAAGAATGGTCCCATGAAGTCGATTCTCCATACATCAAATAGATCGATTTGCAAATTGTAGTTCAATGGCATGGCATTCCTTTACGATATGTTTCCTGTTCTTTGACATTCCGAGCAAGTTGCGACAAATCATTTTGCGTCTTCATGCATCTCCGGCCAATAAAATCCACATGACCACACCTTAGCATGAGTTCTATAATGTCCATAGTGTCCTTCATATTCCGATGAGTGACATTTCTTCAAAATTTCATCTCTTTCTTCCCTTGGAATACACCTTCGTAAAACTCCATCTTCTCCATGTCTATATAAGTATGGTGCATCCCAATAATATTTTCTCTTCTCGGAGATAACCTTTCACCATGCATTTCTATCCAAATGATCCAAAGGCACCCCCCTTATCGCTCTTATTATGTCCTCCATCCATCTATCTTTGTCGAATATTCTATAGAGATGATCATCCCTCATTTTATCTTCAATAGGCTCCATCCTATCATCTCCTTGATGTATCCTTGATAGGTGGTCGGCTACCATATTCTCCGACCCTTTCTTGTCTCGAATCTCCACGTCGAATTCTTGTAACATTAATATCCATCGAATCAAACGTGGCTTAGCATCTTTCTTGGACAAAAGATATTTAATCGCCGCATGGTCGGTGTACACAATCACCTTTGAATTTACTATGTAGGATCGGAATTTTTCAAAAGCGAATACCACGGCAAGCAATTCCTTCTCCGTTGTTGCATAATTAGCTTGAGTTCCATCAATAGTTTTGCTTGCATAGTAAATAGCATATACCTTTCCTTTTTTTTCTTTGTCCAAGAACGGCTCCAACGGCGTAGTCACTTGCATCACACATAATTTCAAAAGGTTGACTGCAATCCGGGGGTTGAATGATAGGAGCACTCACGAGTGATTGCTTCAACGTTCTAAAAGCGTGCAAACATTTTTCATCAAAGTCGAACTACATATCCTTTTGAAGAAGTTGTGTCAACAGTTTAGTGATCTTTGAGAAGTCCTTTATAAATCTTCTATAGAATCCGGCGTGACCAAGGAAACTTCTTAAGGACTTGATATTCATGGGTGGTGGCAATTTCTCTATGTTTTCAATCTTCGCTTTATCCACTTCAATCCCCCTTTCGGAAATGACATGCCCATGAACTATTCCTTGCCTCACCATAAAGTGGCACTTCTCCCAATTAAGCACAAGGTCGACCTCCCCGCATCTCTTAAGAACTTTATCGAGATTTGATAAGCAATTTTCAAAGCTAGTGCCATGGACCGAGAAGTCATCCATAAATACCTCCATGATTTCTTCAATAAAACCCGAGAATATAGCTATCATGCATCTTTGAAAAGAAGCCGGTGCATTGCATAATCCAAAAGGCATCCTTCTATACGCAAAAGTACCATATGGACAAGTGAACATGGTCTTGTGTTGATCATCCGGATGAATAGGTATTTGGAAGAATCCCGAGAATCCATCGAGGTAACAAAAATATGAATGCTTTGCTAACCTCTCGAGCATCTCGTCAATGAATGGTAGTGGAAAGTGATCCTTCTCTTATAGCCTTATTCAATTTTCGATAATCTATGCACATCCTCCAACCCGTAACGGTCCTTTGCGGTATCAATTGATCCTTCTCATTTTTCACCACGGTGAGTCCTCCTTTCTTCGGTACACAATACACGGGGCTCACCCATTCGCTATGTGGTACGGGATAAATAATTCCGGCATTCAATAACTTGATCACTTCCTTTTTAACCACATCACACATAGCATGGCTCAACCTCCTTTGATGCTCCACAACGGGTTTGCATTGGTCTTCAAGTTGTATGCGATGAGTACAAAAGGCGGGACTTATACCTTTTTGTCGGTTTTTTATACCGGCTAGCCTACTATGGGGGGTCCTTAAGTAGTCGAGTTGTTCGTGAGGGCCTCGCCGGAACTAAAAGCACGATGGTGAACACGAGACGATTTAGACAGGTTCAGGCCGCCTCGAGTAGAGAGCGTAATACCTTACGTCCTGTATGGTGGATCTTCTCGTATTGATGGTTATGATTTACAAGGGGTCCCTGCCTCACCTTATATACTCGGGAGACAGGGTCTACAAGGCAAGAAATACAAACTCCTAGTCGGATACAATACACAGAGTCCTAACATGAGTAGGCCGGGTTGTTTCCTAGTACCCGACTAGTTTCCTTAAGCCGTACGCTCCTTCCTTGTATCAGTCAGAGTTGCCGGCCCAATTTCTTAACGGGACTATAGCCCATGAGGACTCCCATGGATCCTGGACCGTCAAGCCCCCGAGCGTCTTCATGTCTTCACGCCTGCCGGGTTGTTTCTCAACAGTTTCAGCATCAGCCGAGTTGTTTCCTCGTCGTCTTGCTTGTTGAAAACCTTCAGAAGTGAACATGATGTGCTCCTTTGCCTACTTCTTTTGCAGCCAGCCCCCGGGCCTTGGTTCATGAACCAAGATTGATGCAAAAACTTCCCAATTTACTATAATAGTATCCAGCTTTTGAAAAAAGATGGACCCATTATGGGTCTAGCCCCCGAGCCTAGAAATGTTTTCAAGGATTAAAAACAATTCCAGGGTCTTTATTGAAAAAACTTTCCAAAAGAAATATACTATTTCTCCCCAGCCCCCAAGCTTAAAGCAGATGACAATAAGCTTAAAGACTTCTGTTGAAATATGTATATTCTTTGATGTGGAAATGAATCCTATTAAGCATCAGCCCCCGAGAATGAAAATTCATTGAAAAAATGACCTAGCTCGTTAGGAAATGGCCGCACAAATATGCATCTGGTTTGTAATCGCGAATACATAAGTGTTGGCGTATTCTAGAAAACGGATTCACGGAAAATACGCTTAGGGTTACCACTTCAATCTTATAAGACAGAGGGTGAACCGTTCGTATTCTCCTCCCCGCCGCCGTCGCTTTCACAACTGAAATCCTCAAACTCTTTTCACCTCCGCGCGCAATCTCCAATCCACTCAAGCCCCGTTCGAGAATCAATCCAAAGTCTCGTCTGGCAGGATGGGTCGGAAACCTGCTTCCAGCAAGCCTACTGAGAGCAAATCCGCCACGGGCAAAAAGAAATCCAAAATCCCAACCACAGATATGCCGGTGTTCAAGAACTCCCCTGCGCCGGCTCTTGCCTGGAAGCCATCCAAGGCAACAGACGAGATGGTGCAGAGTCTTGTGGAGCAAGGCTA
>CM014272.1:74092083-74108500 GCA_004135705.1 Alloteropsis semialata | reverse complement strand
CCCGCTGCGCCGAACGCCGCGCGCCGGCCGTCCTCTCCCCCGAGCTGCCGTGCCGGCCAATACACCGAGCCACGCGCCGTCCTTGCTCCCTGTGCGCCGCCTAACCGGACCCCGCGCCTTAACTCCGGCGTCCGGAGCTCGCGACGCCGCCGGCCACCCCTCCCCTCGGCCCGGCCTATAAAAGGGCCGCCCCCGAGCTCAATTCGCCACACCACCGCCTCCACTTCCTCGCCCACGAGCCCCCAGAGCCTTCCCTTGCTTCCCACGCCGCGCAGCGCCGCCAGAGCTCCGCCGCCCCCTCGCCGCCGCCGCTCCCCTCGGCCCTCACGCGGAGCCGCCGCCTCGGCCCTCCCCTGCCCTTGGTAAGCACGGGGTTAGCTTCCCTGTGGCCTCCTCTTGCTCACGCGCGCGCTCATGCCCCGCTTCCGTGGCCCGGAGACCGGGAACGCCGGCGCGCCGCCGCGCCGCCGCCGTCCCCGATCCCCCCTCTGTTCGGGCCGGCGAGGAGAAAAGAGAAAAGGGCGCCCTTTTTCCGAATAACCCCCTGCAGATTTCCCGAACCTTTAAAGAGCCCTTCCCCCCTTTGGTTTTTCCAAGAAAACCCCCTGGCCATTCTGAGAAATTCCAAATAGGTCCCTGGTTGATTCCAAAACCCCCCAAATACTTTTCCAAATTCACAACCAAGTCCTTCCACCACATAAAATCTTTACAACCAGGTCCCTGGCCCTTTTTATTTATTATAAAGAGGTCCTAAAACCCCCGTTTAAGCCCTAAACCTCCCTTAACTCGTCATTTCATGCGCCAAATCTCTCCAGTTTTCCACCAAACTTCACCATGTCTATCTTATAACCATTCCGGCCGAGCTTTACACAAATCATCCCAATATAATTCCGTTTCCTATTTTATTTTGTTCTTTCCTGTTTCCAACTCATCGGTTAAGGAATGTGTTTTCTTATTGGTTGTTTGTTTGATCGTGCCCTAGACGACGGAGTGAACGAGGAGGAGCAGTACCGCGAGCAGGACTACGCAGGAGAGTACCGCGAGCCCGACTCCGAGGACCCGTACCCCGAGCAGGATCTCCCAGGAGCTTTTGTTGACGGCAAGTCCAATCCCATCCTTTGATGCATGTTTATCCCATGTTTTATAAACACAACCCATTAAGCCTTTGATATTGCATTGTTTTAGTTTCAAAACCCGGTTGGTTAGCCACTCCTTGATTGACATGACATCCCTTGATCACCCCGTTATCACTAAATATGATTTACTCTGTTTAGGTGATAACTTTCTAGAATGCTTAGGTTTAGAATGCTTAGGAGTTGTTACCCTTACTCATTCGTGACTATACACTGGTTTTATCAAAAAAATCAACTGTGTGAGTTGGTTTTGGTTTTGGGTTTTGGGTTTGAAAAGAGTAAAACTGTGTGGATAAAATGGATGGGCATAACTTTGTGAAATGCCATTAAGGAGGCTTGTACCTTTGTGGTTAAGCATGTTGGGAGATATCCATTTTGTCCGGTTTTAAACCGAAGTGATGTGTCATCTTGCCTAACCCACTTATCTCGTACAACCACTCGACTCTTGTATGGTGCAAGGGCTTAGTCTAAACCCCACTAGCCGTGCTGTTAGTTGTCTGGAGGCAGGTGTGCAGCGGGAAAACCAAGTGCCGTCTTAGTGACATGGTTGCCGTCTTAGTGACATAAACCCCTTGGTGTCTTTCTCGTGATGGCTAGGCAGTTTTGGCTAAGGTGGGTAATGACTTCGATAGGATCCGCACTGACACTAAGGTGATCGTGTTGCGGTACCCTACTTGTGGTGAAAGTGTACACCTCTGCAGAGTTTCCTAATCTATTCGAATAGCCGTGCCCACGGTTATGGGCGAGTTATGGCTTGGTCACAATACTAAGGTTTTGGGATGGGTTTGGAGTGTGTGTTTTGGAATGAGTTCGGCTTTGTGCCAAAAGCTACGGCGGATGGGAAATCCGGTAGCACTTAAAAGATGGATCCTTTGTGGATCAACCCCCCCCCACTTATTTGTCTGGTTTTAAGAGCTTGCTTTGCTAAAGTTGTTCCTTGTTAAACCATTGCATGAGAAAAATTAGCTTTATTGCAAACTTAAACCTTAGCCTTATTCCTTGATTTATCAAATGCATAATTCTGTGTTAACCCCTCCGTGGGTGTGATTGGGCTTGTTGAGTACTTTTGTACTCACCCTTGTTGTTGTTAAATCCAGAAGAAGACCCGGACTTTGTTGAGGACGCTGAATAGGTGGTCGCTTCCGCACCCAGCTTGCCTGTGGAGTTTGGTCCCGCCCAAGATGGCTTCGCTGTCGCAGAACTCTGATCCCTTGGTTGAACCGGTCTGGTTCATCCTTTGGCTCACCGCCGTAGTTTACCTTTTAGCTGTCTTAGTTTGTATCAGGTGCCCGCTTCCTCGTGGGCTGTGAGTTTCTGTACCAACTGTTGAATAAATGTGTATCAGCCTCCTGGGACTGATAATTTGTATCACATTTAGTCTCTGCTTAGGCAGGGGCGCTTCAGGTACTGGTTCAATTGGTAGCTCTGGTGTGACTAGTCAAGGTCCTAATATCTTTGCTGAAGGTTTAGATGAGACATTTAGCTTTAATGAACAGGCAAATCAGTCTAGTGAACCAGCACCTGTGACAATTGACTGGGAGATTTTGGTTATTATGCCTCAGGATGATATGGATGGTGAGGCAGCTGCAGTTGTTGATGAGGAAAGATTGTATGAGTCAATGGGTTTTAATGATGCTGATGAACCAGTTGAAGCACCAGCTATGCCTGAATCTGCCAATCCTGTTATGTCTGAACAAGTTCAAGAAGAGATGAGAGATGCAGGTGTTCCTGTTGATGACAAAGACCCTACTGAGCCAGTTATGGATTGGGATAGGGATAATCCAGACATGTCAGTTGGCTCTACATATCCTTCTATGTATGAGTTCAGGCTAGCAGTTAGGCAGTATGCTATAGTTGAGGAATTTGAGTTAGGCACTGAGAAGTCTGACAAAACCAGGTTCAGGGGTTATTGCAGAGCTGATGGCTGCCCCTGGGTAATTAGGGCTAGGACACAGAAAGATGGTTGTGTCAGGGTACATACTAACTACTTTCTGGGCATTTTTTTTGTTTAGGTATATTTGTTCATTTTGATGTTTGTGTACTAACTTGCTTTGATGTTTGTGCAGGTTCAAATAAACAGCAATACTCACCAGTGTACTTCAACAAGCAGAGTTATTGGGACAATGGCATCTCAGGCTTGGGTTGCTGAGAGAGCTATCCCTTTACTGAAGAGAAAACCTGATCTAGGTGCAAAAGAGATCAAGCAAGCATTGGAGGACAAATATAAGATACAGATTGCCTATCAGACGGTCTGGTATGGTAGACAGAGAGCAGCAGATAAGCTATTTGGTAAATGGGATGATTCGTTTGATTGGCTGTACAGGTTCAAAGCAGAAGTTGAGTTGAGATCCCCGGGAAGTATTGTAGAGATAGACATTGTGCAAAATGAAGAGAAGAAGCATTTCAGTAGATTTTTTTGTGCATTTAAGGGCAGCATAGATGGCTTTCTTGGTGGCTGTAGACCTTACATAAGTGTAGACTCCACTGCTCTCAATGGGTTATGGAATGGTCACATGCCAGCTGCCTTAGCACTAGATGGGCACAATTGGATGTTCCCTTTAGCCTTTGGTTTTTTTGATTCAGAAATCAAAGATAATTGGATTTGGTTCATGGAGCAACTTCACAAGGCAGTTGGTGTGCTTCCAAGATTGGCCATATGCACTGATGCATGCAAGGGCCTAGAAGCTGCAGTGAAGCAGGTTTTCCCATGGGCAGAACATAGAGAATGTTTCAGACACCTCATGGAGAACATGAAGAAGCTTTTCACTGGTGAGGTGTATGGAAAAAACATGTGGCCAGCTGCAAGAGCATACTCAGTTGGCAAGCACAAATATTTTCTGGACAAAGTTTTAGCAGCTAGCCCTAAGGTAGAACCTTGGCTCAATGAACACCACAGCTTTCTGTGGGCTAGATCAAAGTTTTCAACAGATATCAAATGTGACTACATCAACAACAATTTAGCTGAGTCTTGGAATGCATGGATCAAAGACTTCAAAGATCTGCCTCTACATTGTATGGTTGATGCTATAAGGGAGAAGGGAGTAATCATGTTTGAGAAAAGGAGAAAAGTCTCTAGAGCTTTGGATGGGATCATACTTCCAGCCATTGTTCAACAGTTAAATGCAGCCTCAAGGGGATTAGGACACTTGAAAGTCACTAAGGGCACTGATGAGAGAGCTGAAGTCACTGAGATATACAAGGATGAGGAAGTGAGAAGACATGTTGTATACTTGACAGAACTTAGATGCACTTGTAGGGAGTGGCAGGTCACAGGCAAACCTTGCCCACATGCTTTGGCTGTCATCACTACTGATAGGGGACGGCCACAATATTCAAAATATGTGGACATGGCTTATTCTGTGCAGAAGTTCAAACAAGCATATGATGCAGGATGGCCTAATATAACTGATAGGAATCAGTGGCCAGAAGTTGACAAGGGCTTCAAACTATATCCACCAGAAGGTACCAAAAGAGGGGTTGGTAGGCAGAGAAAGAACAGGATACCATCTTGCTTGGAGAGGTCAGGAAAAGCTACAAGGCAAACACAGTGTGATGGTTGTGGTGAGCTAGGTCATAGAAAGGGAAGCTGGAGATGTTCCCTTACTGGGACTAGGAAAAGGAAGAGGTCCAAGAAGAGCAAAGTAAAGGTTGGCAGAAAGAAGTCCAAGAAAGACACATCTACACCTGTGGAGGTGAGAACACCTAGGACAAGGGCAGCAGCTGCAAGAGAGCAGGCAGAAGCTGAAGCTGCAGCAGCTGCAAAAGAGAAAGAGAAAGCAGAAGCAGAAGCTGCAGCAGCTGCAAAAGAGAAAGAGAAAGCAGAAGCAGAAGCTGCAGCAGCTGCAAAAGAGAAAGCAGAAGCTGAAGCTACAGCTGCAGCTGCTGCAAGAGACAAGGCACAGGCTGAAGCACCACCAGAGCAACATGTTCAGACAGAACAAGGAGGCACATCAACAGCTAAGAGGTAATTTCTTTTTACAGTTGTGACAGATTGTTTTACAGTTGTGACATCCATATTGTTTACTCTTGCTTGTTCCAGGAGACTTGATTTAGAGCAAGTGTTGCCCTTGGAGCCTATCCCTTTGGAGACAGTGCTGTACAAGCCTCCAGCCAAAATGATGACTCCAAGGAGGAAGCAGTTAGCCACCAAGGTCAAGAAGGCTACTCCACCCAAAAAGATGACACCAAGGAAAAAAGGAGCCGCCAAGAAATGAAACTACTTAGTGTCATGCATTGTGATGGGTGCTTTTGGACATTGTCATATTTATTTCTGTTGTGTAAGGCAGACATGTGATGCCAGTTTCAACTTGTTATGGGTGCTATGAACCTGTGATGTTGTGTAAGGCAGACATGTTGCGATGACATGTGATGATAGCTCTGCTGCATCTAAAGGTAAATGTGTCTCTGGTGTGACTGGTGGTAGTGATGCAAATGTAGTGCGTGCTAATTCTGGGGGGAATGCAAATGTAGTGCCTTAGCACTAGATGGGCACAGTTTGTTCTGTAATGATTTGGGCACAAAAACATTGAACTTGTTGCCCTTCTTTTGGTTGTGACAAGTTGCTTGAACTTATGTAATGTCACTTATTTAGCACTTATTTATGTCAAGTGAAGAACATCACTGTTATGCCATTTTCATCTGTTTGGAAATGCTCATTCTGTCATTCACTCATTCATTCAGTGATGCTCTAATTCATTCAGCCACTCATTCATTCATTCATTCAAATATATATATATGTTTGACCTAAGTCAACTATCAAAGAAGACTACTAGAAATATTCGAAGACGAGTTGGAAAGAGAGAGAGAACCTCTTGGCATTGCCCAAGAATGGGTTGATTTAGTTCCTATTAGACCCGTGGACATGAACACGACTTAGCTTAGCCAAATTCTCTTCAAAACCAACTTGGAAAGTGTAAATGTCGAGGTCACAGCAAGTTGCGGTGGCCTGTATTTGCCACCACCGCAATAGTCGGTGACCTAGGTTTCTATACACATGTTTACACAGCCACCTCAGGAAGTTGCGGTGCCCTGACCGCAACAGTCGGTCGCCAGAGAGAAATTAAAAAAATGCTCTCTGGAATGACAGACTGTTGCGGTGGTCAACCAATTGTGCACAACCGCAACATTCCATGGCCGTTTTATCTATAGCCAGTGTCTGAGCCACCAAAAGTTGCGGTGTTATTCCAAGCATGACCGCAATAGTCGGTGGGTAGGAGAAACAGTAGAAATTGCTCTCTGGATTGACGGACTGTTGCGGTGAGGAACACCACCGCAACAGTCGGTGGCCCACGTCAGTTGAAATCTAAGATTCGTCGGCACAGTAAGGGTCATTCTAAGGGTGCTGATCTGGTAAGCTGCTTCCGTTATAATGCCAAAAATGTAAATTCCCCATCATTCTGTTATGTAAGACACACATGTGGTTTGTGGTCTGGAGCCTGTTATGCTTATTTGATCGATCCTGGATCAATATGCTGCATTGTATCTGTTATTCTGCTCATTTGCTCACTCATTCAACAAATTGCATATCATGCCAGATGAGTTCATTCATTCAACACACAGACAGATTGTTCATTCAACACATAGACAGATTGTTCATTCAACACGCAAACTGATTGTTCATTAACCAAACACAGACATTGTTCATTGTCATTCATACCTTATCTACAACCATTCATCACAGATGCATGGGATCCCCATATACATTGTTCACTTCAAAGCAGACCCTACAACCATGCCTACTAATGCTACAACAAACATAACTAAGACAATCACAATCTTCATCAGCTTTTCCACTTTGGCCTCCATTGCTTTGTTCTGCATCATGGCACCACCAGTTAATTGGGATCTCTGCACTTGCTGGAGCTGGACAGATTGCACCTCTTCTTCAATCTCAGCATCAATTTCAGGATCATTCACCCGAATGACCTTTGCTTGGATCAATGCATCAAGATATTGCCTCTGCCACTTGTAGAAGTCACACCTATCTGCCAACTGAACTCCAAATCGAAACAAATCAACCAACCCCGCATCAAGATCTACAACCACAGCACAAACCGAAATCCGAATCCACACTTACCCAAGTTAAATTTCGTGGGCACTTAAAGTACACCCGGCCGTGGTTCGCATTCTCCTTCTTCGAGCGCCGCTCGATAACCCTAGCCTTGCCGCAGTGAGGGCACACCACCAATGGCAAGCCTGTTTCCTCACCTTCTTTCCTCCCCATACCCTCGGCCGACGATGACCCTGCTATGCGCGACATCTCCTCCGCGGGTGGATGGCCGGCGACGAGCCGCACCCAGGCAGATGAGACGGAGGAGGAGGAAATGGGGTGGCCTGGGTCGGGTGGGGGACGGCGTCGAGTGAATGGAGAAGACGAGGGCAGGAATGACATTTCGCGTGGCCTCTCCAGCGTGGAACGCTGATTTGGCACGCCACGTCGGACAAAGTGGCAAATTTGTAAGCAACACGATGTAATAATGGCAAATGTGTTGATTCCTTTCTTATAGTGGCATCTGAAGGTGTGGCCTTTCTTACGATGGCAAATAATTAAATATCCTTTTTTTTGGGCTCCGGGTGTGGGGATTTCGGCGTCGGGGGCTTCTCCTTCTCTGGTTCTCTTCTTCCCGTGTCCGTGTCTCTCGGTCGCGGCCCGTTGCTGATGGATGGAAATCTGGAATCGATGAGCACGAGTGCATTGGACGGGGGAGAGAGGTCGGGGTGTTTAAGTGTGATCCGTCTTTCAGAGCTGAGCGAGGAGCGTTCTCTTGTAGTTGTTGCACTAATCATTCATTCCGGTTTTAGTCTGATTACAATAATTCGTACCTGCACTCGGGTTCAGATGAATTAATACGCCTTGATTTTACCCCCTATATTCCCTATTTACTTCTCTTTTAGCTTTTCTCGGTTTATAGTTTTTCTATACATTTGGATATGCGTTATATTTGGATAGATAAAGTCAAAATAAATTGTTTGAGATAGAGAGGATACTGAAATTGTCTAGTTTAAATAGTAACTTTATTACTGAACTTCTGTGGGCATTTCACCCGGTGCAATACCAGTAATGTAAGTGTTCGGTTGGGCTGGAATTCAGCCCAGCCGCTGAATTCGCTGGAGCTGGAGCTGCTGCCGCCATCCATTTCGCTCCAGCGCCCCAGCAAACAACCAGCAGATTCAGCCGCGCTGCTACCGTTCACTGGATTTCAAATTCAAAAATCCTCCAAAACCAACGACTAGTTCATGTTGGCGCCAACGTACAGCAGACAGCACATAGACCAAAGGAACAGCACGCCCTTGACACTGGCATGTTAATAGCAAATCAATAACAACATCAACACACAGTGGACGCATTAGCACTCCCAACACTTACATCAGTTGTAATCCATCTCAGTCCAGAACATACATTTACCAATTGATCACCAATTGCACAATTAAGCTATCACTGATCAATCATTGAATTATAAGTCCAATTCGCATATATCTAAGCCAAATACACTAACACAGCCGTACCCATAATCAGCAGGCTGCATACATTCCATTGAACATCAAATCACAGCTGCACCCATAATCAGCAGGCTGCAGTACTTTGCAGCCACAAAACACTTACCACAATGCAAATCCCATGCAGTCAGCTGGTCCCCAGCGAGTCTAAAGGACCTGTACAAAATGGAGACTACCAAACGCATCAGTCCAATATTCTGCAGTCACAATCAATTGCACATTACCATAAACCATAACTGGCAGACACTTACTTATCCCGTCAGCATCCAATGGTCCATTAGCCAGCACACCCCCCCCCCACAAACCCACCCCCTCAGCTGCAAGTTACCAACAATCGCAAATGCATCAGTCATATGCAAGCGCTCACACATGAATCAACCTCTAACACTACTGACGTACCTACTCAGGGGGTCCATTCCACATACGCCAGGATGTCAACTCCCTGATTGCGGATGTGGAAAAGTCCTTGTTCAACTCCACCCAAAACGAGAGAGGATACGTCGCACCCGGTCCAAAATGTCGGAGCCACAAATAGTTGTCAAAAGCAAAGCAGGAAATAATCATCCATGCTTGCTTCTTCGGATTCATAATTGGGACCCCATTCAAGAGCTTCCACCGCTCTTTGAGGTTGCCGAACCTCCTTTCAATTTTGTTGCGCAGTTTCGCATGACAATAGTTGAACCACTCCTTCCGACCTAGGTTGTTGACATTTACACCGTCGAATTCATCACGATGGTACCTGGTTGCAGGGAATGGAACCATGAATCCATTTCGGTCAGCATATCCTGAGTCGGCCAAGTAGTACCGTCCTGCATCAATGTAGACGAACATCTCATTGTTAGTTGAACCATGTAGCTGACACAAGTCAATGATCAAGCTTACAAAAGTTGTCTCGGACTCGTACCTTGGGGAGGAGTCGGGAACCTCTGTTGTTGCAAACAGGTATTTAGAACTGCCATGTCATGACATGAGCCAGCCATCCCCGCGCCAACATATGTAAATAATCCGTGCATGTCCACTACGGCGCATACATTTACAGACACAAAATGTTTCCTATTAATGTGGTCGAGTTTGGATTTGGATCTGACCTCAACTGGGATGTGAGTGCCATCTATAGCACCTATGCAACCATCAAACCATGGCTCGAAATCTCGAAGTTCAATGTGCACTTCCCTATACTCAGGATCAGTTGGTGCTAAGACTGACTGTGCCCACTGATATATTATCTCAGCGACCAACGAAGTCTTCCTACTGATTGTATCCAGCGACCTTTCGAATCTATCTTTGCATTGTCTAACAGCACCTCCTTGTGCACAAGTCCATATATACATAGCCAAAGCTTCCCTAGACTCACAATTCCTAGTACTTTGCAACCCAAAACCCTCAACTAATATTGAATGCAACCGCAAAAAAGCATCTGGCGACATTCGTAGAGTTTCCTTGCATCTTGTTTCGTTACTTAGATTTAGTTCCAACCATTGTGCACCCGTGAGTTTCGGAAAGGGAAGCGAAGGGTTTACCTGTGGTCCCTGCATACCATGCAGTTGATTCAACATATTCAACATCTGCAGCCCAACTGCCATGTCCATGTCAGTGGAGCTATCACTGTTCTCGGCGTCGCTCTCCATGTTGCTTTGTTATGCTTTAGTTTGAGAAGTTCAATATCCTACTCTATAACTGTCAAATGATAAAGAATATCTAATGAATTAACCTAGATACAAGACTCAATTAAGGTTTAAGATAAGAGAAAGTTCAAACCTTAGAAGAGTATGGAGGTAACTTAAGATAGTTGGCACAAGTCATCACGCTCGGCAGGTCGTTGTCAGCATCATTGCTGTTATGCTGTTTATCATTAAATTACAAACTGTTAGCAACAGATGGATGAAATGAACTGGTCCAGAAAGAGCTTTATAACAAGGCAGAGACCTTTCGGACAACTGTGAACTTTGGATTTAGTGCGGCCAAGCCACCTGGCGGAAGCAGCATTTAGGATTTCCAACAACTGCATTGTATTTAGGATTTAAACACTCACGGTTCACAGCATATGTTGCACATTCAAAATATCTTGGTTACAGAAAACTTACATTAATAACAGGAGGGCTGCTAGAAGTTAAACAATGATCGAATTTGATGTGATCCACTAGTTTTGCAAACTGTTAAAAACCAAGACATCAGCAACAGGATTAAAATAGTAACAAAACATGAACAGATTTGAACAGAACAGATGCATACATCCCAGGTATCTTGTTCACCACAGAGTAATCGCTCTAGCTCATCCTCTGAGAAAACCTGGAGTTTGTTTAGTGGAAATACCTGCAGTAGCCGGTGTGAGCATGTCAGACAAAATGCATTCACTCAACATACAAATTGCAAAACAAACAACACAGCAGGAGACACATGATACCAAACAGTTATTACAAATTGTTCAACAAATGATACCAAACAGTTATTACAAATTGTTCAACAAATGATACCAAACAGTTATTACAAATTGTTCACCAAATGATACCAAACAGTTATTACAAATTGTTCAACAAATGATACCAAACAGTTATTACAAATTGTTCAACAAATGATACCAAACAATTATTACAAATTGTTCACCAAATGATACCAAACAGTTATTACAAATTGTTCAACAGCCTGAATACAACTACACAGCAACATTGAACTCAACAAATAAAAGCAACATTGTTCTGCAGAATTTATTTATTACAACCAAGCATAGCTTAGTGCACAAATGACAATACAACTAAGTTCAAACTGCTAACACAACCTCCCGGCCACGCAATTAAACAGTAACACAACTACATGGGGTTATCATTTTTTGCCCATCTCCATGGCTAACGTGACGTACTTAAACCGGCCTTCTGCGGTTCTCAGTTGCAGGAAATTGTTGCGATGCTCAGGCTCGGCGCAAAGAATCAGGGCTTGGTGGAAAAATAAGTCACTCTCGGAGTATCCATCCTCTCGTAACAGTTGTGTAACTGTAGCTGCCTGAGCGGCCTTAGAGCTCTCCTTTCTCTTGCGCTCCCTAGCCTCTTTGACATAGGAATGATACTCAGATAAGCAGTCATCATATGAGGGTGTCTTGCTGCTCTTCTTTTTTACAGGGCTATCAACACTGGCTTCTCGGTCGTGCCGTTTGGAGGACTGGCCAGCATGTTGGGGTGGTGTTGGGTCGGCAGATGCGTCAGGCGGAGTGAGAGGGCTGGCGTCAGTTGGGGTTTGCTCCGTGGGGGTGTTCTCAGGGGGGGTTATCCCAGGGCCATGACCGCCTGCATCTACCAATTCCCCCCTATCAATCGGTTCGCGGCCGAGGATGTTGAACAACATCTCACAGCATGGTGGGCATTTGTACTTTTTACCATCAGTACCAACAGAGTCCTGCAGGGCGGGCATATTGTACATGTTAGTAACGAGCTAGTGGTGACCAAACTAGTGAACTAAATTGATGGAGAAGTGGTTAAGGTAGTACCCCCCTGACACAGCGGCAACCCAAAGAGGGTCATTGGTCACATCACCAGTTTGAGGGTCATAGGTCACATCACCAGTTTGAGGGTCACGACCAAGACCTGACTTAAGCACACCACGTCGCCAATTTCTGTACTGGCGTTTCAGGTCAGCCCACTTGTTTGACATCTGTTTCTTGGTGTAGCCATATTTAGTGGCAGCATTGAACTCATTGAAGATGTTAGTCCACCCAATGGTCGTTGGACTTCTCATGGACCAGTGGCATAGGTTTTTCTGTTGTAGAATTAATTGAAGCAGCAAGGCAGTGCCGTTGGGATCCCAGTTAGCACGGTCACTGGACATCTGGACCAAAGGAAGGCATGTACATGTATGCCGATAAGCATCAAGTGGAAATGATACGATGCAGTTGGTGGTCAAGGCTAAATGTACTGAAGATCAGGGTCATTCAAAGCCTGATGTGTTGGGGGGTGGGGGTGGGGGGGGGGTGGGATTACCTTGGCACACCGGCGACACGTTTTGGACAGGAGGTCACAAAGCCTGATTGGAGGGGAAGCGGAGGACGCTACTGACTCAGGTAACTGGGGTTGTTCTACAAGGGTGGGGGTCCTGTGCACAAGACAATATTTGTTAGTCAGACAAATGTAATAACATATGTAGCAGTTGCTTATGAAGTCAGAGTTAGTCGCTGCAGGAAGTCAAAATTTCTGTTAATACTCCAGGAAATAATGGACATTTCAAAACAGGGAAACATTAGGGGGTGTACATGTATACTTAAATGGATTCAAATTCTAATGTCCAGTAATCATATATGGTTGACATTTTATATATACAACTGTGCGTATATGAAAAGATAATACACGGTGCTGATTTGACAAGACGACCGACCACCCAAAAAACTGACTGAACAGTGGAGGAGGTTTAGTGTTTGAATGGGTGGCTCTTATAGTAGTGCCTCACAAATCTGAACTACCATTTTGCTAAAAAGAGAGACACTGTACTCACAATCTAAGGAGTCATAATTTGGGGCGAAGACGATCAAGAGAAGATGATATGCGTTGGTAAAATAATATAATGCAATTTTATCGAGCAGAGAAAAACTCTATCAAATTTCAGTTTGGGTTCTATGTAAATGTTATGTATCAAATTTCATATATAACTCCTCTTGTATTTGTTCTAATGATGGCTACCATAACAACCAGCAGCTCAGTGGCGTATATGTGAATGTGCACGCACCTATTTGACTAGTTCATGTAGCTGTTTGTCCAAATTACAACTTGTTGGATTACAATGATGGAACCTTGCAACTTATTGTATGGTTGGTGTAATTTACTCAACCTAGCTGTATTCTATTCACTGGGGAACAAAGGTTCACAGAGCACAAGGCAAAACTACAAAGCAAGAACACGGTTTAGGGATCTGGGGACGATTACCCGGATCTGTGCACGCTGTGACGGAGACCGTGAACAGGAGGAGGGAGATCTTGGTCGGATTGCCGCAGATCTTGCACGCTAGTACGTTGTGGGTGGACGGCAGGACGGAGATCTTGGTCGCCAGTCGGGTGGGGGTCTTGATATGGGGACGCAGCTTTCTCGAGATCCGGGGGAGACTCTCCGGCGAGGCACGACTGCGAAGGCTCCAGACGGCGGCCGCCGGGAGCCCGGATATGTGCCAGCGTTGCGGCCGGCACCCGGATCCGGACTGCTGGAGCCGAGGTCGCTGATGCGAGCCTAACCTCGGTCGGCCGCCAAAGGGGCCGCCTCGTCCAGCGCCGGCGAAACCCCGCCTCCACGGGCGACGGATCTCCGCGAACGCGTGTCAAGGGCAAGCACTATGGCGGCGGAAGCAGGGCGACCGAGGGGGGGAGTGGGGGAACTGCGAGAGTTCGAGGCGGCGGCGACGAGGGGGAAGGAGGCGACCGAGTGGGGGAGAGGGCGACGGGCGAGAGTGAGGTGGCGGCGACGACGGTGAATGGGAGGGGGCTAGGGCAACGGGGGGATCTCGGGTTTTATGCCACCCGCAGCCGAACGGCTGGAAACAGCCCAGCCGAACGGCTGGATTGCCTCAGCCCAGCGAATTCAGCGGCTGGGCTCAATTTCAGCCCAACCGAACACGCCGCATATCTAGCATTTGACGGATGTGCTAGTAAGTCCATCATTCCGTGTGAAACGCTATCCTGGTGATTTTGCATTTGTGCTTTGCCTGACCTTTACTTTTCACAGTATTTCCTCTTTTCATGCGATGCTCTATTCTAATCTGATCCAGTTATCCTTCTGCTATATGTAAATGTTTGGCTTTGTTCTTCTTCGGTGCGGAGAAAACTTAGTTATTTTTTTGGTAGATCGAGCAAAGTAAACTGCAACACAACAATGAAGGCATGGCATCCCAACAAAGAGTGAGCAGCAACGATTATTCAGGGAAGGTGTGGCCAGTGACTACAATAGCTAGCGTTCATCTTTTACAGACGCAGGACACCCGGCTGGTGCTTCAAGGCCACGTAGTGATCTAGTGCCCATATGAGTTTTTGGTAGCACCATTTGTCAAGTGCTCGAATTTAGTACTGCCCTTTAGTAGCTCTTCAACAGCTTTCTGAAACACATAAAACCGTATTGTCACAGAAATTAAACGCTAACAACGTTAGATTAAAGTGGTCCGAGCTTTTGCATACCTCGACACATGTCAGTGCATATTGAACATCACTATCTGAAATTTGGTAATGGAGAACGAACCTGACACTGTATTGCAGAGTTCAAAATAGACAGTTAAGTTAGGATTCCTGCAAAATTCTAGGTACTATTTCAAGTGTTCAGAGAACCCTTTCCCTAATTGAACGTATTGTTTCAGTCAGACTAGGAATAGAAAATATTGTACTAAGCAGTCTAGCTTGTTAATAAAATTGAGGATAAGGTAGCAAAGATAGCTAAAAAGTGCAAAATTAGTCAGTAAGAGAATGGAATTTGAACCTTTTTAAACTCGCTGGCATTGCAAGCACACTGCGTTGTTCCAAGACTTGGCACAGTCTGTCAGGCGATATGCGTGGATCCATGATATCAAAGAATACCTTTTGAAGCATAGATATGTTACACATAGATCCTTAAAGTTACATAGTGGAAAATAACAGGGTTAAATAAATCAGTATACCAACCATATTGGTCTCAACCGAAGCTGAATCCACTTTAAACTGTTTAATTTTCTTCAGTCCCTCTAAGGAAATGAACAACACATACAAAGTTCAGGATCAAAATTGAAAAAAAAAGGTTTCAAGTTGACAAGGATTTCGTTTCTTTCAAAACAAGTTGCATTATTTATTTTTTTTACTTTTGGGGCAGAAACCATTAACTATGAGTTTTTTGTCAAAATGAAGTGAAGCTTGATTCCAGAAACAAAATATGAAACCTGCCAAAGCTTTAGTCTTTCTGTGGTCATCCGCGAGCTTTCCAACAGTGTCGCGAACGGCAACATAAGCAGCAGCACAAAGAACACCAACCTGCCTCATCCCACCACCTAGGGTCTTCCTAAGAATTTTGGCCTGAAGGTATTGTTCAGATTTCCATTATCACTATGGTCTAAGCAGTTCTCTCTTTTTTCAAAAAAAAAATGCTTATCTGCAGTTTGAAATTAGAAACATATTTGATCAGACCTTGTCAATGAAGGCCTTTGAACCAACAATAACTGATCCAACGGGGGCGCCTAAACCTTTCGATAGGCATACCTGCACTTAAGTGTCAGAGAGAATATAAACACCATCATATATTTATCTTTAGTCCATTCACATGTAAGCTGTATAATTGAGCACAGTAGTCACTAAACTGAAACATACCGAAACTGAGTCAGCAGCTTTCACGAGTCTATCTACAGGAACTCCAAGTGCCTGGTACAATGAACACATGTGGTTGAAATTTCTTAGTTTATTTCAATCTTCTAATAGCATATGCCTGAAGACAGAGCAATGCTTGGTTCTGCACAACTCTGTATCCTGTAGGAGGTGATAACAGAAGTTCAGAATCGGACCGCCCATACTACCTACCACTGAAGCGTTAAAAATTCGAGCTCCATCAATGTGGAGCTTGAGACCATGACTCTTGGCAATTTCTCCAACCTTGTCAGTGTATTCTGCAGACAAACATTTTCCACCACAACTGCAGAAACAGGTAATAAAGAAACATACCAATTCTTAGGTGAAAAAAATAAAGATTTTTTTACCAGAAAGATCTGCAACACTTAATACGCGCAACAACTCACTTTGCATGTGTGTTCTCCAAGCAGATCAACCTGGTGGTCGGGTACAGCAGCGCGCCGTCCCGGTGCCTAATGGC
>CM014272.1:74012162-74078104 GCA_004135705.1 Alloteropsis semialata | reverse complement strand
CTCCGACTCTCCCGAAGAGCCTCACATTCTCCAACGAGCTCGCACAGCTACGTCTCTCTACTCTTCAAACTATCTGTACTTTTCAATTCGCGATACTAGTCAGAGTACTGTACCGTTCCGAGTACTTTTCTCGCATACGATCGAAATGCATCCCGTGAGTTCCCAAAGCTAAGCGGCGGGCGACCCCTTCCCTGTGCAGGATCGCCCACCGCTCGGGGGCTCCACCCGGGGCCCGGTGCCCCTCTGTTTTTACACTCCGTTTTTTCGCAAAAAACTCAACAAGAGATCGCTCTCGCGCGCGATCAAGCGGTATACTTTTGCGCTTGCAAGAAGGGAACGTCAGCCCAAAGGGCTTGGCGACCACGCTCGTCCAAGTTCCGAGTGCTTACGCCCCCGCGGCTACGGCGCTAGCTTGCGAGCAAAGTCCAAGCCCTCGGGCCGACGTCCTTTTTCCGGGAAGCGATAAAGGAACCGCCTCGAATATTTGTAGCTCTGGCTTATCCGGTTTGTTGCTTGTCATTGTTCGAACCTTCCCAAAACTACTCGGGGGCTGTAAGTCCGAGTGCCCAGCCTCCCGAGTTCCTACGCCCCGGCGGCTACGGAACAGAGTCCGACGGGCAAGGCCCCGCGCCTCTCTATCTCGGCCCACAACCCCCAGAAAAGTATTCGGAAGAAAGCGAAAATGACAAACAACAAATAAAACACGAGTTCTTCGGAGCAATAACAGTTATCCTAGGAACTTTGTTCATCACACAAAAAGTAACCAAGTTCCTTATGGCTGCTCCGACTCAAGTTCTTTCAGGGCGACGGATGCCACTTCGTCGGCGAACGAGGAGGATTCGGCTTCGATCTCGTCGTACTCGGTATCCTCGTAGCCGGGAGCCCATCCCTCCCGCAGAGCCTTCCGATCCATGGTCGGGTAGTGTGACAAGAACATGGCGATGATCCTGCGTGCCACACCCCGAGCGAGATCCGAGGCCTGCGCCCGAGTTCTTCCCGTGGCGAGGGCGAGGCGATCCATCAGGGACGGGCCGCCATCGACGCCGAGCTCCTCGAACAGATGCTCGACCGCCTGGACCAAAGCCTGATGGACCTCGGACTTCTCCTCGAGGGCCCTCTGGCTCTGCTCGCCCGCCTCCCGGGATACCCGAAGGTCCTCGACGACCCCTGCAGACAACAATTTGTCAGCATCACTCTGCAAAAAGAAGAGCCAATCGATACACGATACTTACTGCCCATCCGCGCCTTAAGATCATGGCTAAGCTGCACCAGTTCTTGGTTGACAGCAATAGCCCTGGCCCTCTCCCGTTCCCCGGCTTTGAGCTGGGCCGCCAAGTCCACTCTCACCCTCCGCAGGGCTGCATCAACACTCAAGCTTAAGCATACTCGCCCCCACGCAAGGAGAACAGAAAGGAACTACTCGATAACTGATAAGAGGAATGACTTACCAAGGATCTCCTCCTCCCGCTTCGCGGCGATCTCCTTGAAGCGGGCCCCCTCTTTCTCTGCGGCCGCCAGATTGCCGGCATGCTCGACCAGCTGGTTGGTGACCGTCTCGAGGTCGAGGTTGCGGCGCTGGACATCTATTTGGAGGTCCGCCACTTTCGCCCTCAGATCCTCGACCTCCTGCAGGGCGGCGGCCTTCTCCCGATCGGAGGCGTCGGCGGCCACCAACGCCTCCCTCACGGTCCTCTCAGCCTCGTTCACCTTGGCCTCGAGGGCGGCCTTCTCCTCCTCGGCGTCGGTGATCGCCTCCTCCTTGGCCTGCCGGGCCTCGGCCAGCTGAGCCTCGAGCTGTTCCTTCTCGGCTTTCAGCTGCTCCTTCTCGGCCTGGAGCTGCTGTACAGCGTGCCAAAGCCCGGACTCCCGACGGAGGAATGCCGACTTCTCGGCACTGCGCTTTATAATCTCCTGAACAAAAACGAAAAGAAGAGTGGTAAGGCATGCCCAAAACGGCGTCAGATCAGAAGAACGAAATCCAGAGACTCACCCGGGAAGGATCGATGATCAGCTTATTGAAGACCACCTTCATCTCCTCGAGGCCGTCACGGAGACGCTGGCACTGATCCCTCTCCGCCGCATCGTCCAGCTCGAAGATGGGACCCGCCGCCGGGTTCTGGCGGTCATACCACAAGTACCGACCCTCGCACGGAAGGTTCGGGTCGTCCTCGACGGGTACAAGGGCAGCAATTCGACGGTCCACCGCCCTCATTCCCGGCGTCTCCCGGAGATAACGTGGGCCCTCGCATATAGGGCGAAAGGAATGTCGCGGGCCCACGACCTGCCACGAGCTACCCTCCGGCGAGTCCTCGGCCTCGACGATCTCCGGGGAAGCCGCCCCGGAGGACTCGGGGGCTGCGGCGGCCGCCGGGATGGTGGCGTCTGGACGAGCGCCCGAGGTCCCCGCCCCCGCTTCATGAGGGCCAGCCGCAGCCCTTGGCGAGGCAGCAACATCGCGGCCATCGTCCTCGGCCGCGTCTCCGTGGCCATCTTCTCCGGCGACTTCCCCCACGACGGGGTGAGTCGGCTCCTCCTGAGGAGCAGGCGGGACCACCTCCGCCAACGCCTCGGCCAGCTCCGCTTGGAGCGCCACCACGACCGCCTCCGGGGGAACGGCCTGTGCAAAGGCTAGGCCCGTCGGGAGTGTGTCTCCCGGGCTGTCACCGTCCCCCTCCGGCACCCGTTCCTCCACGGAGGGCGCCATTCTCCGAGTCCCCTCCTCGGCTGGCTCCGTCGGGGGCACCGGCGCCCTCTCTTCGGCCCGCTCCACCAAAGGCACCGGTGGAGTCGCCTCAGCCCGCTCCACCATGGGGTCTACCGCCGCCTTCCCGGCCGGCTCCGCCACGGGCTCCTCCGTCGCACCCCTGGCTTGCTCCGCCACAGGCCCGGGCTGCTGCGCCTCCAGGCGCAGCGTCTTCCTCGGCGCCACCATAAGCGGAGTATCGACCCCGCTGGTTCATTACATGTCAGCAAAACCCGACCGGGAAAAACAGTAACTACAGGAAAAATCGAAACTACTTGAGAAAGTCAGGCCGTCACTTACCTCGACGCGATATACCGAATCCGCTTAGACCCCGTCGGCGCTTGGGCCTTCGGGGATGCGGGCCTCTTGGACCCCGTGAGCGTCGTCGGAGGAGGGGCCGCGTGCGGGATTGCGGCGTCCCTGCCCGACGGGGGCGCCGCCCGACTTGATGAGCCTCCTCCCTCCACCGGAATCGGGTCCGGCCGCCTTGTTGCGACCTTCACCGGGGCGGGAGAGGCTCGCGTCTCCACCACGGGCGTGCGGGGCGCGTCCCGCCCTTCGCTCCGCGCCTGCGTTGTTGGAGGGGCCGACGGCGGCCGCCTGTCGTCCCGCGGCACGGGCCTCTGGGGGGAGCGCGACGCCCCCGAGGGCGAGCCCCCTCGGTGGGCGCGCTCCGATAAGTCCCGGCTCCGGCTCCTCTCCCGACGAGGGGAGATCGGCTCCCGCCGGGAAGCCTTCCCCTTCTCGGGCTCATGACGGGAGGGCGGAGGCGTGCGGCTGCGCCTCTCGCGCCGGTGCTCCTCGGAGGACCGCCGATGCCGGTCCGACCGAGAGCCCTCGCCTCTGCCCGAGTCCGGCGGTGGCGGCGGCGCTCCTCTCCCGCCTCTCCCCGAATGCGGTGCCGAGGACGAGGCACCGGCGGACGACACCACGACCGACTTCAGCTTCTGAGGAGGCGAGTCGTCGTCGCTCTCCTCGTCATCTTCGCTCTCCGTGACGACCTCCACGAACTCCTCGGGGTCCTCGTCCTCGGAGACGTCATCCTCCCCCTTCCTCCTCCTCCTGGATCGCTCGGCGTTCCGCTCACGCTTGGCGATCTCCTGCTTCTTCCACGCGTCCCGGCGATCCTTCTTCGCCTTGGCGTGCGCGGCCGCGGCCCGGTTCCTCGCCTTGTCCTCGGGGAGCGGCGGCCGGGAAAGGGTGCAGGTGAGGCCATTCATCTGAAAAATCACAGGATTCAGCCAACGGAAAATCACTCGGGATTGAAGAGGTACACGGAGACTTACCAGATCCTCGGTACGCTCGCTCGGAAGCATCGGGAGGAGGCCCGGCGGAGGATATGCTCCGTGGCCCCTCCCCATCGCCGCCGTCACTCGGCGGTTCACCTCGTCCCCCGATGGCAGGGGGATCATCGTCACAGTCCCCTCGAAGGGGGCATTCTCCCGGACCATCTCCCAGATCCGGAGGGGGCGCCGTCTCAGCGGCACGATACCCCTCGAGAGGTATCCGCCGAGGACTTCCGCCGTGGTCACCCCCGCGTCGCGGAGCCGAGAGAGGGCCTCCCAGATGGCCCCGAGGACTTTGTCCTGCTTCTCCTTCTCGGGCCCGTACGCCCACGCCGCGGGCAGCTCCCCGAAGGTCTTCCCGGTGTACGCCGGGAGGGGATTGCGGCCGTCGTTCTTCAAGTAGAACCACATCGGGTGCCAGCCCTTGTTCGAACTGGTCAAGGTCCCCGAGATGTAGGCCTTCATCCGTCCCTGCTTGCCCTTCAGCACCGCGCAACCTATCGTCGCGGGAGCTCCGCCCTCCACGGTTTGCAGAGAAAACTTGAAGAAGTACCTGAAGAGGTCCCAATGGGCCCCTATCCCCAGGTACCCCTCGCAGAGGGCCTCGAACACCGCCATCTGCTGGACTCCGTTCGGGGTGAGGTGGTGGAGTTCCAGTCCGTACTCGTTGAGTACGGCGCGAATAAATCTTCCGGCGGGGACGGAGAACCCGCGCTCGTGGAAAGCGACGAAAGAAACGACGTACCCCTCCGGCGGCTGGGGGTAGTCCTCGGCGCCGGGCACCTTCCACTCCGTGGCCTTCGTCAGCGGCGGGAGCAGGCCTTCCGCCGCGAGGCTCTCCAACACCCGGCGTGTGACGCGGGAGCGCTCCCAGGTCGACATCCTGCAGCGGGCCGAAGAAGAAGCGCCGGCGAGATGGGTCGCTCGGTTGCTTGCTCTCCGCAGCGGCGATGCGACGGCCGCGGGGAACGCGAGAGAACGAGCGGCGGCGACGAAGAAGACGAAGCGCGCGTTGGAGTTGGAAAGCTCTGGCAGGGGTGAAACCCCAGGCCGCCGCCGCACGCGGCTATAAATAGGGACGGGACGGAACGACCGCGGCCTTAATTGCGCGGGCCCACCACTGGCGCCGCGGCGACGTGCGCACATCGCTTCGTCTGGTTTCCTCAAAAGGCGCGCCCACCTTTCCACGCGGCGGGGAGCGGGCCGATACTTCCGCGCCCGGCCCGTCAAACTACTGAACAGTTACCCGGTCCACCAGCGGAGCGTCCTCGACAAGCTTTCCGATCCCAACTGCATTCAAAGCAAGCCGCCCGGACATAAAGCCTCAACAAGAGCACCAGCTCTTCTCAAGGCTCGGGGGCTACACCCGGCGGGTGCGCTCGCGCGCCCCCACCGGAAAGATTGCAGTATACCATATCCACGCCATCACTCAGCCTGGGCGCGAGCTTTCATCTCCCCCCCAGGCTCGGGGGCTACTGACGAGGATCCGAATTAGGGGTGCCCAATCCAACCTCTTAACCCAGGAGCTCACGACAATCCGCCCCTCAAAAAACAAAAATCAGAGATCCAAAGCAAGGCGAACACCCCGTACCCCGACTACTTGGGTCGCCCGAATGGTTCCCCGATTCGCCCGAGAGGTTCTCCGCCCCCGAGTGGCCTCCCGGTTCGCCCGAGGGGTTCTCCGCTCCCGAGTGGTCTCCGACGCCCCGGGTGAAAATACCCGGCCGCGCCCCGGCCCATCCGGCGCCGTACCCACTTGGTACCCGCTGTGTCAGAACAGGATGGGCGTCCGTCCTTCGCCACGGCAGCCACAGTGGCGCCCGTCTCGTCCGAACAGGAGCGCTACAGTCCGGAGAAGGATGCATGCGCTACACCAGGCACTCCAGTACCACTCCAGGCGCCCCCGGACGACATCTGGAACCCGAGCAGGACACCTGGAGCACCCAAGGACCTCGGGCAAGTCAACCACGACCCGGAACTACCCGGGAGCTTACCCGAGAAGGCATCGGCGTCAGCCACCCGGAATGTACGATCCCGGGTCCGGCGGGGCGCCCACTCCGTCAACACCTGCTCCCCGTACGGCTCGGCAGACGACACTGGACGAAGCTCTCGGGGGCAGTAACTCCCGTTGTAATTTTCTCCTTTCTTACCCCCCGCTCCCTTCTCTCCTTGAAGCTATAAAAGGGGACGAGGGGACATCAGCGCGGGGCAATTCGAACACCACTTTCGAACACTCGGACACAGCACACACACAGCTCACTCACTCGCTCCACGCAGGGACTTGGGACCCTCTCCCTCTCCCGACCAGTTTGTACACCCCTACTACAGACTTGGACTTGAGAACAGCGACGCTCACTGGACGTAGGGTATTACTCTCCGGAGGCCCGAACCAGTATAAACCCCCTGTCTCTCGAGTCACCGTCCGGATCCTGACACGCGATCGTAGGAAATTTACTTGTCGGCGGTAGAGAACCCCGACAATTCCGGTTGCCGTGACGCCCGCCGATGTGGCTTTGCTGAACTTCGCGGTTGCTTGGTCCGGTGCCGTGGTCATGACCTCCGCCGCCGAGTACCATGCCTCCCTCGTTTTGGCGTTGGCGTTGTTCTCTGCTCGGGTGGTGGGACTGGTTGCCTCAGTTTCCAACTTCAGGATGTCGGCTGCTTGCCTGGCGGCTTGGTGCTCGGGTGATGGTCTTCGCCGGGTTGACTGCGTCATGCTGGATGGCCGCTTTCTCGAGCATTGTCTTCATCCTGAGGATTTCAGGAGTTTCAGGCATCTGTCCCAGCTCTGTGATGACAGCCATGATGTTGGCTGCAGCGCTGGAGTAGACGTCTTGGCCGGCAACTTGCCGGAACTTGGCGTTGAGGTCCTGTGGAGGTAGCCTACGGCCGAGGCGGCGACGACGTTCTACACGAGCAACATTTCGCTCCCTGCATCGGTTACGGTCAGCTTCAGCTTCGTTCTCCACAGTTGGCTCATCGTTGGAGACTTCTTGTTCCTGAGCGATGGCGCCCTGGTGAGTAGGTTCCTGTGCTTGAAGTTACTGGGATAGTTGAGCCGCGGCTGCTTGAAGAATTCAGGGGTTGCCCGTGTTGAAACGGGAGTGGATAGATGCACACGATGATGCGAGACATGTCCAGGTCCTCCTGTGGTGTTACTCCAAGTGTTGGCTTGCGTCCCGGCCAGTGAACAAATCGTCCTTCGAGGGTTGAAGTGATGACGAGTCCGACTTGTTTCCCGTTTAGGGGAAGTTCGTTGAATTCAACCAGAGATCGGAGTTGTTTTGAGGACGCCGCCTGGAAAGCAGAGGTGGGGCCCGCGAGTCCAAAGGGATATTGGCTCGGGGTGTCGGCCTCGTGCTTAACAGTGGCTGGACTCCTTTTCTTCTGGAATTTTGAATTGGCGGATTTTGGCATAACCGATGGTTCAGAAACCGACTCAGATCGCTTGGTCCGCTTCGGAATTTTCCCGGCCCGAGTTGAAATCGAGCTAGGAGTAGTGGTTCCTTGAGTCCGAGTCGAGTTCGAACTCGAGGTTCCCCGAGCCCGAGTTGTATTCGGACCCGGGGGCGTGATCTTGTCGAGCTTGTCGGCTAGTTGCTCCGGAGTCGGTGACTTGAGGACGCGGTCGAAGTTGCCTGCGCCGTCCGCCGTGCAGACCCAGGAGCCGAAGACGAAGGTGGCGCCTTTCTCGAACGCCATGTCGCCGTCGCAGTTGATGATGACTGGTGCCATCGAGCTTGCTGAACGATTCTCGACGAGAGCCCCTACCTGGCGCGCCAGCTGTCGGTTTTTTATACCGGCTAGCCTACTATGGGGGGTCTCTAAGTAGTCGAGTTGTTCGTGAGGGCCTCGCCGGAACCAGAAGCACGATGGTGAACACGAGACGATTTAGACAGGTTCAGGCCGCCTCGAGTAGAGAGCGTAATACCTTACGTCCTGTATGGTGGATCTTCTCGTATTGATGGTTATGATTTACAAGGGGTCCCTGCCTCACCTTATATACTCGGGAGACAGGGTCTACAAGGCAAGAAACATAAACTCCTAGTCGGATACAATACACAGAGTCCTAACATGAGTAGGCCGGGTTGTTTCCTAGTACCCGACTAGTTTCTTTAAGCTGTACGCTCCTTCCTTGTATCAGTCAGAGTTGCCGGCCCAATTTCCTAACGGGACTGTAGCCCATGAGGACTCCCATGGATCCTGCACCGTCACTTTTAAGTCACCAATTGTGTATCCGATCGCTTTCTTGTGCCTCCTCAATAATTCCAGCAACTTGTCCGTCTCCTCCGGGTTTAATTCATCACTAACGATCACCGGGAATGTCTTGTTGTTCCCCAAAAATTCATATTTCAGCCCCTTGGGTAATGGTTTTAATTCAACATCGGGTGCTTCCGGCTCTTCTTGATGCAAATCTCCAATGTCTTCGTATTTTTCTTCTTCCAAGATTCCGTGTTGTGCCTCGAGCCCTTCGGTTGCTTCCTTTAGTTCTCCATCTAGATCATCATGAATGTTTCCATTCTCCATTGCTCATTGGAGAGGGTCCCTGAAAGATTCAACAAAGCGAAGGCTCTCTACTTCTCCGTTATCGAGAAGTAGAGGTAAGGCAATACGCGAAGCGGGCAAAAAGTCATAAGTGTATTTAGTTTCATCTAGTTCAATCGTGACTTTACCCCTTCCGGCATCAAGAACCGCATTAACCAACTTAAGAAAAGGCCTACCAAGAATTATATCATCATTTTCATCATGGCAAGTATTAAGCACGAAAAAGTCAGTTGAAATGATTTTACCCGAGATAGCAACATTTAAATCTTTAAGAATGCCCAAAGGTTTAGGTGTTCTACCATCTCCCATGATTAGTTTAGTGGATGTTGGAGCAAGATTCAAAGTTTTGCTATAAAGCTTATCATAAACCTTTGAAGACATAACACTTACTCGGGCTCCAATATCGCATAAAGCTTTGCGAAATAATTCTCCATTGATCGTGCAACTTATGTCAGGTGTTGGTAGTGGCATACCTCGTCGTGATTTGCTTGTATATCATATACCTCGGCTAGGTGCACAAATGGAGATGCTTCCGGTTTTATTCCCATGATTTTCTTCACTTCGGCCACATGGTCGGGGTCTATTTCTTCATCTTCATCAAAAAGCTTTCCGAATAATTTCTCTGGCTGATCCCTTGTCCAATATGTAGCTCGTATGTTTATCCGGTGGGAAATCCGACTCTATGGCTCTCATGGACTTCTTTTGATTTGGGTGTGATCTTCCTTTGTCGAAGAGTTTACCGAAGTCGATCGGGATCCAATCCATTTGCTCAAATTCTTTTAGCGATTTTGCATTCGCTAAACTTCTTCCAATTTCCACTTTCGGCTTGCTCTTTTTTAGGTCACGGACCGGTGCTTCTTCATCGCGGGTTACGTTTGTAGCTTTTTCATGATTCGGTTGTTCTTTCTTTGCTTCCGGGGTCTCTTTTCTGAAAATTCCAGCAAGCACCCCAACACGAGATTTTTGCTCAACGTCTTCCGAAAGGCGATTTTCCCAATCTCTTCGCATGGCTGCACCCTTGCTTATTTTTTGTAGAATTTGGGCAGCTTCCATGAGTGTTTTCTCCATGAGATCCCCTCCTGCGCACATTTGTACAAATTCCATGCATTTGGGGGTTAGGGAAAAATAGAAAGTATGCAAAAGTACATCACCGGAGAATCCTAGCTTCGGTCCTTGTTCAATCAATCCATTGAATCTATCCCACGCTTGATCTATCCCTTCATCTTCTCCTTGCGTAAAGTTGATCACTTGTCTTCTAACATGTTGAATTTTGGATATCGAAAAGAACCGTCCACAAAATTTCTTCATTAACTCACCAATTTCCTTTCACCTCGAAAGATGCAAGTGCGTACCATCTTTTTGCTTCATCTGCAAGTGAGTATGGGAAAAGATTCCATCGAAACCAAGCTAAAGGAACTCCATCTTGTTGTACCGTATTGCATAGCATCGTGAACCACTTGATGTGTCCATATGGGTTATCCATCTGCACCCCTCTAAATAGATTTGCAGCCGCCATCTTGATGATTTGCGGCTTGATCTCGTACTCGGTGGCTTCAAGCGTCGAATCTGATTTTTGCATGTCGAAGTCCTCCGATTGCGGGCTTGCATAATCCCTTAGTGATTTTTCTCCTTCCTCCATGGGTTGGATGACAAGAGCCATCTAGACGACAAAAACAAAAACAAAACAAAGATTTTTCTAGAGAAAAAGTTAGGTGTTAGTAACCAACAAAATTAATACAAAGTTAAACGTAGCAATCTAGCTTGTTCCCCGGCAACAGCGCCAGAAAAGCTTGTTGACGGTCCTTAGGCATGCCAATTACGAACCGCAAGCGCACGGATCGGTTGTAGCTTTTTCCTTGAAGTATTCCCCTAAGGTTTATCAATCCACGAAACAAGGGATTTCTACGCTTAACCTAGCACTAATGATGTTAGCAAGAGAGTTCTTTTGATTGAATAGCGATGTATGAATCTAAGAACAATCTAACCTAATCAATGTTACGAGCGGTAGAGAGGAGTACACAAGGTATGGAAGCATTTGCCCATAGGGTCTAGGATCACTATGAGATGTAATCGCCAAGCAAGATAAAACCAATCTAATCTATCAATAAGATGCAAACCAAACTCAACACTTTCCCTCCCGCATACTGTCACTACACGAGGGTACTCACCTATCGAGCTATAGGAACATGAATCATTGATGTGATCTAGGTATGCGAAGCAACGAGCAATGCATACCCATAAAGCTGCTGGCCGGCTATTAGGATGAAAAGCACCATCAACTAAGAACATGATAGATTGATCTCACAAAAGGATTCGGCAATTACAAATCAAGATCTCCTTACAACCCCATGGACAAACAAGGACTTTACCCCATGAAGCTAAACATGACGTCGCGATCCAAGGTGTGGAAGCCTCCGGCGAAGATGAGCTCCTCGCTGTCCTCCAACTTGAGACGGCGCCCGGACGACGGGTAGGACCTCCGGCGGCGTTTCCTCCTTGTGTTTCTCTCCAATGGTGGCTTTAGATCTAATCTCCTCGATGGCTCATGCGATGAATGACTTGACGGCGCCCTCGGGGTGTGTTTTTATAGGTCTTTGATGGATGTCGGCGGCTGGAACCCTTAGGGTTTGCATTTACTTCGCGCTGAAGAAAGGGGAGCACGAACAGGCTTCGGAACGGGCTAGGCCGGCCGGCCCAGAGCCTCCAGGCCGGCCGGCCTGGGGTCTTTCTGGCTCCTCTGCTCTCCATCTTTCGCGGGCTGATCCTCCTCCTCAATCCTTATCCATGTGGGTGCTTTGGTCCACGTCATACTCCGCCAAATATGTCGTATTTCCTGCAAATTCATAACATAGTCCAAAATACAAGACATACTCGAAAACGGGGTTATTTCAGGTGCCAAGTGGCGGGTTAGTATAAGGATTAGTCCAAAACCAATGCCAAATCAGCCCTAAAAGTGTACCAATAACGACCGTCAACACCCACCTTGGCCCACACATAGCTGTGCCTGTCCTCTTACATAAGATTTGTAATGTATTGAATATATTGAATCAAATAAGATTGGTTTCGATTAATTTAATTTACTTTCTGCAAATCGAAGTGTACTCATTGATAAATATTCAGTGACTTAAATAGTATTTTATCGCAATTAAATCATTTTAAAAGTATATTATATCAATTATTATGTAGTATGGTGGTATCTTAGAATCGAGATACTGATACTATGAAATATCATATAGGATCGTGTAGAACCTTCATTTAGGATCAAGATACTATAAAAAAATTGATACTAGGTGGGATTAGTTTCATTTTGCCTGGTAGGATCGTAGTAATTTATGGGATACTGACAACCATGGTCATCGATGGTCAATGTAGCATGCATACATCAAGCAAATTTATACCCCTCTAGACAACCTTTGCAAGAAAGTGGATTTTAAACATGTTTTTTCTAATTTCATAGCATTTGCTATCGCTGCTATGGGTCTAGAATATGAATCTAGAAATCTAAAATGAATTGAAATTTGCGAAGGAGGGAGTACATTAGCATACAGATTGAACTAGATTGAAATTACTTTGAGCTGTGTCAAACTTTGAGTCTTTTCCTGTTATAGTCTTGATCAGCGTATCAGTATCTTTCTCCGATAAATAAAATATCGATTTTAATTAATAGATTCGCTTCAATAGAAGTAACATTTATTTCATAAAAAATCTATAGATTTTTTAAGATGATATTAATTAAAATAAAAATAAAAAGCAAGTAATCTGCACACGCAGGATCCCTCGTTCAAAAGCACTTCTATTAATGATCCAAGGCAATCTTGAAAATGATTAAAAATCAAAGCTGACCAATTATTTAGTAGAAATATTAAGAAAACTAGTTTATTCTGGATTCCGGGCTATTCATGTCGGGCCTGAAAGAGCGAACGCGGGCCATCGAGTATCAGGCCCGGCGCGCCATTAGAATCAGACAACCACCACCATTTCTCTTCGTGCTCATCGCCGGCGGCCGCGCCGTCGTGTCCTGTGAAGACACCTGGAAGCCTTTCTCTTCCTCCGTTTTCGTCGTCATACATCCCACCCGTATCACACCACTGGTACTGGATCGGCGTGGGGTGGGATCCATCCGGACTCGGGATTAATTTCTTCTGTCGGTAAGGAACCCTAGCTCGATTCCATGTTCCCCCAGAGTGAGTTTTTTAGGAGATTCGTCAACTTCTCTGAGCGATTAAATCAAAAGTTTCCTTTCCCCATCCAGCTAGCAATGAATTTCTTCGATGCATGGTCTAGTAGTAATCTGATCCATCATTCCATCCATCCGAGGTTCTTGTTCAGCTCGATAGCATCTTCTTCCCCAGAGCACTCCAGATCGACCTCAGTTGAGAGCGCAGGAGTTGTGAATCAACGTGCGGGTGCGGTTTATTTTCCAAAAGAAATTGGGGATTCAGCTGTCTCCCCATGCCCCACGCTAAGGCTGCCACTCAGAGCCTGTTCATGATCCAGGCAATGGCATCACAGGCTGGAGGTGGCAGAGGTGGCGATGCTGGCTCGGCGCAACGCGGGCAGATGCAGGGTTTGGCAAGACAAGGTTCTTTATACAACCTTACCCTGGATGAGGTGCAGAACCATTTGGGGGAGCCATTGCTTAGCATGAATTTTGATGAGCTCCTGAAGACTGTGTTTCCTGACGGTGTCGACCCGAACAGCACTGTCACAGGCAAGCCTGATCCGATGTCAAGCCTGCAGCGACAGGGGAGCATTGTGATGCCTCCGCAGCTGAGCAAGAAGACTGTTGATGAGGTGTGGAAGGGCATCCAGGATGGACCAGAGACCAGTGCCGTGGAAGGTGGTCGGCAGAGGCGGGAGAGGCAGCCAACACTTGGGGAGATGACACTTGAGGACTTCCTGGTTAAAGCTGGGGTTGTTCCGGAAGGACTTATGAGGGATTCAGATGATTTGACCAGCAATATGGATACAATTGGGAGCAATGTTATGGCGGCTGGCACTTCCAGTTTGAACCCTGGAGCACAGTGGTTGCAGCAGTACCAGCACCAAGCTTTGGAGTCCCAGCAGCCGAGTTTGGTGGGTTCATATATGACTAGTCATTTAGCTCCCCAGCCACTGTCTGTTGCCACAGGTGCTATGTTGGATTCAGTTTACTCTGATGGCCAGATTACTTCACCAACACTTGGTGCATTTTCGGACCCTCAGACACCTGGGCGCAAGCGTGGTGCCTCCGGGGAGGTGGTAGATAAGGTGATTGAAAGAAGGCAGAAGAGGATGATAAAAAATAGGGAATCAGCTGCACGTTCAAGAGCGAGAAAGCAGGTCTATTTCTGTTGTCCTGTTTATTTCTAATTTCTATTCTGATTGCCATTGCTTGTTATGACATTCCAATTGCAACATGAAGGCTTCATGAAATGTTGAAGGCGTGGATTTTGGTGTTTATTTTGTATTTTTGATTGACTAGGATATGATAGCTGCTAAACTATTGGACTTTCCTTTTTTCCTTCTATGTATAGTTATCAATTCATGACTATATCTATATGCATTACATTTGGCAGGCTTACACTAATGAGCTTGAAAACAAGGTATCCCGTTTAGAAGAGGAGAATGAGAGGCTAAAGAAACAGAAGGTACTTTTATCTCCTGTTATTGTGTTTTTTTTTCTGTTTCTTGTTCTTTCTGTGGAGTGTATTTAACAAAAGCATTCCACTGTCTTTATATTAAAATGTCAGTTCTTGCAGAACTGTTGTTCTTCATTGGTCAATACTTCTGTTCTACCTTAACTATTTATTCATTTCTCAGTTCATTTTTGACTTTTGGTACTCAATAGTTATGTCATGTGCTACCTGACAACTGTAATTGTTGTATGATGCTTTCGAGATTTATATCTCTTCCTCATCCGCGATGGATGACATGCTACAGTTATTACATTTTTCTTTCAGTCGTGGATGAACAATTTTGAAGTTAGTCAACCAGGTTTTTGTTGTTGTTTCTACAACATCACACTGGTGTTCATATTGTTTTGGTTGAGAGAACCTAATGGGCATCGGACAACATCTGCGGTTGCACCATAAATTACTATATTGAGATGAGCGATGGCGTTACCTTTGTTTTGACAGCCAAAAGCATTGCTTTTGCTTAGCATTGGATACATGGGTAATGGGTTATCTCGAGAAATTTTGTTACAGTCATCTTTATACTTTTTTTTTGTCTTATTTCGCACTTGTCAGATTTGTTATGTCACAATGTTATGACCTCACAATCCATTTCTTTTTAAGCCTAGCTCAATGAGATTGTGATGCTCCTTTTCTATTGTGGTGATGCGTCAATTTTTGGCAGCATGAAGTAATTGAGTATTTGAGCTGCATGCTGCTTTTTTTTTCTTGACAGTGGGAAAACTTTAGCGCTCTACTTGCATACGATGGTGCTTATAAATTTTTTCTAGGATTTGATTCACGATGATGTAATTGCTAACATTTTTTTTTTTTGCTGGGGGGCCTTATACTTCACATTGTTTTCAGGAGTTTGATGAGATACTGAGCTCTGCTGCTCCTCCAGAACCAAAGTATCAGCTCAGGAGAACAAGTTCAGCCGCCTTTTGATCTTGGATAGCGACAGTGCTCGTAGTGGATTTTTGTACATTATACTAGGGTTCTACATATATAGTTTGCTTCATTGGGTTAGAAACATTTGATAGATTGGTTATAGATTTTCCCCAGCCCGGTGATTCAGTGTATGTAGATCGGTAGCAACCCGTAGCATGTCCCGGCTGATCATTTCCGAGGCGCTTGTCAGTATGTAAATCTTCTAGACACATGCTCAAGTTCTGAGAGCTTATTCTGGGAAAGTATTCGAGTATTGCCCAAGTTTACCTCTTACTTCTTTTTTCTTCATTTTTTTTTGAGCACGACTTCTTTTTTCTTCATTTGTACAGACCATTGTGTTTGACTTTAATGAACATCTACACTTCATTTTTCAGTTAACATTTGTCGTGTGGGAATCCGGCAGGCAATGCCGCTGCCATTCTCACGGTTCATACGCAGCTCATCGCTCATAATCATAACATCTTGAGATCACTTCGGAGCCTACTGCCTGGCATATTGTTTCCCATTTGTGATTTGATTGAACTCGCTTGGCCTTTGGTTGCTTGCATGAGCCCGCTTGGACTGTGGTCGTCTTGGCGATGAGATGTGGCTTGCATCCTAACCGGTTAACATTGATGGACTCATAAGCTTGTTTCGTCCTTGTCAGCGTGGTGATCGACGGGTATGGGGTTAGTGATCGGCCAATGGCGTTGGCGTGCAGGTTGCCAAGACGTGGTGGCATGCAATCAGCGCTAAAGCCAAAGCGTCCACGACGAGGGTCTCTCGCGACGTGATGCAGGGTCGAGGAGGAGATCTGCCGGGGCGCGCGCTGCTGGATTGCACGAGGAGCCAATGATTCGGGCGGGGTGGGGTGAGGCGCAACGCATATGTTGTGCACTCATCATCAGTTCGCGTCTTCGCGACTTCCTCACCCGATTTCGTGGCGCTTTCCTCTCTAACTCATCATCCAATCCAAGAGCAGTGACCTGTGAGCGCGCGGCTTCGTCAAGCTCAGACGTGCCAGCGTGGCGAGATGACGGCATCGGTGAGATCAGCATCACAGTTCCAACGTCCAGTGCGTGAGTACTGAGTACCAAAATCTGAAAATGAACAGTCGAACAAAAGGGTTTTCTGAATTCTGATTGCCGAGAATCGAAGAACCACTACAAGAAAACGCTGCCGGATCAGGGCGCGATCTTTGGTCCCCCATGTGGCGCGCACGACGCTAGCTTGCTCTCGAGCTCGAGGACGACGAGCACCGCTGCACGCTGGTTAGGTGCCGATGGAGACCGTACGAGTCCAGCTCGCAGCCACTCGTCACATGCCGTCGCCATCGCAGCCCACACTCCTCACCATCACTCAGCCACTGGAAACCTTTCCTCTCGCAATCACCTGGCAGCTCTCGTCTCGTAGCAAGTGGCTCGCCTCGCCACAAGCAAGCACGCATCCCGGCCGGCCATGAGATCCATCGCCGTCGCCGCCTGCGCTCCCTTCATCTGTGCCCTGCTACTCCTGCACTGCCTGGTCTGCGCACCAAGAGCAGCAGCAGCAGCGGCAGCTCGTGATGCCTCGGCATCGAGAGACAGCTTACGCTTCCGGTTCCAGCCACGGAAGCTGCTGCGGGTCGCGGTCGCGAGAGCAGGCGGCACGCAGCTGCTGAATTCTGCAGCGGCAGCGGCAGTGGAGGGCCGCGGCGTCGGCGTCGGCGTCGAAGCGAGCCTGAAGAAACAGACGCCGAGCAAGTCGAATCCGAAGCAGAATTAGCACGACCTGCTGATTGATGATCGAGGAATGGGTTGGGGGAGGTCTCGGGTGTCTGTAGATAGATTTGCTTACTGAGCCCTTTTTCTTTGTAACTCGCGACAGGTTAGGAGAGCTGATCCCTTTGTTTTGTTTTGTTTTAATTTGGTCTCTTGATTCTTGCAGCTTTGGCAAATTTTGATGACATTTCACGTCAAGACCCATGGGATGAAAAAGCATGTTTTCTCTTCGTTCCAGTATCTTGGTCAGATAGTGAAATTGTACTTGTTGTTGCTGTTTTTCTTCTCTGCTGGCTCAAAAACCAACCTCATAGGCTGAAGCCCTGAAACAATCTCTGAACGAGAACCTTTCTTCTTTTTTGAAGCACAGTCTGAACTCAAGAAAGTATGAATCTCCTCCTTCACTTATTTCGCTGTCTTTTCTAGAACACCACACCACTCGCGTAGTGTTCAGATTGTTTGGTTCTGAATCTTAAAACCAGCAATGGGAGGGGAACAGCTCCATAGATACGAAGGACATAATAAGCCACATCACAAATTAGAATTTTTGCTAATTTCACATGTGTCTTCTCTCAGTCCGTTTCTCTTCCAGCCTACCACAAGGAGATTGATGCATCCAAAGACCAAAGCGCACAACATTCGATGCACACGCCGGCATGTGCTCGACCCGTTTCAGGTCTATGAAAAACTTCAATCACCAATTCAATTCCGTTCCGTCCTTGCCATCACAATTTTAGAGCAACGCGCATCGCTGATCATTCGTTAATCGATCGCGTTCCACCGCTTCGCCTGCCGGTGGGCCCGGAAGGCAGCGGGGCTGGTCAGAGCGCAGGCCTCCGCCTTCCGATCGGCACTCGACGGCCCGTGACCGTCACCGCGCGTTCCTCACGTGAACGCTCGGCTCCACCATCTCCTCTCGCCTCCCCTTCCAGTCCCCCGCCACCGGCGCCGCACGCCCCCGTACTCCCGTCCTCCTTCCAGGAAGCTGGCGGCGTGGAAGAGGGGTCCAGTAGGAGGGAGCGGGCAAGATGATCGGCGTCGGGAAGGCGAAGCAGTACGCCAACGTCCTTGACAAGCCCCTCAGCCGCGGCAGGCAGGAGGTACGCGCCGTCCCCGCCTCGGATTCCCCTCCGGATCTGCGCGCGCACGGCCACGGCCACCCCGGATCCCGCGCTCGTGATGTAGATCTTCCTTGTGCAAGCGTTTCACCGCGCTGGACAGGCGACCCCTTTTAGCTCGTTGCTCTCCCAAAGGTTGTGTTAGGAAGGCGGTACGGATTTAGCTTGAGATGTAGCTGCCCGGGCCGTGGTTAATGAGGTGCTCTGTTTCTCTTGATCATTTTAGTTCAAGCAGATAATTGGTCCACTGGATAGCTTGGTGCTTTTGGTTGCAATCGCTTGAATTTACCTCAATTCAATTTTACTCCTCCTGGCCACGAGTGAGTGTTGTCTTCATGCCCCAATTTCTACTGCAGCTTACGTGTAAATCTACTAAAATTACAGTGCTATTGAAGACTATTTTTTTTGGAACTAATATGCTCTTTACATTTTTCATCTTTGGATGTCTACTTATTTCATATTGATAATTTAGCTGAAGAGTTTAACTGCACACATTTTAAAACAAACCTTACATTTGACTAGAGGGAGAACATTCATGCTAATCGGAAAGTGAAGAACAAAAATGCTGATCTCGTTTTTTACCAGGTTATTTTGTGAAGTTCATTGAAGTGGACCTAAACTGTAGTCATTGCTTATAAGCAAAAAAAAAAGTAGTAAATGTGAATTATGTTTTCTTTTTGTCTGTCATTCTAGAAGGGACAAATTCAGTCGCGATCAGAGTTTGTATAACGGGAAGGAAAACATCATCTCAACTGTTAATGCTTGTTTAAATTAGAATCCTCACTATTTTTCCAAACCTATAGAGTGTGTACTATCATAATGTGTTTGCTAGATGAACAGAGCTGCATTTTTATTGAATTTGAGATTTGTTATAGAATTTTAATTTCCAAGAGCTCAGTTTGTTTGTTCATATAAAAACATTGGATCATAGGGGGTCAGTTTTGTTTTGGTTGGAGTGGCACAGAAGTGTTAATCACACTGCATACTTGCTTCATCGGTTCCAACATCTTGAAATAATCTCCACCCACGGAGTTTGATGTGAAGTTTAAAGAAGGATAATGAACTGAAGTCCTAAAGGGTGGATCGTATGAGAGCGAACCTAAGAACACTTAAAATGAAAGGATTGAAACTAAATTCTCCTAGTTTCTCTGAATCTGATACCATTAACAGCTGCAACACCATACTGCCAGCCTACCAGACTATCAAATTGATGCAAGCCATTCGCTATTATTAAATGGATGGTGGTAGCATGGGATTGTAGGCTCTCAAAGCCAGCCAGACACAATATAAGATCTTTTTGTCTTTTGGTTATGAACCTAAAGGTTTCTGACTGGGCACACCAGCCTTGCCACTGGCCATCTGCACCATGATCTCAGTGCCCAAATTCATGGCGGAGGACAGTAGAAAATAGGGACTAAAAGAAGGATAAGTGAACATGTTGAAGGACCCTCAAAATCATCATATATTTAGGGAGAAAATACAAAACTGCCATTTGACCCAGTTCACCAAGTTTAAGTACCCAACCCCCTCCTAATTTTGCAATGCATCCAGTGTCCAAATGTGATCACCTCCAAAAGAATATATTGTTGCATAAATCAATTTTTGACATTCTTCTTTGGAGCATTTAGGTTTCCTTGGGACGTGCTTATTAACGGCCAGGGGCTTGTTGCTTATCTCTTTGGTAAAACACTCTTTAGTTATTGCCATATTTTGCAATTTGAGCGGTCAAAAGCTACAATAAGCTTTACTCATGGGCTTGATATCTCTAGGATTTCTGTTACGTAACTAAGGAAAGTTGTGTCTTTATCGTGGCCTTTTTCGTTGGATTATATACTAAGTGAATTTCTATTGTCTGTAGGTCAGTCTGAGTGCGTTTGCATTCTTGTTCTCAGAATTGGTTCAGTACAACCAAACACAAGTCGACAACATTGCGGAGCTGGAGCGGAGGTAGTTTCTATTTTGTGTATATTGGTCTGATGAATCTGTAGCGATGTTAATTGACTACTTGCTGTCATGTTGCCTTCTTTCAACCTTGTCTTGAATTATATGTGGTAAAATCCTCTCAATCACCACATGCTACTACGTTATACAAAGACGACGTAAATTTATTCTTTAAATTTTATCCATTGACCTATATATTCTTCTGGGCTACATATTTTTCTTTTGCTTTGTGCTCAGACTGGAGGATGCTGGTTATGCTGTTGGTGCAAGGGTCCTTGAACTTCTCTGTCACAGAGAGAAGGTTTGGCACCATTTTTTTTTGGCTAGCATTATATATTAAGTGTTGTAAAAGGCTGAAATGAAACATTTTCTTGGCTCCATGTTTGCAAACAACATTTTAGTGTCTTATTTCTTTTCAAAAATAGTTTTTTTTTGAAACAGAACTTACTCTTTGGACCTCAAATCTGATATATCAAATAGGGATATCCAAGAAACGTAGATTTAGTATAAACCATAGTGAATTTTCATGAACTAATTGAATAATAACTGCTAGTGTCACTGTATCAGCTTGTCTTTTTGATAAACTATATAGGATGGAATGTCAATATGCTGTAATATTTGTAAAATGCTCTGTTGATTTGAAGAACTAATCTCCATTTTATTATATATGTGCCTTTTGTTTCTTTTCCTTTTTTTTCCATTTTGAGGTAGTGATGTTATTAAAGTTTACTTGTTATTATTTCAGGGGAATAGGCGAGAAACACGACTTCTGGGGATTTTATCATTTATTCACAGCACTGTATGGAAGGTCCTATTTGGGAAGGTAATATGTTACTGGTGACTGTCTTTCTGATTCCTATTCGATCTTACGATGGAGGGATTATCATTATTGGTGTTCTTTGAGCTTTGCTATTGGCGAGGAATTGCTATGAACGTTGCAGCATTTTCTGGTTTATTCCATCAAATAAATAGCTAACAAACCTCAAAGATAATGGCCACAGTAGCCTAAGACTTGCACATGAGCAACAACCTGCTGCATGCCGCAAACTGACCTTTGACTCTTAATTGAAAACTAGCTAGACTCTGACTGAAGCTATTGGCATTTATTTGCTGATTCCACCAGTTGGTTTCTTATGTTGTCAGGTGGCTGACTCACTTGAGAAGGGAACGGAACATGAGGATGAATACATGATTAGTGAAAAGGAGCTTCTTGTTAACCGGTTTGATGACCTCGAATGACTTCATAATATTTTTCTTTTTCCTAAAGGCCGAAAATGTGATATTTTGTTACCAATGTTTTGGCAGGTTCATTTCGGTGCCAAAAGATATGGGAGCATTCAACTGCGGAGCCTTTGTTGCAGGAATTGTAAAGGTAGGATTTCCAATCCCCATGTGCAACCATTGATCTTATCATTTGACCTGAGCAATATTTCAAATTATCCTGTAACTTTTTGTAGGGTGTATTAGATAATGCTGGCTTTCCTGCAGTAGTTACTGCACACTTTGTACCAATTGAAGGCCAGCAAAGGCCAAGGACAACAATCTTGATTAAGTTTGCTGAGGAGGTAAAAGAATTCCTTATTGTTTGATGTTATTTGCTCTTTTGCACGTGAATGGTGTTTATGTTATTTTTTACTAGACTCAGAAACGATTGAAATTTTTGTGGTATTGGAAAATTAGTGACTGTGATAACTCTGTACAAAGACCATTATCAGTCATTATACGGCTGGACAACTGATTATTGTCACTAACTGAAATTCACAACACACAATCTACTCTAACAAACTAAGTTTTTGTCTATGCCGAGCCTAAATTATTTGATTTATCTATAAGCCACTAAATTTTGCTCTCCCCCTTTCTGAAGAGATTTGGTTTCAGATATCAACATGATGTCTAACATTATTGAAATAGTTCCATGCATATTTATTGGTCAATGGTCGAGAAATTTGACCACGTGCATTTTATAATCAGTTGAGCTATGCTACAATAAATTGATGTAAATATATTCTTTTCAGGTTTTGCACCGAGAAGCAAGACTTGGCTGAGTTTTATGCTATGCATGTACACCAAACCTTTTTTTCTGATCTATTTGTGAGGTGAATCTTTGCTGTGAAGTTTGGTGGTTTCTTGTACTGATTTATGTAATAGTAGGTTGAGAATACAACTATACGAGTGATGAAAGTGTGATTGCATGGGCTTCATCATTCTTGTTGGAATTCCAAATGTAAGGCATTGGTTTGTCTACGAAATCCTCTCCTGTATTAGATACTTTTCCTTGACTTTCACCTTATATAAAAGGAATATTTCATCTTTGACAAGTCTTTGTTTTCCTATGCTGCAACCTGGCAGATTGTTATATTTTGAGCAAGTAGCAGGTCAATTACATTTTTCTTGTTTTTCCTTGATCAGCCAAATATTTCTTACATATGATATATCCATTTAGGCGTGGTGTGCCAAAAGAACATAGGTAAAAGTAATGGTGTATTACTTTATTTCTTTTCCCATGTCTTGTCTATTATTCTCAAAAAGTATGTCCAGTTTTCACTTATTCTAGTATCTTTTCTGTGAGTATTTAAAAATATCACACTATTTTTTACCGATCAAATTGCAATCCATACTTTGTCAAAATGTTAGTTCTCTGCCTGGTCGAGTTTTAAAAAGTTTGCATATGGTTTAAGTGGGACTTGATTTTTAGTGCAACAAACACTTGTAAAATGGCAATAATTTTTTGCTACTCTCTCTGTTTCAAACTGCAAGTTGTTCTGGTTTTTTTTGGTTACATAGCTTTTGCTATGCACCTAGTTGGCATATCTCGCTTCAAAGATAGCACTACTCGATCTCTACTGTACATGATGAGAACACCATCCGGATGTGCCGTACGTACCTCTTTGGTTGGCTGCTCAGTTCCGACTATGCCAACGTTTCCCGCTTCTTCTTCACTTGCTGCTGCCTTAACTTTCTTGATTCCTATACCCCCAAAAGAAGGGAAATGAAAAAGGAAAAAATGCCAGGAATTAACAAGCATACATGTTTCTTCTGTGAAAAAAAGACAAAGAACAAACGTGCGTGCTTTAGCATCAGGAAGATGTGTTTCAGGTTAACTTGCACATGACATTGTAATCTATCTCTTGGTAGATCTACTATAATCTGGATCTATTCAAACAAGTAGATGTCCGTGCTAATATATATAGTGATAGTTCCACATGCCACGCAATGAAAAGAGCAAGTTTAATTTATTCGCACACAACAAGACAACAAGAAAGGATTAACAAGGAAGAAATAAAAGAGAGACAAAACTAGCTTAATTAGATACTAGCTAGCAGTACCAAAAAAAAAGGGTAGCCAGTTCCTTGGATTTCTCTAACTGATGAAATAGACGAAAACAGCTAACAGCGTACGCGGTACCCTTAATTTGCTTGGAATAAGAAGAAGATGCGCGATGGGATCCCAAAACAATGCAAGCGAGGAGGAGGAGAAATGCAAGCGAGTTCTACTACTACCTCTGTACAGGATGGAGGAGGACAGGAGGACAGGAGCGAGGAGCCACCGTTCGACGGGCCGGGAGAGGAGAATGTGGGATGCAGCCCGGCTCTGTGTATTCTGCTGCTCGTCGTCGTCAGCCGCGCCCGGCCCGGCCCACGAGTGAGAGCGCACTGCATTCATCGTCGTCTGGTGAATCGAGGTTGCTGGTGATCCTTGGGGCGCCAGATTCCTGGATTCCTGGCGATGTGGTGGCCTTCGGCCATTTCCTGCCTGGGCGTTCAGCGATTAAAGAGCACGTTGATGTACTCGATGTGCTGCTCTTGGAGGCAATCAAAATCTGTGAAGTTCCATCGTCAGAAAGGGAGGTCGGCTTCAAGCTTCCAGTGGCTCCGACCGCCGGCGACGAGGACGACCGGGAGGTCTTACAAGGACGGGATTGTAATTTTCTTTTTCTTCAAGGGTCCCTTTGTAAGAACTGGAATGTAATCTTTATGTGAAATATATTTCCCGGTTTCTCAAAAAAAAAAAAGAGCACTTTTTTCTGCAAAAAGCAGAAAAACTTGAGGAAAGTCAGATATACACTGGGAAGTGAGAACTGCTGCAAGTCATGGCCGTGAACCAGTAAAATCGGCGGCAGAACCGGGCTCGCATCTGTTTCGCCCTCGTGGTAGTGGTATGCCATGTTTGGATGTGTGAGTTAAACTTTAGGAATGATTAAAAGTTTAGCTAGCTAAACTTTAGCCCATACGTGTTTAGAGGCATATAGCTAATGGATAGAATTAAAGTCAGTAAAGTGTCACTTCTATCCTTGTTTCTCCCTTCTTCATAAAAATTAGTGGCATTTTCGCCTTCTTCCCAATGTACTAGTTCCCATTAGCACACATGAGCTCCTTTTTCTTAGCTAATGTTTTTTCACATTTTTGGAGCTTGCTAAATTTTAGCTCACCCATTTGACCTCATGTTTTGAATGGACTAGTGCTAAACTTTTAGTTAGCTAACCTTAGCCTTTGGATCCAAACATGGCCTAAGTGTGTAGCAAGGGGAAATGATAAGAATGCTGGAGCTAGATCGGGTGACTGCATTAGGCCTTGTACATTAAATGAAATACTAACGGTAATGCTTTTGTGAGAACGTCCGATGCTGATTGAAAATAGCAGCTGCAGTTATCCACGTGTCAAACTCTCCCGCATCCTTATCCTTTACCCGACTACCCTTCTTTTCCTTCAACAAGAAGTTCCTCTCCCTTCTTGCTCTCCCCCCACACATGAACACGACCCTCCTTGATAAAAAAAAAAACACGACCCTCCTCTAAGCAAGTCGCTTCAACATCTGTTCCTCACCGCAAGTTTCCTCCGCCCCACGCACTGCTGCAAACCATGCGCCCCCGTGGTATTGCAACTCCTCGGACCACACCGCAACGACATCCCCGACTCCAACAACTACAATAGATGCTCAATCTTCTACACCATTGCCTTGTTGTCAAGGCCTACTTATGCCCACTCCATCCTCCCCCTACATCCTCGCAAGCAATCAACTACCTCCAAGCCGGCCCCCTTAAGTTTGTCCAGGGTGGCAGGAGCGTGGATGACCTAGCGCTCAAGATTAAATTTTTGTATGGTGCAACAATTTATTTTAGATGTTCGCTGCCTTTTTTTCTCTCTCTTGGGGGATTTGTTCACGTTTTGCTTGCACGTTGCAGCAGCTTGATTTGAATAATGTTGTAGACACGGATTTATTTTGTTACTTGTTGACGATCAAAATTGGCACGATGGAGGTTTGCTTACAATCTGGGCAAACCGGTGAAACCGGTTTTAGAAACCTGTAGGACCGAATTTTGTAACATTGTCAAATTAGCCTTTTTATTGCACCATTGTGTAGCTTGCTTCGAGATGATCGAAATGCATATATAGAAAGTCCGATTTGGAGTTCGGATGAGAGAGTTATGGCTCAGGGAAGATCTTCATCTGGACAAAACCGGTGAAACCGGTTTTGAAAATAGGTAAAACCGTTTTGGTTACTATATCTGATATGGCGACACAAACCGGTGGAACCGGTTTTAGGCAGAGTCCTAGTAGATTTGGAGATCCGTGTGGATTACGACTTGTAAAAGGATTTCCTTACGGGGCAAGACCTCCCCACCCTATAAATATAAAGGGCCACGGCCGATTGAGGGTTTATCCAATCGATAAAATACAAGTATCTTTACTTTTTATCCCTTCCAAACCCTAATTTTTCCAACCCCCCCTGCTATTCGTACTTTGTCTCTACGGCGTTTGACGGCGTTCTGAGTGGCCTGCCGATCTCAGAACAACCCTAGGCGCGCCAGCCCTGACGGGGTCCCTCCCGGGCCGGCGTTCGTAGGTCGACGCAGCAAACCCTAGGAAACCGGTTTTACCAGTTTCTCAAACCGGTTTTACAGGTTTTGGCTGGGTGTGCTGCAGGTGATCGATCCGTTGCGGATCCGCGCGAACTAGCGTGATTTTCGGTGTGTTGGCCAGAAAAAGCATCAACACATTTTTGGCGACTCCGCTGGGGACAGAGATCTTGGTTTTTATAACCGGTCTACCTAACCCTAGCTAGATGGGCTCTATTTCAGATCTGAATAAGAATGATATCGTTGCACTCTCCATGGAGGAGCTCGACGAAGAGGAGCGTCAGAAGTTTGAAGCAGCCCAAGAATTTTTCAAGAATCAATTTCTGATGGGGCTCAGGAAAGATCGCCAGGGCACGGTATCAAGAACACAAGATTTTGTGATGCCCGTGTTCAGGATGGATAATCGAAAGATTGAGGTAATACCCACTGTAAGCAATTCACCGTCTACTTCGATTGGTCAACCTGTAATTACTTTTGATTCTGTGCATAAAAAAAGGTTGGATCTTTTATCTGCATTATCAAAACAAATAGATCGATTAGAAAAGGGTAATTGTGTTAGTAATTCTATTTCTTATGATATTCCTCATATTGAGCAACATGAGAAAGTTCAGACTAGTTCATCGGCTGTACTAGAGGAATTTCCTAAAAATTTACAGTATAATATGCCGATAAACTTTATTCCAGAGCAAACGATGCCAAGATCATTACAACTGCCGATTACGGCACAAGCGGTCAGACCGGTTCATGAAACCGGTCAAACCGGTTTCTTGGTGTCATCTCCTGGACAGTTTGAAACAATGCATTGTGTACCATTAAATTATATGCCTCATATTACTCAGTCAGTACCATATGTTGCTACAATGCATCAAGAATTAAATTTGACAGATTTAACATCGGTTAGACAGCAAGAGAATGAATCTGTTTCTGAATATATTAGGAGATTCAAAGAAATAAAAAACCGTTGTTATGATTTGTCAATTTCTGATAAAGATCTTGCTCGTATTGCTGTTGATGGTTTAAGATCTATCATTAAAGAAAAACTTGAAAGCTTTAGTTGTCTTTCAATCAATCAAGTTTTAGTAAGGGCATGTTGCATAGAATTGCAAATCAATAAAGAAGCTTTTAGAACTCATCAGTCTAGTTTACATGTGAAAAATAATAGTTTGGACGATGGGAGAAAAAGTGATTATGTTGCTGAATTAGTTTGGCCTTCAGAAGATAAAGCATATACATGTCCATCTCTTGAGCTGATTCCTAAGGATCGGCAAGAACAAATGCGATTTAGTTTTGATGTTTCTAAATGTGATCGTATATTTGATGAGTTGTTAAAATATGGGAACATCAAGATATCTCACACTATACCTCCGCCTGAAGAATTGAAAGGGCGTGCATATTGTAAATTTCATAATTCCTTTTTGCACGCTACTATTGATTGCAATATTTTCCGTCGGCAAGTGCAATCGGCCATAAATCAAGAACGATTGGATTATCATGAGATGCCAGTGGATAATGTTTCTCTTTCTGTCAACACTGTTGATGTACAGCAACCTAAGATATTGGTTCGGCCGAATCAAGCTGAAGCAACCAAAGGAAAAAAATGTAATCATCGGTGAGGAGAAACCTAAAAATTTGAAAAGCAAACAAATGATCAGAGAAGTGTTGTCTGAGAAGACTCTTGATGGTAGAGAAACTTTCAAAGTCACTACAAGAGTTTTGGAACTCGGGGGGGCAAGGATTTTTGCAAAAACCGTTTGAGCCTACTGCACAGGCCAAACCGGTAAAACCGGTTTCTGAAACCAATAAAACCGGTTTTGGACATCACCAGACCCAGCCCAAACCGGTAAAACCGATTTCTGAAACCAACAAAACCGGTTTTGGGCAGCACCGTCATAAAGTGTTTAAAACTGGGCGTCCCGAGGTTTAAGCTTCAAAACTAAACTTGGAGAAGCATGAGGAGGTATATACAAAGAAGAAATCAACCTATGATGAGCTATTGTCCAAGTATATGAATCAAAAGGCCGTTACTAGTGATCGGCTGGTAAAAAAGAGAACATGGTCACCTACGCATCAAGGGAGACATACTTTATCTCAGAAGGGAGTTGCCAAGCAACAGGGTGATTTTGTCACGTTGCATCCTCTTCAAAGTTCACATCAAGACATGTCATGGATTTCTCCAACTTATTCTAATTTTTCATATCCGGCATATGATTTTAATAATATGTGGTGGCCATATTATCCTATGTTGTACTCACCTTTTTATAGACGATGTGATGCATTTAATAAGCCGGTTTATGATGAGATGCTGCATTTTACACATGACCGTTTGACACCTTGTCAATCAGGTCGAGGCCAGCAGATCAAATCCGGTGGCACCGGAATGCCAAACCGGTTGCACCGGTTTTCCCAAGGAAAACAGGCAGCTCCTTCAAAACAGGTTTATTGTATCAAGAAGAAGGAAGGAGATCTGCAGAATATAGATGATGGTCTAGAAAAGACTACTGATAATGATGTCACACAGGTTGAGGGCATTGATGTGATTTAAAAGGACGACGGTAAAAGACCAATTGTAATTGACAATAAGGTTGAAACGTCGGTCCAAGAGAATGTTGCTGCTGTTCATGGTGAGAACAATGAAATTGATAATAATATTTCTAAATATTTCTTGCCAAGATGGTGTCCTCCAAGTTTAACTCCCACACAAAAGAGGAAACTGCAGCGGCTTCGATTTAAGGAGAATAAGGAGAAGGAATTGGAGAAACAGAAGAATGAAAATTTTAGCAAGAATAGACCAATGATTCCTCCGAAGGAGTGGAAGATCAAGCCTGGTATTTGCTCAGCAGCAAAACCGGTGGAACCGGATTCAAAACCGGTAGAACCGGTTTCCACGACAACAGAGGATGATCTAGTTAACACAGTGCAGGTTCCTCTAATTCCCAATATTATTTCTCCTGGTTCAATTCATTGCAATGAGAAATTGTCATCGGATTCCCAGAATAAGGACGATGAACAATTTTTGGACTATGAGTCATCCTCTGAGCATATGAATATTAATGTTGATGTGTTGCACATGCCTTCGGAGAAGGGGATGGCTTATTTTGATTTTGGGCCACAAGAAGCTATTTTTCAGAAGCCCAAGGATAATGATGATCATCTGAAAGCTTTATATATGAAGGGTTATATCAAAAGAAGACCAATTTCTCGAATGCTGGTTGATAGTGGAGCAGTTGTTAATTTGATGCCTTATACTTTATTCAAAAAATTGGGATGTTCAGATGATGAGTTAATCCAAACCGATATGGTTTTAGCTGGTGTGGGAGGAGATGACCCTATGAATACTAAAGGAATTATTTCTATGGATCTCACCATTGGAAGCAAGACATTGGTCGTCGCATTCTTCGTCGTTGAGACCCAAGGTAAATTTAGTTTGATTTTGGGACGTGATTGGATACATGCGAACCAGTGTATACCTTCTAGCTTACATCAAATCTTGATACAATGGATAGGCGATAAACTAGAACTTGTGCATGGTGACACATCGGCTTATATTGCAACTGATGGTTTTATTAAAAGTGTGCATGGTAATTTTAAGTGCTTAACAGGAGTAGACGTTTCACAATGTGAATTTATAAGGTCTACACGAGATGGTTTTATTCTTTGCCATAGTAAAACCGATTGAAGGTCGATTAGATCACTTTTGCATAAATTGAATGAATATAAGTATAGAGTGGTTGCAGCAAAGAATTAAACACTATCGGGCATATGAAAACGATATGTGTAAAATTGTTAAGCAAGATTTTGAAAGAGATGGCCGATAATTTGTGTTATCGCCATTAGAGAGAAAAAGGCCGATGGATTATGTGTTAAGCATCGCCCCAGTGTTGTTTTTGTGTTCGTATGTTTTCTGCTACGCAAGCTTTACCAGAAAACAGGGGGGGCATATGTTGACGATCAAAATTGGCACGATGGAGGTTTGCTTACAATCTGGGCAAACCGGTGAAATCGGTTTTAGAAACCGGTAGGACCGGATTTTTTAACATTGTCAAATTAGTCTTTTTATTGCACCATTGTGTAGCTTGCATCGAGACGATCGAAATGCATATATAGAAAGTCCGATTTGGAGTTCGGATGAGAGAGTTATGGCTCAGGGAAGATCTTCACCTGGACAAAACCGGTGAAACCGGTTTTGGAAATAGGTAAAACCGGTTTTGGTTACTATATCTGATATGGCGACACAAACCGGTGGAACCGGTTTTAGGCAGAGTCCTAGTAGATTTGGAGATCCGTGTGGATTACGACTTGTAAAAAGATTTCCTTGCGGGGCAAGACCTCCACACCCTATAAATATAAAGGGCCACGGCCGATTGAGGGTTTATCCAATCGATAAAATACAAGTATCTTTACTTTTTATCCCTTCGAAACCCTAACTTTTCCAACCCCCTCTGCTGTTCGTACTTCGTCTCTATGGCGTTTGACGCGTTCTAAGTGGCCTGCCGATCTCAGAACAACCCTAGGCGCGCCAGCCCTGACGGGGTCCCTCCCGGGCCGGCGTTCGTAGGTCGACGCAGCAAACCCTAGGAAACCGGTTTTACCGGTTTCCCAAACCGATTTTACCGGTTTTGACTGGATGTGCTGCAGGTGATCGATCCGTTGCAGGTCCACATTGTGTGAAATTTTTTTTACATGGTTTGACCAAAAGTATTTTTTAAATTGTGTTTGTTGTGTCCACAGGGGGATGGTCAAGCCCTCAACTCTGACGGGTGGGTCCTCGGTGAGAGGTTTGTGAGGGGTACGTGGGTACAACTTCAGGTGAGAATTGACATCAATTTGCTCGCTCTTTATAGTATAGACTAGCCAGGCGGCCCGCGCGGCACGCGCGTGCTGTTAAATGATTTCTCATTCTATTACCCATTCTACGTTGAATAATAGGAAAAAAACCTTCATATTTTTCATATTTAAAATATAAAAATGTAAAATTTTATTTTTTTCTTAATGGATGCATATTTGTACAAAACACTAATGACAAGGGGAAAAGTTATATATGCTTCCTCGCGTTTTGTTAAGGACCTAAACGTGACACACTCTGGTTGCCATGAGCATCCAAAATTATATGAGCATTTAAAATATGACAAGTGGAAGTAGAAGTTTTTTTCCTGGCTCGTCCAAATTGCAAACAAAATCAATATGGGCATTTAAAATTATATGACAAGCAACGGTTAAGTTTTCCTTTGCCATTGCAGATTGCAAACAAAACCAATATGAGCATTTGAAGTTATACTTTTGACCATTAAATTATTAATGCATCAACTGATGATGGATTACTAAGATTTATATTATAATATAAAACTAATACCACCTACAAGCTCTATACTTCGAGGTACATAATTCTTAGTACATTCAAGATTTTCACGAATGCGCAAATCAAAAGTTGTACACTTCAACTTCACACTTGGCCTAGAGCACTCAATACAGTTGTGATCATTAGCTTTGTAATTCAAGTGGCTATCCTGAACTCCTGACCAACACACTCACTGTATTGCTAAAAAAATACGCTATTCTGATAAAAAAATGCTAAATATTCATGGTCTCACTGCAATTCACATGGGAATTTCTCCGCTGATTGATGTATGAAAAATTATCACTTGCAACAACAGTAATACCTGATCGATCTTTTTTGTCCTCCATGTCGCCAGCAGCGAAGAGCCGAAGACCCCATCACATTGGTGTTAGTGGAGCCTCGCTTGGTTGCCACATATCCACCTGGATCGAGCTCGAGCTGCTGACCGAGGAAATTGGTCCCTAGCTCGTGCCCAATGGCAAAGAAGAGGCCAGCCACTTGAAGATCCGATACCTCACCGCTCACCAGGTTCTAGACCTTGACGCCAGCTGTGATATCCTGACCCAAGGTTTAATAGGATTGATAGAATACTCATACCAACAAGTTGCAACTTTTTTTTCCGGAAGCTCATCTCGAAAGAACTCCGAGGTTAAGCGTGCTTGGCCTGGAGCAATTTCAGGATGGGTGACCGACCGGGAAGTTCTTCCCGGGTGCGCATGAGTGAGGACAAAGTGCGCAGAAAAGACTTGTGTTGGTCTGTGAGGGGATTCTTGAGTCCTAGAGAGCTGCCAGGCGTAAGCGGGCCCGGACCCGGGGGGTCGGGACGTTACACCAGCACATTTGGGCAAGAGATGAACGAGCTCTACAGCAAGCGTGATGATATCAAGCGCATGTTGTGGACGCCACCAAGCGCCAGGGCATGAAAGCAACAAGGCAGGTCATGTAGGCTTGGAGTGTGTAGCCGTGCTCGAGGACACCGCAGTGCAACGGGGAGCTGAAGCGGGAAAGCTTCGCGCAGCTCCACAGCGCGTCGAGCGCGTCGTGCCCCGGGCAAGAGCCCTCCAAGATCGTCGCGGCGTCGCCCGTCCTCGACGGCTACGACAAGACGTTCATTGCGCTCGGCTGCAAGGTGTACCGCTCATCGATCGAGTGCGCTTCGGTGTTCCTTTGCCACCCTTTCCTCCACAATCACCACCACGCGGGGATCCACACAAGCCTCTGTGGTTATCCCTCACGAGCCTGATCATGACCACCCCCTGCCGCCTGTCACCAAGCCGCCGGTGGACGTGCCTGATCAGAAGCCGCCGGTGGACGTGCTGGAGCACAAGCCTCCGTCGACGCCGGTGTACACACTGCCATCGACTCCGGAGTACACGCCAGGTCATGTCGATAGAGTGGCTCGGTCGGTGGCGGCTGCCGGCTGCCCTCCACGGCTCGATCGATGGCGGCAGGCTCGCTGCACGGCGCCGCCGGGCTTCGCCCGCACCCGCACGGCAGAGGGATGCGGCGGTCCGGCGGCGAGCCATCCCCGTGGATGATTTTCTTTTTTTTCCCTTATGCCAAACAGGTACGTGGGTGGGTATACGAGCGAAAGGTGAGAAAAATATCTGTCTTTTGGCAGAATCATTTTCTAACTATCGATTTCTATGGGTCTCGGTCCCGCACGACAGAGGGATGCGGCGGTCCGGCGGCGAGCCATCCCCGTGGATGATTTTCTTTTTTTTTCCTTATGCCAAACAGGTACGTGGGTGGGTATACGAGCGAAAGGTGAGAAAAATAATTGCCTTTTGGCTGGCAGAATCATTTTCTAACTATCGATTTCTATGGGTCTCGGTCCTTTTCCAGCTCTCTTGGCCCTGACAGGCGGGTCCAGCGTGAGGGGTAAGACGGGCCCAATTTAGGTGAGAAACGTTTTTAATTGTTTTCGTTCTTTATAGTATAGATATAGATAAATAGATTTTGCTTTTCTTTAAAAAAAGTTTTGCCCTCATGCCGCAGGGACCCACATTTATGTACTAATTATATTTTTAAACATCAAAATGGTTCAATATCTAATCAAACTCATTGAACATTACTTATTATATTTTTAAACATTTAAGTAAAACTATGTGAACGCTTTTTACAGAATGATTCAATATTTGTAAAGATATGTTTCCAACTTATTTGTAAGCTATGTCAACATTTAGCTACAAATGTTACAACAATTTCCTTTATATCACTCAATACTTCTGCTTAATTGTTTTAACATTTGTATTAACCTATCTCAACATTTTTTACTTTGATAGGTGGAAGTTGATAACAAATTTGAAGACTGGGTAGCTGTTGAGGACTAAATTGTTTCATTAATATTTGCGATATTTGTATTTGAAAATATATGAATTTCGTTATACTCATAGTTTGTAGTATATTTTTATGGAATTGCAACTTCAAATTTGTAGTTTGAAGTTCCCACCCGTTCTTTTTCCCCTTACAACCACGTCGCCCGAAAAAATGATCCAGAAATGCGCGTTAAAAAAGTCTGACACGTGGGAAAAAATGATACAGAAATGCGCGTTAAAAAAGTCTGGCGCGTGGTATTTAAAAAATGAAGCGGCGCGCTAAAAGAAAACCACTCCACGCGCGCAAAAGAAAAAATCAGTACTAGTTTGTATTTTTCCGTTATGAACGGAACGGACGAGCCCAGCGCGCGATAAAATAAAAACCTCCTGCGCCGCGCGCTCTAAACAGAGTCAATACTAGTTTTTATTAATGCAAGGCGCGCTGGTTACTGGACCGCGGGTGCACTATACTGGGCTTTATATCTAACTTCAGTTACTGGCACTCGGAAGCTAGATAGATAGGAGGCCCCCAAGCTGGCCCTACTAAGGGCGGTTCGTGTATTTCGCTAAAAAAAAACTTTAATATATACGCAAAAGATGGGACTCGATGGCGTTCCCCAATCCCCATCCATAAATCGCCGACCACGACGACCGCTGAAGGATTCCACCTGAACCGCGCCACCGCCGCCGTGAGTCCGCTCCGTGGTGTTCACGCTACATGTTCCGTCCGTCGCTGGACTGAACCGCGCCACCGCCGACGAGGGTCCGCTCCGTGGTGTTCACGCTGCGATATTCCGTCCGTCGCTGGACAAGGAGGTATTTTTATTAGTTCCACACTACTAGCGCCGATGAGTAGCCCTACCTGCCGCCGCTTCTTCATCCTCTATCAGCTCCTCGGATCTCTCTGAAATCTGAATTCGCTTCCTCATCCGGTTAGCCTTGCCCGCTCCCTGTCCGGTTCCGCGTCCCGGATGAGGCCCGTCTATCCAATCACCCAAAGCCCCAATTTTTTTTAGGACATGTTCCTCTCCAAGCAAGGTCAAGATGAATCAGCTGTGAATAAGTAGAAAATTGCCTTATGAAACGCTTTATTTACAAGTATATTTCAATCTGCCTTTTTGGAATCTGTTTATTCTTATCTTGAAAACCTAGATGAATAGATGATACAATCAGGTCGACTTTCTCGTCAAGCCTTACCAGATTGATTGCTCTGCGCACACAATTAGCTGATTTCCCATAGCTCATTAGCTCATACCTTATGGGCCATATCGTGTCCCTACAAGCACTTAGGGTATTGACTTGGGGCTGTACGGTCTGAAAATCCAACGGTTACTTTATCTTTGTATTCAGCATGCAATTTATTTTCTGCTTGTTTTTTTAACATTCTGCCAATTGTGTGGCCAATTTTATCATCAATGGTTTCCCGTCCCGCCTACACATTAATTAACAACTGAACTCCCATCACCGGCAACCTACCAGTCCATGACTCCATGTTACTACAACTATTTCATAGCCCATCAACCAAATTGGATAAGCTCTGTGGGGCAGTTCACCGAACCTGGGCACACACTACCTTTAAACAGCATACCGTAATCCGCTATCTTAGCTGTGAGTTGGGTTAAAAATGCCTCAGTGGTCCAACCCTAGTAACCTCAAACTTTTATTTATTACTTGTAATGCCAAACTTTTATCAGATACTCGTAACCTCTAACTTTTATCGAAAACTTAACCTCAAACTTCCGACATATCCATTGCTCCAGTTGTGATTTCCTCTCTATTGTTCAGGCTCACTAGCTCGTTCCTGTTGACATTATTTTCCTTGTTCTGCGACCCAATCATACAAAATCGGACATTTCATTGCTCCAGGATGTGATTTCCTCTCTAATGTTCAGGCCCGCTAACTTGTTCCTGTCAACATGATTTTCCTCATTCTGTGACTGATAGAAAAATCCTTTCCTTGATAGTCTTCAAGTACTATGGATACCTGTGAAGATTTACACCTTTATATTTTTTGTCACAGTTGCGACATAAGCATCATACGAGATCATATGATCTTGTGCATTTGCTAGGAGATGTCTTTACTGTTAGATGGCGATTCTTCCTCATCTGATTCATGTAATGAAGATCGAAATGCAAGCCAGCAGAGGAGCAAGCTAGTAGAGGTAACTAATGCGCACACTTATTTCTATGTTTGTTCCATGAACTTCACCAGTGGATAGCGTTCTATTTTGACACAAAAGCCGAATATTAGCATATCTCATTGGACTATATCATTATCTGAATGCATGCTGTTTCCATATGGTGACATATTATCATTCCTCTCAAACACTTAGGGCCAGAGTTTTAGAACTGGGGCACGAAGTACACATGTGGAGCGAAGGGCTTGTAATCTTCGTCCTCGGAAGGATGATCCCGTTGCAATTCAGAGGAGATCAGAATTTGCGAGATTGAGGCGGGAGCAGCAGAATCAGAGAAGAAATAAGCGCAAGAAAGCTGATACTTTTTGTCGTGAGCAAGAGATAAGGGACTATGAGGAATTTATGCACAACAAACTCCGGTTTGAGGAACTGCCTAAAAAAAGTGATAAGGATTTGGAATATAGAAGTAAGCGTTTGACCCTTTTCCTCCCTCTCCCGTCATTGTTATATTGAATACTGTCACTGACTATGCTCTATCCTTTACTCCATGCAGTTGAGGTAATAACTGGTGGTATAAATGCAAAATGGGGCAGAGGTGAGTTGTATTCTAGTCTGAGAATTTTATGAGCGGGTATTGGGAAGGTCTCAGGAGACTTTCTTATCTGAGTAGTACAAGCAATGATTTATTAAAATTTTCGGGGGCATCCTGTCATACACCATGAACAACTTCGAAAAACAATCATAGTTTCATGATTTTTGCTCTACTTGAAGGTATCTCAAATAGACCGGTCAAAAGCAAGCATGAGAATAATGAAAGACGAGAGAACAAAAGAGCCAGTTACGCATGCAAATTGTCTCATTTAAAACGTATGCAACAATTAATACCAAGTTTTGATCAGTGAAAACCAAATGATCTCGTTCATTATTTACCATTATTCTTTACATATCTCACAGTGGCTCGGAATACTCACTATTTTTTAATGAGAACCTTGTTAAGTAAACGTCTAAAAATGTTATAATATTCTCTGTTACTTTCTATTTAAAATTAATTACCAGAATGGCGCCGATATTTTGAAGCCTCGGATACTGGGCTTTTCAAAACTACGCTGAAGGGTGCTAATTGGGAAGTTGAGAGGTTGGCTTTGCAGGCTGGTGCTTCTGTGGTTGGGCTTCAATCTTTTACAGGTGATCTTTTCACCGATTGTCAATTTCATGTGTTGCTTATTCTTGTCTTGACTTGTTTATTTCAAAACACTTAACTTTATTCTATTTATTGTAGGAGACGCATACCTTTTTTCTTGCTCTGGTACCATTGTTGAGTTTTTTGAAGAGAGTAACATGATTGTGACAGTTGCAAATTTGGTTAAAAAACCAGATGCTGTTGAAGTAGCAAACAACTTGAAGGTTGGGTCCATCTTTTTATTACAATTTGTGAAGTTTTTGGTTGGCCTAACACTAACAAATTTTTTTTACTCTTTGTGATTTGTTGTAGATATCTGTATATTTGCCGCAAGATCATAAAACTTTGGAAGGCCACCTGTCCTATCATGATTTTCATCACAACATCTGTGTGATTCAGGTTCAGTCTCCTTTCCATCTGCCAGAAAAAAGATTCAGTTCAAATGTGGAGGCCATCAACTTTGACAAGATCTGTTCAAGAGATGTAGTTACATTGGGTCGTGGCAAAGACAACCATGCCTTACTGGTTACTACAGGAAAGATTATTCCAAAAAGTAGCAAGTTTGACTGTAACGAACTTTTAGTGTCAACGTGCACGATTTCAAGGGTGAGCATATTATAGAATGTATTTGGTGCTGATATCATGGTGTCTATTGTTGCAGTCCCCATGTGAATTTCATCCAATAATTCCTATGCTTATTAATTTTGGTACATTAGTCTTCCAATAATTCCTATGCTTATTAATTTTGGTACATTAGTCTTTTGCCCTTTTATAGCTGAAGGCTTTTATTTTAGCCCATACATACAGGAATTGCTAAAGGACTTTAGGAACTAGTTTATTGAAAGTGCTTAAGCCAATGACGATGAGGGTAACCTCTTTGAATAGGTTCCCCCATATTCTAGAGACCTACCAAATTTTATCGCCTAAATTGACGAATCTGTTTAATTCCCCTATTAGTGCCCTATGCTTCTTTCTGAACACATGTAGAGCTCTTTTTATTAGACTCAATTCAGTGACAATAAAGGTAACCAAAATTCAGTGACAATGAAGGTAACCTAAATTGACCAATCTTGTCTCGCTGTTTTTATTCTTTTTGTTTATTCTCATACGAGTCATTTTTTTAGTTGAAATTTTGCAGAATGACTATCGTCATAGGTCGGGAAAAGATCCTTAGAGCTCGAGATGTAAAAATATAGGCAAATAGTCCCCAAAACCAGTTTGAATATTGTTTTGCTTAGGGTATGTCGACATCTATCATCTCACAAAAAATTAGGGTATGTTGACATCTATCATCTCACAAAAGTTTAACTTGAAATACAACTTTTGTAAGGAGGAAAAAAAGGACGAAGGTCATTAGGGAGTGAAACTGGCTTGCTTTTGAGTGGTTTGTAGTTAAGTCCTTAAGTGAGAAAAAAGTAGGGAGTTATTGGGACAAATGAAAAGGCTTGAGAAGTAAAATGGACCTTTTCCTTTATGTAATCCAAACTTTATAAGCCAATCCTTCTATGTCCTTTTTGAATAATATAGTGACTACCATTATATTCTGGCAGGTAGAAGTTGGGGGTCCGCTGATGGACTTTGATGGGAATTTCATTGGGATGAACTATTATCACGCTAAGGAAACTCCTTTTGTTCCAAGTTTCATTGTATTGAAGTGTTTGCAGCAGTTCAAATTATTCGGGTATGCATTTGATTACTTAAAGGAATACTAAATAGGTTCGGTGAATTCCATCTCTACATGTCCCTTGGGACTTACTGGTTGCCACTCATCTATTTTTTTAGTTGGGACCTTTTTTTTTTGAGAAATTTTTTTAGTTGGGACCTGGGATCACCATGAATCACTAGATTGAGAACTTTGGCTAATTGGCCAGCATGACATGTTCATGAATGGCGAAATTCTTTATAAGTTTGGCTATGATTGGTGATGTTGTGGACTTGTGGAGTACATGATGTAATGCCATAAGCTTCATGACTATATCAGGACAGCATTTGTGCTTTTCTTTGCTTAGTGCGATTGTTATGAAATATGGTGGGGCAATCTTTCTCCCTATCTTTGTCAGGGGTTTAGGGTTTTAGTTTGCTTATTAAGTGGATACCTACCAATTATACCTGTATTAATCTTAATGTGAGAACTCTTCATCGTGTGTATGGACCTATTTGTTTACTTCATTTGCTTGTGAGAACTCTCGCACGCCATTTCATGCAATAGGAAAGGTGCTGGTTCAACTTTCTGATGCAGAAAATAATACTTGGTTTGTCAGAATCACATATTTTTTTAATCTTTCTTGTTTCCTTTGCAACGGTGATGCAGTGCTGTTATAAGACCATGGCTTGGGCTGCGAGTTAGAACTCTTCATGCTGAAGGATCTATGCAAACGAACTTCCATGGGGCCACTGGCGTTGTTATTGAGAAGGTTTGCTTTTCTGTCTTCTTGTTTGCCCCTTTCTTCCTAGTGAATCGATACATAGCATATGAAATTTAGGGTCATAAATGTTGGTTCTACTAAAGGAAACCTGTCTTGTGGTGGTCTTGCCTGGTCACAGTGCTATACGTTCTGATTTCCTTATTTCGGGTTTTTTTTTATTTGATGAGCATATTGGAATTGTAGATGGAAGAAGATTCTTATGCCAAAGAATCTGGTTTGAATGAAGGGGATATCATCAATCAAGTCAATGGTGTTTATATCTCTAACACAGCAGAGGTATGTTCTGTATATGTCCTTGTATGATGCACCCAACCTGAGCTTGAAGGCCCAATGAATGCAAGCTGGATGTGTTTGGTTCCTTGGCTTTTATGTGCCAGCTGTGAGATGTTTCTTTGGATCAAATTTACATTCTATTATGGCATAGGGGCTGACCACAACTGTAAGCAAGGGTGCATGCTACTAGGACAGTATTGAATATACAGATACGGCCAAACATGAGTACATACAATCACATGTTCCTCAGAACTTAAAAACCGCTGAAACAATTCACAGAAGTATTTTTTTTATTTTTTACTGCATTTAGATATTTCTTTAGAACTCTAGAATATATTAATAAGAATGAGGATACAAGTTTGTGTGAAACTTGAACTACTGGGTGGAAGGATTAACGTCAAGAAGCTTTAGATGGGTTTTGAGGCACATAAGTCAACTTTATTGAAATTTCACCTTACTACAAAGTTGTAAATACCATATCTACAATTTGCATTACTCATGTATCAAATTTAAACTATGTGAAAGGAACTATGGCCTTTGGATTACATGTACTGCTGGGTTTCCAAGAGGCATTGCCCATATGTTTGTACTCATGGGAAACTGCATTTTTGTATAATTTGATGCTGCATTTGAATAACTTCTGTATCCAAACAAGAGGTTGGTCAGCCATTAGCTGCTCCCTAGATGCTGCATCCGCTCAGGCTTGCCCTGAGAGTCAGTGGAAGCAAATGCATTGGCATTTGACTGTTTAGGCTGGCTAGGAGGCAACCAAAACACTCGTTCTATTTCATACAAGGCTAGCTAGAGGCAATTGAATTCACACCATAATATTTTATAATGAATCTTTGATGATATTTTTGGTACCAGCTTGGTGGCGCACTGCTGGATATAACTACCAAGGCTCTCTTGGAGCACCGTATTGACTTGACAGACGTACACAATGTGGAAATATGCGTTAAGGTTTGGTCAATTGAATAGTATCACAAAAAGAATCCGTTGCTGGTCGAGTTGTTGAATGTTCTAATCACTGCTGCTTCTCTTGTTTGTATGTCAAATCCAGTTTGGTTTGAGGAGCTGTGAACATGAAACAACGATTATCGCTAGGCTGACGCCAGCCTGTGGTTTCAACAAGTAATATTACTTTCATATTTGATTAAACACGCCATGTGTGAAATTAGTGAAAAATAATAGGCAATGACTAATCTCTTTGTTTAATTCCAGTTGGCCTTTTCCAAAGCCAATAATTGTCAAGACCTATGTACACGGGGAACCTGAAGACGAAGAATTGTATGCATGTGAATCCTCCTCACTGGAATCTTCACCGTATAGCACCTTGCGTGGAGCTATTTAGTGTTGTTTTAGCCTTTTGAGCGCATATAAATGCTTGTTCCAAGCATCAGCGCTTGAACTATTTATATTTAAGAGTAAACGTCCCATGGTCGTGGGACCTGGTGATCAAACTCTTGGATGCCAGAACTATGTATGGATTTCATTCTAGGACAAGTACATGTATGGACCAAACTCTTGGATGCCAGCATTCTGAGCCCCCGTTGGTTGACACAACTTAGTGCCGATTAAAAATTTGGACATGTCCAGAGTTGCATATGAATTTGCCAATGGAACGGGCTCCCTCCTATTATCTTAAATATATGGTGTTAGGATAACTTCATGTATTTGAAACTGGAGTATCAATTATTCTGAAGTTCTGCCAATATATTCTGCAGAAGGTCAAGAATTCAAATTATATAGTGGATCAAATAGTTATGTAGTAGATTTTTATTTTTGCAAAAAGTTGCAGCAACAGTGGTGTATTTATTTTGACACTATTTTAAATCTAGAACCGTACTCTCTCCGTTTTAAATTAAATTATAGGTCGTTTTGATTTTATTAGATTCATAAATGATGTTATGCATTTAGATATACATTAATAATATTTATATATACATTAATAATATTTATGAATCTAGAAAACTCAAAATGACCTATATAATTTAGAACGGAGGGAGTAGATGCGTTCAATAATCTTTGAAGTTGTGTTTTTTTAAGAAAAACTGAAAGTTTTCATTAGATGAGGTTCTGGTGAACGTCCAGTAGTATTTATTAATAATAATATAATAAAAAAGAAGTACAAACACTTTGCCGAGAGCACTGCCCGGCGGGCCACCTTATTCCGCGACGCGCATCTTCGGACTTCATTGCTACAGTAAATTTTTGCAAATTTCACAACGAAAACAAGGCCTTCGGTAACGCGGGTGCGCGATAAATTGTCTCGCAACAACACATGCAATGCTTAATTAACCACCAACCATCACAGGCAAGCACTAGCCCGAAATCGGAAACTTTGAAAACAGTCATGATTCAGTTACCGGTCATGTTGCTAGTTTAGGCAGCGCATTAGATTGGCGAACCGTGCTACAAAAGAAAGCCTTGACGACATACTGAGCTGATAATACATCACTCTGATGGCCCCAGAGATGGATTACAAATTCAGCACAAAGGGTCCAGCCTAATCCGACAATTAATTTAGTTCTTGCTTTAGTCTTCGCTCCCACATTTACAAACATTTGTTGGCCTTCCATATCGCTCCAGCCCTCACGCAAATGGTCATCCAGACATCATCAGCACTCCTCGTCCTAGATACCTATTTACTGCAGAAATAAATAACTTGAGACACATGAACAGCCAAGGAAAAACATAATGACAGAAGTGCAATTAGGTGGTGCTACAATTCTTGGTCTACACATGAACAGCCAAAGAAAAACATGACAGAAAAACATAATGATTTCTGCATGGTCTACACATGAACAGCCACTTATGCACCATACCTGTAAACTCGGCCAACAAGAGAGTCCGTAGCAGGAAACCATAGCTGCTTCCACCGTATCCATCTATAATTGAAGCAAACTGCACCAATCATCAACAAAAATAAAAGGACATACAAGTCTCAAATGTGTTTGTTTTTTTAAAGACATACTTGTTTTGGAATGACCCTTCACATTCATCAGAGGCGATGTCTTGAACATTCAGCTTTGCAACAAATATAGTCTGATCTGCGGGTCTCCGTACAACTGCCTGCTCAGTTGCAAGTAGCAAAAGTTAACGTAGTAAGAAAATAATTATCGACTAGTCACTATTCAAACTAACCTGGAGTGTCAGTGCATTCTGTGGATTTGATGCAACCTCCATTTTATCTAGAAGCATCGCTGTAAACTGAGAAAAGCAAAAAACACACAGGCATCAGCTCCAGGTGTAATCAGGACCTTCTGTTAAAATGATATGCAAACAGATTCAAATTCTTCAACCAGAATGCATTGGAAGCAGAGCAATGTGGTGATGAAGTGGTGAGTAAAAAGGGATAAACTATATCAGTTAATGATAAAAAGAATGCACTGTAATACTCTCTCCGTTTTACAATGCATGGCTCCACGAGTATCCATTTCAAAATGTTTGTCCACCTCCCTTGTGATGACTAGTCTCATGTTTCCAATAGACCTTAAATGCATAGCATGCTTTCTATAGGGGAAATGCATGTAGAGCATTTATGGCAGATTCACATGTTTCCTAAGCACTATGATTGTGGTTGATCTATTGCTTCTTTTAACATCAAGATTTGACTCTTCTTAGTCAGTGCACTGATGGGTGTGCACAAATATAGCAAAATGGAGGAGGTAACTAGTACTAAGTCATTATAAACACATAGACAAGTTGACATTTCTCATTGCTTGGAAATGAAATGCCAAATAGTGCAATATGAGGCCAGGAACAAATGTTTCTTCTAACGATTACAAATTTAGGACTTTATCATTTTTCAAATGATTAAAAACATTATCATACAAGGTGATATCCCTTGTATCTTTTTGCTTTGATGATGGATGAGGTCACAAGGGACATACAAGGTGATATCCCTTGGTGTATGCTCTTTGCTGATGATGTAGTGCTAGTTGACGAGAGTAGGACAGGGGTTAATGCGAAGTTAGAGCTATGGAGACGCACGTTAGAGTCGAAGGGGTTCAGACTTAGCAGGACCAAGACCGAGTACATGAGGTGTGATTTTAGCGCGACTAGGCATGAGGATGGAGATGTTAGCCTCGATGGGCAAGTGGTGCCTCAGAAGGATACATTCCGGTATTTAGGATCGATGCTACAAAAGGATGGCGACATTGATGAAGATGTTAGGCATAGGATCTCAGCTGGCTGGTTGAAATGGCGTCAAGCTTCTGGCGTCCTCTGTGATAAGAGGGTGCCACAAAAGCTAAAAGGTAAGTTCTATAGGACGGCGATCAGACCGGCGATGTTATATGGTGCTGAATGTTGGCCTACTAAAAGGCGGCATGTCCAGCAACTGAGTGTAGCAGAGATGCGGATGTTGCGGTGGTGTTGCGGACACACAAGAAGGGATAGAGTCCGGAATGAAGATATACGTGAGAAGGTGGGAGTGGCACCAATTGAGGAGAAGTTGACCCAACATCGGCTGAGATGGTTTGGTCATGTCCAACGGAGGCCTCCTGAAGCGGCTGTGCGTATTGGAGTTCTAAGGCGGATTGATAATGTAAAGAGGGGTAGAGGTCGACCCAAACTGACTTGGGACGAGTCGGTGAAAAGAGATCTAAAGGAGTGGAATATTTCCAAAGAAATAGCTTTCGATAGGAGCGCTTGGAGACTAGCTATCAATGTGCCTGAACCTTGACCTCTGTTTATTGGGTTTCACCTCTAGCCTACCCCAACTTGCTTGGGACAAAAGGCTATTGTTGTTGTTGTTGTTGTTGTATTAAAAACATTATCATACTGTAAAAGGTTACAAGGTTTTATATAAATCTGTTGTCAACTAGGACAGATACATTCACTAAAAACTTACGCAAAATGACACGGAAAGTGATGATCTATGAACAAATGTGATACCTGCGCTGCGGAGTAAAGAGTAATCCCATCAAGTTCAGAGATGATATCACCAACCACAACTTCGCCACACTTTTCTGCTGATATCTCACAAATCTACAGCGGGCATAGGATTAAGATTAAGTTTACACATACCAAGAAAGTAACAATAGTCTCATTCTCTGAATATTGCAAACATGTATTGAACAAATTATCTTTTTTTTTGAAAAAGTATTGAACAAATTATCTTGCATGGCTTGGTTAGCTACCTATCCCAAGAAAAATTAAACAAATAAATATGTATAACTAAATAGCACACAATGAAATTACATTTTCATAAAGTAAAAAAAATCAATTAAATGGAGTTCAAATGAATACCATAATGTTGCAACAGGCAGATAATTGATGCTGCAAAGGGCATATCCATTCAGCAGGCACTAAAATGCTTAAATCACAGTTAAAACTCAGGACATTGTGTGCCTGTGATCTAGATGGAGTAAATTCTGTTTAAGTTAGAGGATTTGTGTGCATGTGCGTTGCCTACCTCCTGTACCAGAATTCCATGTGGTGGCTTGGCATATTTGCAGCATAACCGTTCCAGATCATACATGCCCAGCGTGTGAAGAGCTCTTCCCCTTATGCGAACCCTTGGCAGTGTTCTGAACCCATGATAAAATTCAAATGTCAACGATAATGGTAATATCAATAACATCTTTCACACCGTAAGCCTTACTTGCAAGATATCCATCTGTTTCTTTCTTTTAGAATTTGAATATCAATATTTCAAACATTGTTGTGAAATTTTCGAAATTGGGCATGTGAAAGTACATCACAAGGTTTTCAACTAAAAGCACTTGCATGAAATCATTGTTATGTTAGTTTATAATAACATATAGTTGCGAACCAATTATCAAGTCGTGTAATAGACTGGCCGAAGTCTGACATTAAAAAAAACAGGATAGAATGAGCAAACAACTAAAGTTCAGAGATCTTTTAAATAACATAGAAGTCATATTACCACTATTCCCAGGTAGCAAGAATAAGTATGCTACTGTGAACATTACTGTGCATAAGAAAGTCTAACACTACACATCAAATATTCAAATCCACGTATTTTGCATACATTGCTGTGCAAAAGAACAGTTCAATATTCAATGCATAGTACCGTAATCTAGCAGTGAGGCTGTTAGCATCTTTATTTTTCCAACACACAGAAGAAAGAGTTGTTAGGATATAGGCACTTCCTCAAGATTACAATGCATGTGCACAAATGAAAGGAGAAAACAACCCATAAAACCAGAATCTACAGAGACAGCAGCTGGGACCAGAGATCCCTCGGTTAGAATCTAATGAGGAAAAATAGAAAATAATCATCAGAGGCTAAGAATATTACAGTGAAGCAACAATAGATAGTTGAAAGGAAAAAGCTCCAATTTACTACCTCCAAGTATGGCCTATGTCCAAATAACCCCCTAAAGTAACAAAAGGTTTACATAACCCCCTCCTTTTGCTAAATCGGGCCAAAACACACTTTTGACAAATAATTGAAACTGGTTTTCATGATTTGGTGACGACTAATTATTAGTTCCCAAACCAGATTGCTACTAATTTCTGCTCACCAGCAGTCGTCCTGACTCCTGAGGCGTGAGAGCCCGTGCACCAAGCGGCACGGCAGCGGTGGCAGGGGCGTACAGGGCACAGCTAGGTGTCGCGTGGGGGCACAGATGCCGGGAGCACAGCGCAACAGCCAACAGGGCAGGGCAGGGCGAGGTGCAGCTCAGTGCGCGCGAGCCGCTCGGAACAAAGTGTCGTGCCGCCGCCGCCGCCGTCTGTGAATCTTGGCAGAGCGAGGTGACGAATTGTTTAAATTCAGATAAGATAGCATGGAAGCAGCATTCTAAAAAATTCGCCGTGCGGGGGGTAAGACAGCCCCTAGGCTTTGCTAAGAGAGAAGACCTTCTCACGCAGGTCGAGAAAACCCCCGAACCTCTGCCCCACCCTTACACAGGGGCCCGTAGCCCTTGTGAGACAACCACTGGGCTGGCGGCTACTGCAACTACCCCCAGGTAGGAGAACCCAAGCCAACCACATATACGACCTGGGCCGGGCCTTGACCTGTGCTTTGGTTATGGCGACAGACGAGGGGATTTTTTTTAACCTCAGCCTGAAATTCGCTCCCACGGGGAGTCGAACCTAGGACCTGAGGAGATGCCACTCAGCCCTCTAACCAAGTCAGCTAGAGAACCTTGGGCTGGAAGCAGCATTCTAGACCTAAACTTTGTTATGCCATGTAGGATCGCTGACATGCCATGCCTACTCAGTAAAATTAGTGTGTGAACCGGCCAAATCAGCAACAACGATTTCAGTTATGTGTTAAAAGGTGTATTTTGATCTGGTTCAGCAAAAGCAAAGGGTTAAGTAAACCTTTTATTACTTTAGGGGGGTATGTGGGCCTAGCCCATACTTGAGGGTAGTAAATTGGACTTTTTCCTAGTTGAAACTTAGTTGTTGAAAAGAATCTTGCTGATAAAACATCTTGGAAAGAGCGAATAAACATATAAAAGAAATCCAGCTTGCTAATACACACAAAGTAACCAACACGTGCCTTTGGTGCAAATAACAGACAAAAGGTTTGCAAGAACAATGTTAAACTCTATTTCTGGAGGTGATTACAACCAATATCTAAAAATTTATAATGAAAGGAAGAAGATATACTTTAACTTCTTGTAGTATTTCAGGCATCTTGCTGCAATCTCAACAGGCAAAAACGGAGTAGTTTCCTGGTAGCGATAAGTGATGCCGAGGAATCTTCTTTCAGAATCCATGACAGGACCACCAATGAAATTCTGACAACAATGAAATGAGTTGAACCTTCACTTATGCCTTATGTAAATAACGTGCCAAGAAAAGAATATATTAGAAAACAACCATCTAACTAAAACACAAATAGTCTAGTTCGTAAGTGTTTTCAATCTGAAGCCATCACTTCTAGATTTTACGACAAAAACTGCACCTAAAATACGCCAAGAGCATGATAGTGTTATCACACTAAAGTCTAGTGCTATACGATTTTCTCCTAACTAATCATACTATAAGAAACATGAAGCATACTCACATAGTCATATTTAACTTTTGTCTCCATTTCTGAAATAAAGCACAAGGAATTTAACAATGAATCAAGATGGCTAACTGCAATATACAGGTAGGTAGTTACAAGCCATCTCTAGATATCAAAATATAGATACAAAATCATCTTACCTCACTGACATCACATGTACAGGTCAGAAGCTCAGTGCAGTCTAACTCGCTGTTCATTCGGACCAGCTCCCCACATCTCATCTGAAAACCATTTGTGTACATGTCCCGACCTACAGCAACTACAGGCCTAGGCTGCAAGGAATAACATTCAGGGAGGTCACTGAGTTCTACCGCAGGAAGATTTATCCAAGACCCTGGAAACTCAATAGTCACAATGGCAATATTATAATGCAAATTGCACATTTCTAGGTGCCCTTCAACAAATTGTTCATTGTGCAGAGCCACTTGAATCTGCAATCAATAAATTTACAACTAATTATCCACTGCAGGAGAGGAGAAAACCAGCATGAACAGACTAATAAAAGAGCTGTTGTAGTGCTGACCTTAACATCATAAGGTTCATATGCTTCAAACAGAGTGTCAGGTTTTCTAACTAAGGAAGCAGAGGTAAGTATCCATGTTTTCTGGTCCACATGATCAACGACAGTCCCTGAGCAAACCATATCCATTCCATCTGTGCAAGCATAATATAATCAAGAATCACCAGTAGAAATGTTCCATACTAATATACAAAGATGATGTTGACAGTATGCTTTTCATATCCATCCAACCTACCACATAAAACTGCTAAGAAAAAAGAACACAGGTAGACTGTCATTAGTATCATTTCAACCGCCCCTTGGCCCACTTACCACTGCCCCACACGGAGCTGTTTCCCTCAGTAAAACCATACTTAAGCTACGAAGTCCCATTCTTTGTAGCATCAAAAGATAGTGCAAATGTATAGGCTTTTTTATGGCTGAGAGCAACATCGTATACTGTACTCTATTCATTAGTAAAATTAACTAAATGGTAGGCGCAAGAGAGTATATAACAAAAATTACCAGCAGTACAGGCAAGGGACACGACAGATCTGCGGATTCTAAACACCGATTCAAAGACTTTCAGTCCGTCTTTGTTGAAATCCTCAACACTTTCAGCGTCATACTTGATAAATTTTGATTGTGGACCATCGGAATCCGACCAGCATGCTCCATGGCCTGCTAAAACGTGGTTAGCGGTGTGAAGCAATGTGAAATCAATGATAATATCGAGATCTTTCGAGAAAGCACGACTGACAGAATCATATGTGGGTTTTCTTCTAGCTTATATATAAAATAAAAGGAGCGCATGCATATATCGGACTTACTGCCGCCTTGTGGATTTCCCTTGCGTTGCAGCATGCCTGAGATCTTTAGAAAGAAAGCAAAAGGTATAAGTCAGATCATAAGGGAGAAACAAAAAATCGAACTTTAGGGCAAATTTGCGCTAATAATAACTGGCAATCAGGCAAAAGCAGATGCAGCAGCAGATCGGGCTAAGAAGAAATGACAAGGGTAATCGAACCTGCGACTTCCCTCTGCGGCGCTGGGCCTTCCTCATCGCGTCCGGGCCGGCGCCGCCGGAGGTGTGATGCTCTGCGGCGCGGGGTTGTGGTGTGGGTGGTGGAATGTGGGCGGCTTAGGGTACCGTAGGACCGTCGGACGGGATATTTAGGGCACGTTTGGTTGGTTACCAAGGGGACGATTGGCAGCCCGCTCGGGGTCTGGGCCAGGCCGCGGTGGTGCAACCACCTTTGATTGGTGGCCTGGTCGGCCTCCGTAGCCCGGCCCGGGAGAGGGTCGCGATTTGCAAGCGTCCCGGTCTGCAAGTTAACAGGCAAGAGAACCGCACCACGCTGACCACCATCGAACGGTTAGCGGGTTCGCAGGCAATGTGAACCCGCTACCCGTTCACGGTATTGATAAGGAATGTTAAGAAAGAGATTCGATGATCGAAAACCGAAGCAATAATTGGATGGATAAAAATGAACTTTTTCTAATAAAACAGATCTATTAGGCGCAAACAACAGAAGCTCAACTCAGCAGAACAGATGAAACTAAGGATATCAGCAACACCAGTTGCAAGAATTAGTTAAAGCAAGCATACATGTATCTACAACACCACGGACCATAACAAATCGATCGACGATACCTGGAATAATACAATCCAAACTCACACCTGCATAACCATATGCACGACCATTAGTTTCATAAAGGCAAAATAGCCGTTTTGGTCTCTGTACTTTGTTCCAAGGGTCAAATTCGTCCATCAACTTTCAAATTCGCCAATCTAATCCTCCAACTTTTATTTTTGAGTCAAACCCGTCCTTATGTTGATGTGGTGCTCCATACTTGCATGAGATTAACATGAAAAGTACGGTTTGCCCTTTCTTCTTTTCCTCCTGTGCATCATCTTTTTGAGCAAATTCATGTTATTTTTAAACCAATATTTGGCCGATGCAAGCAAATCAGTGTAGTGGCATGCATGCATTTGGAAGTTGTACATCACAAATGCATGCATTACATTGTATCGCGGACACGTGGAGAGTAAGAATAAATGCTGCATGTTGCAGAAATACGTAACGTCATAGAGAATGTTGTAGAAAATTAAGCAAACGTATGAATTGTTATTCTTGCATGGTGTAGATCAAATGAAACACATAAGGGTACTTCAGCACCTACGAGAGACAGCAGATGAAACCATGGATCGGTTGCATCTAATGGCCCTGTTTGGATCCAGGGGTTAGAGCTAGTTTTGGCTAGTTGGTGCTCAACTAACCCCAAAGTATCCAAACTATAGGGGTTAGAGTGGGGCTAGTTGCATCTAACCCACCAAAAAAACTATCCCACCCAAGAGGTGCTTATTGAGGCTAGAGTGAGCTGGAAAGAAGATTTAAATGAGCCAAATGATTGAAAAAGTGCTTTTTTGGTCAATCTAACCCTGTCATCCAAACACCTCTTTAGCTAGAGTTAGTTTGGGGCTAGAGTTAGAGTTAGAATCTAACTCTAGCTCTAGCTGAGCTAGAGTATCCAAACAGGGCCAATGATTGAGAGATCACAGCAGCATCACAACAGTGGCAATTGAGAAGGGGAAGAAGCTAAGGGCAAAAACGACTTTTCGTATTATCTTCATGACAGCACGTAGCACCACATCAGTACAAAGGACAAGTTTGACCCCCAACTTGACCCTTGGTGCAAAATTGAGAGACCTAGATGCCTATTTTGCCTTTCATAAACACTGCAACCATGGTCGCAACTACGTTAAATACTAACAAATGCACAGAGCAGATTCATCACTACACGCTGCACGAATACACGGATAGTTTTCCGTCAAAGCACACCCAATAACCTTCAACCAAAGGTTGAACACCACCACCACCAAATGTTGAACACAAAGGCAAAATATCAACAACTACGGTGTACGACCAAGTAACTATCAGTGATCCCTTGGTCTTCCACTGATTGGCTGCAGCGCTAGTCTCGACGACTCCTTGGCGACCGAGCAATCTGGGTTCAGCATAGCATGATGGTCTGCTTTAGCAGCAGGTGTGTTCTCCCTGTTCCGGAGCAACTCGGTCGCGGATTGGCCCAGTTTGTCACCTGGCTTCGGGCGAGGGGCACTCATAGCGATGTAGATTCCTAATGGAAAAAATGGAAGGAAGGGTGGAGTCAGGGGGTGCTGCAAATACTACAATAAGAAATTGAACGTCACATTGTGATCGAGTAACATGACACCTACAGATCCCGGAACAGAGTGGTTCTGAAAAACTAGTGGAGATATGTCTTACAAGATAGATTACTTGGAGGATCCTTGTGAGCGTCTTTGTCTAAACTGGATGCCTTTGCCCACTTCCACTAGTCTGACAAGGTTCTGATGTAAAAGAGTCATGAGATAATCTTTTACAGATGACTTGTTAGAGTTTAGGTGAATCAAGAAGATATAAGCAAGTCATCATAAGCACTGACCTGATCCTGTAACACTGTTATCAAGACAATTTGCAGATTCTTCAGGAGACTGAAGTAAAGAAAGGACATCTGGGGCACCCTGTTTCTGACAAGAGTCTACACGGTAGTCCTTGTCCTTGTACAACGGGAACAGATCCTTCTTCACTGACCCAGTACAGAAAATTTCAATCGTATCTTGACCACAGCTAAAGCTGTGTTCCCACCTTCATCCCCCAACTTGGTCTCATCAGGCATTTCAAAGCTGCAGCAGCTGAGGGAGCATAATTGCACTTTCTATTCCTTTAACTGGAGCTTCTTTAGGCATACCATTTCCAAGGATTTTTGGAATGATTTTGTCTTCATTAGCTTCGTCATTTTCTTCTTTATGATCTTGGAGTTAATTTCAACAATATGCTTCTGGTCATGAGATTGACAAATTCCTAACATAAGAGAGATGAACCATGACGTTATAGGCAAAATAATCTATTGCCGAGTAAGTGCTGTAAATTTGACTTTCACTATACAACAAACCTGCTCAGCTGCAATGTTAGATACTTAGATGTATGAAATAGTCTAAGGACAGATCAAAACAGAAACATGCTACAACAGTATATACAAAGTTAAAAGAAAGAAATTACATCTGAATCAAACAATACAGACATCAACAAAATATATTTTCCTCAGTGAGCAAACAAGTTCAGGCTTACCATGTTCATTGGAGCGTGATTTTTCATGAAGAATATCACTATCTGAAGTTCAGCCTTTATGTGATTTGCATCCAATGAAAAGCCTGATGAAATCCATTCTTCATCAAGACTAACATTCGATAAACCTAAACAAATGAACAGTTCTTATGGGTATCATTTAAATGACAGAACATACCTCATAGCTACAGGTTGCAGGAATGGAAGGAAATTATGAAGAAAGCAACAACAAAAGAAGAAAAGGAATGTGATACTATACCTTCTGTTCCATACTCCTGTTATCTTGCTGGTATGTGCTCATAGAAGCATCATTTTTGGAAACAGAACGACTACCTTCATCAGTATCATGGTGTAAAAAAGGTTCTGACGCATGAGTTTTTCGAGTGTACACTTCACATGGCAATCTTTAATTCATCAAATCCATTTTCCATATGAACTGTTGCAGCCGCAAGGGCACCATACTCCACAGATTTTTCTATGCTTTCCCCTTCAGAACAGGAATTGTAGGCCAAATGGTGATTTTTCTGCAACTGATAACCATCCCTTGTTCTCCTTTGAGTGCAATATTGTTTCCTAAGGCAAACCACATTCAATGTTTACACTCTGGTGTTGCTAAAAATTGGGAAGGCTTCGCAGAATCACCTGACACATTTATGCAGTACTCTCAAACAACACTTAATAGTGCAACTCAAACACTAACTACCACATATCACACAATGGGTGCTTACCTTCTTGTACATAAACCTGCAGGACCTGAATTGTAGCTTCTTCATCAGGATTATCTGCAACAAGCCTCACATTCTTTTCAGCAATGCTACAATCTGATTCCATATCAAGACCAGTAAGTTCAACATTTAACTTTGTGCTTAGGTCAATTTTGGCAGCAACATGTTCACAACTTTCCTCCTCAGCAACTTCTGGGAAGGAGGGAAATGGTCTATTAAAAAATATAGGTGACCAATTAATATCAGAAAGTCTTATGAAAGATTCATACCTTCTTCTGAAACATCATGATCTACATCAAGTTTCTTATCAGAATCAAATTCAGTAGGTTGCACATCCTCATCTTCCAGACCACAATCTGAGCCCAAATAGAAACGAGGAGATACCCTGGTGCTAGATTTGTTTCGACCATCAACTTCTACAGTAGTATTTTCAACATTTCTGGAACAGCTTTCTTTGCACTCTTCTGTAAACAGAAACTCAAGAGCCAATGACGAACGTCTTCCATCTGATGAGCATCCCTTGGAATCATTCAGTACTGGAAGAATCCTATCGTCAGCACCATCTGAGTGCAGATTTGTCGAAACAGGGTTCCCTTTTCCACCATTGCTGGGACATCTCCCCAGATCAGCAACTTAAATGCTTTGTTTAAAAATCACATCACAGAAAATTTCTGGACTACTGTGACATTGGCAGGGCAGATCCAGAAGCTGTTCAACAGTATGATAGTACTAGAAAAGGCCAGGTCAATGAACAAATTCCATCATGGTCAGCAGGGCAAATCTATTGGAGGTGATTTACATAAGAACCAGAGACTGGAATGGAAAAATAAATATGTCAGAACAATTATCAGAGAACAAACGATAATGGACTATAGGCAGCCAAATCACAAGAGCTGGCATATAAATAAAAACATCTGGAGAACAAATGATAATAGAATATAGAAGTAGCAGTTATAGGAGTAGCAGTTGCAAATCTCCAGATGTTTTTCAAAGACCAAGGCTGCCTATAGTCAATTACAACTTCACAAAATCATTGCATGTTACTTATGTGCCAGCTTTTGGGCATCCAAAGAAGATGGATAAAATATATTTTGATGATGCTAGGCTATAATAGATAAAATTAACATAACAAAAGCCTACAAATTTGGCAATGCGGGTAATAAACTAACAACTAGATGCCCTTAGCACCCACGTTCACCTCACCTTCACCCATCAATGTTTTGTCCACTGAGACAAAACAAGTGTGGGAGTAGTTTTGCAATGCTTGATGATTAATCCACCTCCTCTTTTCTTGTTTCAGAGAAATGGCTTTCATTAGCTTGAATGTCAGTGTGTTCCTGAGGCTGTTTACTCTTATCCGAACTTTCCTTTGCAGCATCACCAGATTCTGACCAGGTGGCCAGGTATCACCCTATGTGTACTCTGCGCTGAGCAAATCTCATCAGGGAGCATTACTGTTCCAAGCAATGGACTTGAAGAGATATCTTCTCTTGTGGCATTAACCCGACAGATTTCTTGAATTCTGCTACTACACCTTACTATATTCATTACAAACTTTATGTGTGTCCTTTGTTGCTTCCCTTATAACCAAGTCATATGTTGCCTCCTTCACAGACATAACTTCTCCTGGAGCAGTTGTCCATCTCCTTTTTGAAGACCTTCCCTTTAAAGTTGAGGTATTTTGATGCCTGCTGTATTCTCAGTGGTTTATCATAGTCCCTGTATACTCTTTTTCACTTGGGGTTTGCACTTCCTAAATTTCGGTCCACTAAAATCCTCTGCATCTAGGAATCATTGGCTGAGGATGATATTTCCATTGAAGACCTCCGTTTTCTACCTCAAGCCCTCTTCACCAACTATCTCACATGATGCAAACTTGTCTGAAAAAGGATGTCTCTTGTTATCATCAGATAAATTATGATCTGAAGATTTGCCTGCTGACTGCTGCAGGCCTTGATTGTTCTGAGCAGCTACTTCTACCTGCAATTTGTTTCCAGAAGCAACAACAGCCACAGCACCATCTGTAAGTTGATCTGTTACCTTCTGGCTGTACCCTTCAAACCTCTTCAGTGTGATCCGTTCTCTCCTTTTCAACTACATCAAGAGCAATGGATTTACATGTTGATTTCCTCATAGGAATTGCTGTCATTTTTCCATCATCAAGACCCTTATTTTGTTCCACAATCATCACTACAGCAACAAATCGCCTTGATCATCTAACAGGCTCCATTACTTTTTGTTGCATCAAATCTTCACATTTACCAATTTTAAAATCCACATTTCTGGCCATTTTGCTGTGATCTGGGTTCTCCTTATCAAGCATATTAGGAAGAACAGACTTCCATGTTCATCCCCTAACATGTGCCTCAATATTCGTTTCTGCAACTGGTGTTTCAGTTCAGGTGCGCCACCTGACAAACCCTGAAGCTTCAGCTTCTGTACGTGCGTACTGCGTACAGGTGCAGCTTCCGACTTTTGAGAGAAAAGGCTAGCGGGTGTTTGTTTGAGCTGCACTTTTTGAGTTTTTTTTTTGAAAAACTGATGTTGACTTTTGTTCTGAAAAAACAACGCTAACTTTTTACTCACCATGCACGAATGTTGATGTAGCAAACCTTTCATGTAAAGATTTTTTTAAAAAAATAAAGGAAAAAATTCATATGAACTAGGCAGGGAGTGTGTGAATTATGAAATCACAGGACAAACACAGATCTCACATGACGATGGCAATGCGTTTCAGGACCACAATCAAATTCAAACCATAGCAATAACAATAGCACCAGCAAACAGGAAGATTCCATGACAAGCACATATCTCACATGAAAGTAGTACAGCGTTCATGACAAGCCAAGATGGGCCTTCATTTTGGCCTTCAACCGCATTCATTCTCAAATTGATATCTTACTGGTGTATCAGTACAATCTTGAAAAATAACCGTCATGTTAGTACCTGATCCTTATCAGTTTGATCACAGTTGATAGCAGCAATAATCACTTTGGGCATCAGTAAATGGAGCTTCACTTAAGAAATAAATACAATTAGAAAATACCCAAAAGCTGAGAAATAGTGTGTACAGGTAGCACTTGAGTTATACACCGACTGATCACGATTGCAACCACAAACGTATGGCCATGGAGCAACATATGTGATGCAGATATTCCCACAGGACAATGAGATCGTCACATATCGAAACATAAAAAAGAAAAACCTCTGTAATAGTCCAGCGAGCTGGAGATTTGTGAGATGGCATGAGCAAACTATTTCATTGGGCTGTGGTCCCCCAAAGTTTCATCGCAACACAACATACAGAGCCTTTTAAATACAGAGCCTTTTAAATTCTCTTCAGTCTTCCTTTTGAAACCGGTAAAGCCTAGGCTTGAAAGCTTGACTTGTCGCTTGGCACTTCCATTGTTCGCATCTTCATCAACTTCATCAGTCTCCCTTCATGTCATACCATGAGGCACAAATTATCCAGTGGTCAGAAAAACATTTGCTGTTACCGAAGCACAGCAGTATAATCTTGTACAAGGATACATAAAAGTACAACGACATGAAAGATTTATTTGAAACACACCATGTAACCTCAACTGCATCCTTGAAGAAGGGTGTGCAAGTTCCCCAACTAAAACGGACCAGGGTTGGGAAGCCAAATACCGGATGCTTATGATCTTCTAACCATTGTTTAGTATCAGAATCTGCACCATCAATTAAAAACGTGCTTAACAAAACATTCATCTGATTAGATATTGACAAAGTCCCTGATGGTCCAGAATCAGTTACCTCCTGGATATCCTGATCCAGTTTTCATATCATATTCAGAGCAGTTTCATCAAACACCCAGTTTCGCAAGGCTCTGTCCCTGGTGACCTGCAGTTGTGCATCAAGACTTTACAATTGTGCAACCCTATACGAAAGTAGTCACACGAGAAAAATTCATACAAGTTTCTCAAAAAAAAAAGAGAAAAATTCATACAAGAAATTACCTTTGCTACTATACTTGCTCCACTAACAACAGGGTAAAGGCTATCAGCTTTTTTGGCAACCACAAATTTGATTCCTGGGAACTTTTCAGTCAGCTTGATCCTATACTTCTCAGGATCTCCCACTGTATCAATATATACCTTTTCGAGGAGGAATAGAATTACCAAAGCAATGCTGTGAATAATCTTATAAAGATAACTGCACAATAAGTCCTTTTGCTTTCAAGAACATATGTACTTACTTCGGCCAGTAGAACTTCCATGTCAAGAACCTTTCTAACAAGACCCATGGCAGAGTTATGTGATATTTCATTCAGATTAACTTTCGACCTGAAACAATGAGACTATTAACTAGAATAAAAGCAACATATTTGCCCTTAAAAGCTCGTTTGGCTTACAAAATTGTCAATTTGTCTGACGTGGTGTGCCAAATTACGTATCCACGCGGGAAAGGCCACGCAAAATGTCATTGCTGCCCTCGCCTTATCCGTAGAATCGTCGAAGGCCACCTTCACTCGGGCTCAGCACCACGCAAGGCACCGATCTATCGGCGGACGACGACAAAGCGAGCAACGCCGTGGAGGGCACGGACGACGAGGTCCAGCCGCATGCCAAGAAGGCTACGGGGCTGCCCCCGCCGCCGCCGCCTCCCCCGGCGCCTCCTCCCCCGCCGCCCCCGTGCATCAGCTCGTCCTACCGGGGCAGATGTTCCTCGCAGCGCGTGAACTAGCTGGGCTCCTCCTCCTCCCTTATGGCCGCGCCCTCCTCCTCACCTCACAGATGCAGAGCAATTCTCGCAGCTCGCTCGACTCCTTGTTGGCTCGCGTGGATGACAGGTCCATCCTGATCACCACGTACGATGGCTAGCACAACCACCAGCTCCTGCTGGCGGCCACGGCGTCCACGACCTCCGCCGCGACGGCCATTCGTAGTGCGGTCAGAGAGAGAGAGAGAGAGCTGGAGATCCCAAATCTGTGCCCAATCGAACCAATCCCGCACAATGGGGCTTGTTCTCCTCCTCGCGGCAAGATGAGTAGGATGAGCTTGTTCTCCTCCTCGCGGCTGGGACGCGACAGCGGATGCGGAAGCAGCTCATCCTTGGGGATCTGGAGCGGGTACTCGACGTAGGAGGCCGTCCCGAGATGCAAAGGCACCTTTCCCCCCATTTTCGGCTCCAAGCGTGGTGGCACACTGTGATTCCAAATTACAACAAAGGCACGTTATATTGCTTGTGCTTAGATGATGGAAGCACGACAAATTATGGACTACTTACTCTACAGTCCCATGATGCACAGCTGGACCTCGACAAAGATGCCCCTCGGGGCCGGTCAGGCGGGAAAGGATGGCGACGAGGTAGCCCGCTCTGCCTTCAGCAGCTGACCAGCGGACCGGGGGGTAGCCGGTGATGGCGGAGAAGCCTTCAGGGTCAGTGCTCCGGTCCACTCGCACCATGCTCACCTCTCTGGCGCAGTCGGCGAAGACCACACGAGCGCCGATCTTGGTGTCGCCGAAGGACACGTGGACGCTTCCGTCGACGTGGCTTTCCAGCACTTGCCCGCACGACATGACCAGGCAGAACTCGGGATCCATGTGCACGATGAACCCGGTCCCTGCCGAGGCCTTCTCTGCTCCGCGCTTTCTCTTGCGGCAGCCTATCTTCACCACGGAGGGCACGTGCGACTCCATCACTCGCCGGCACAGGGCCATCTCCAGCGAAACAGGCTGCGCTGCTGCTGCTGCCCTGCAAGTGCGAATCAGGAGGGAATTGCAAAAGCATTATTCATCGCATGAGGCAGCTCACAGTTCGCCGTTGCTCAAATAGAGAATGTATAGGTGCTTACATGGCCAAAAGTCGTACAGCTAGCTTGAGCCAAAAGTCCTGTGCAGATCAGCAACAGAGCAGTGCAGCAGAATTAGAACCCCTCCTATTTAAGAGCCCACAATTCCGACCCAATGTAGGTGGATGGGCTGGCTTACCCACATTGATTGGGCCAGAATAGTGGGCTCCAAAACAAGGCACAAGACCATATTGAAGCATAAAGGACAAGCTAAGGCCCAGCAGCAAACAAGTCCTATTTTTCTTTCACATGGAACTGCTAACTAAACTAACTGAATATCATGGCAAGAGCCATTATTTCTGATTAAATTGCAAAGGTACTGTACGTTGCAAACAAATAAGCAAAGGCTAAAAGCTTGACCAGCTGTGGTATGTGCTTATTCTGGTAAAGAAAATTCATGNCCAGATGTTTTTCAAAGACCAAGGCTGCCTATAGTCAATTACAACTTCACAAAATCATTGCATGTTACTTATGTGCCAGCTTTTGGGCATCCAAAGAAGATAGATAAAATATATTTTGATGATGCTAGGCTATAACAGATAAAATTAACATAACAAAAGCCTACAAATTTGGCAATGCGGGTAATAAACTAACAACTAGATGCCCTTAGCACCCACGTTCACCTCACCTTCACCCATCAATGTTTTGTCCACTGAGACAAAACAAGTGTGGGAGTAGTTTTGCAATGCTTGATGATTAATCCACCTCCTCTTTTCTTGTTTCAGAGAAATGGCTTTCATTAGCTTGAATGACAGTGTGTTCCTGAGGCTGTTTACTCTTATCCGAACTTTCCTTTGCAGCATCACCAGATTCTGACCAGGTGGCCAGGTATCACCCTATGTGTACTCTGCGCTGAGCAAATCTCATCAGGGAGCATTACTGTTCCAAGCAATAGACTTGAAGAGATATCTTCTCTTGTGGCATTAACCCGACAGATTTCTTGAATTCTGCTACTACACCTTACTATATTCATTACAAACTTTATGTGTGTCCTTTGTTGCTTCCCTTATAACCAAGTCATATGTTGCCTCCTTCACAGACATAACTTCTCCTGGAGCAGTTGTCCATCTCCTTTTTGAAGACCTTCCCTTTAAAGTTGAGGTATTTGATGCCTGCTGTATTCTCAGTGGTTTATCATAGTCCCTGTATACTCTTTTTCACTTGGGGTTTGCACTTCCTGAATTTCGGTCCACTAAAATCCTCTGCATCTAGGAATCATTGGCTGAGGATGATATTTCCATTGAAGACCTCCGTTTTCTACCTCAAGCCCTCTTCACCAACTCTCTCACATGATGCAAACTTGTCTAAAAAAGGATGTCTCTTGTTATCATCAGATAAATTATGATCTGAAGATTTGCCTGCTGACTGCTGCAGGCCTTGATTGTTCTGAGCAGCTACTTCTACCTGCAATTTGTTTCCAGAAGCAACAACAGCCACAACACCATCTGTAAGTTGATCTGTTACCTTCTGACTGTACCCTTCAAACCTCTTCAGTGTGATCCGTTCTCTCCTTTTCAACTACATCAAGAGCAATGGATTTACATGTTGATTTCCTCATAGGAATTGCTGTCATTTTTCCATCATCAAGACCCTTATTTTGTTCCACAATCATCACTGCAGCAACAAATCGCCTTGATCATCTAACAGGCTCCATTACTTTCTGTTGCATCAAATCTTCACATTTACCAATTTTAAAATCCACATTTCTGGCCATTTTGCTGTGATCTGGGTTCTCCTTATCAAGCATATTAGGAAGAACAGACTTCCATGTTCATCCCCTAACATGTGCCTCAATATTCGTTTCTGCAACTGGTGTTTCAGTTCAGGTGCGCCACCTCCCACCTGACAAACCCTGAAGCTTCAGCTTCTGTACGTGCGTACTGCGTACAGGTGCAGCTTCCGACTTTTGAGAGAAAAGGCTAGCGGGTATTTGTTTGAGCTGCACTTTTTGAGTTTTTTTTTGAAAAACTGATGTTGACTTTTGTTCTGAAAAAACAACACTAACTTTTTACTCACCATGCACGAATGTTGATATAGCAAACCTTTCATGTAAAGATTTTTTTAAAAAAAATAAAGGAAAAAATTCATATGAACTAGGCAGGGAGTGTGTGAATTATGAAATCACAGGACAAACACAGATCTCACATGAAGATGGCAATGCGTTTCAGGACCACAATCAAATTCAAACCAATAGCAATAGCAATAGCACCAGCAAACAGGAAGATTCCATGACAAGCACATATCTCACATGAAAGTAGTGCAGCGTTCATGACAAGCCAAGATGGGCCTTCATTTTGGCCTTCAACCGCATTCATTCTCAAATTGATATCTTACTGGTGTATCAGTACAATCTTGAAAAATAACCGTCATGTTAGTACCTGATCCTTATCAGTTTGATCACAGTTGATAGCAGCAATAATCACTTTGGGCATCAGTAAATGGAGCTTCACTTAAGAAATAAATACAATTAGAAAATACCCAAAAGCTGAGAAATAGTGTGTACAGGTAGCACTTGAGTTATACACCGACTGATCACGATTGCAACCACAAACGTATGGCCATGGAGCAACATATGTGATGCAGATATTCCCACAGAACAATGAGATCGTCACATATCGAAACATAAAAAAGAAAAACCTCTGAAATAGTCCAGCGAGCTGGAGATTTGTGAGATGGCATGAGCAAACTATTTCATTGGGCTGTGGTCCCCCAAAGTTTCATCGCAACACAACATACAGAGCCTTTTAAATACAGAGCCTTTTAAATTCTCTTCAGTCTTCCTTTTGAAACCGGTAAAGCCTAGGCTTGAAAGCTTGACTTGTCGCTTGGCACTTCCATTGTTCGCATCTTCATCAACTTTCATCAGTCTCCCTTCATGTCATACCATGAGGCACAAATTATCCAGTGGTCAGAAAAACATTTGATGTTACCGAAGCACAGCAGTATAATCTTGTACAAGGATACATAAAAGTACAACGACATGAAAGATTTATTTGAAACACACCATGTAACCTCAACTGCATCCTTGAAGAAGGGTGTGCAAGTTCCCCAACTAAAACGGACCAGGGTTGGGAAGCCAAATACCAGGATGCTTATGATCTTCTAACCATTGTTTAGTATCAGAATCTGCACCATCAATTAAAAACGTGCTTAACAAAACATTCATCTGATTAGATATTGACAAAGTCCCTGATGGTCCAGAATCAGTTACCTCCTGGATATCCTGATCCAGTTTTCATATGCATATTCAGAGCAGTTTCATCAAACACCCAGTTTCGCAAGGCTCTGTCCCTGGTGACCTGCAGTTGTGCATCAAGACTTTACAATTGTGCAACCCTATACGAAAGTAGTCACACGAGAAAAATTCATACAAGTTTCTCAAAAAAAAAGAGAAAAATTCATACAAGAAATTACCTTTGCTACTATACTTGCTCCACTAACAACAGGGTAAAGGCTATCAGCTTTTTTGGCAACCACAAATTTGATTCCTGGGAACTTTTCAGTCAGCTTGATCCTATACTTCTCAGGATCTCCCACTGTATCAGTATATACCTTTTCGAGGAGGAATAGAATTACCAAAGCAATGCTGTGAATAATCTTATAAAGATAACTGCACGTCCTTTTGCTTTCAAGAACATATGTACTTACTTCGGCCAGTAGAACTCCCATGTCAAGAACCTTTCTAACAAGACCCATGGCAGAGTTATGTGATATTTCATTCAGATTAACTTTCGACCTGAAACAATGAGACTATTAACTAGAATAAAAGCAACATATTTGCCCTTAAAAACTCTTTTGGCTTACAGAATTGTCAATTTGTCTGACGTGGTGTGCCAAATTACGTATCCACGCGGGAAAGGCCACGCAAAATGTCATTGCTGCCCTCGCCTTATCCGTAGAATCGTCGAAGGCCACCTTCACTCGGGCTCAGCACCACGAGAGGCACCGATCTATCGGCGGACGACGACAAAGCGAGCAACGCCGTGGAGGGCACGGACGACGAGGTCCAGCCGCATGCCAAGAAGGCTACGGGGCTGCCCCCGCCGCCGCCGCCTCCCCCGGCGCCTCCTCCCCCGCCGCCCCCGTGCATCAGCTCGTCCTACCGGGGCAGATGTTCCTCGCAGCGCGTGAACTAGCTGGGCTCCTCCTCCTCCCTTATGGCCGCGCCCTCCTCCTCACCTCACACCTCAGATGCAGAGCAATTCTCGCAGCTCGCTCGACTCCTTGTTGGCTCGCGTGGATGACAGGTCCATCCTGATCACCACGTAGATGGCTAGCACAACCACCAGCTCCTGCTGGCGGCCACGGCGTCCACGACCTCCGCCGCGACGGCCATTCGTAGTGCGGTCAGAGAGAGAGAGAGAGAGAGAGAGAGAGAGCTGGAGATCCCAAATCTGCGCCCAATCGAACCAATCCCGCACAATGGGGCTTGTTCTCCTCCTCGCGGCTGGGACGCGACAACGGATGCGAAAGCAGCTCATCCTTGGGGATCTGGAGCGGGTACTCGACGTAGGAGGCCGTCCCGAGATGCAAAGGCACCTTTCCCCCCATTTTCAGCTCCAAGCGTGGTGGCACACTGTGATTCCAAATTACAACAAAGGCACGTTATATTGCTTGTTCTTAGATGATGGAAGCACGACAAATTATGGACTACTCACTCTACAGTCCCGTGATGCACAGCTGGACCTCGACAAAGATGCCCCTCGGGGCCGGTCAGGCGGGAAAGGATGGCGACGAGGTAGCCCGCTCTGCCTTCAGCAGCAGACCAGCGGACCGGGGGGTAGCCGGTGATGGCGGAGAAGCCTTCAGGGTCAGTGCTCCGGTCCACTCGCACCATGCTCACCTCTCTGGCGCAGTCGGCGAAGACCACACGAGCGCCGATCTTGGTGTCGCCGAAGGACACGTGGACGCTTCCGTCGACGTGGCTTTCCAGCACTTGCCCGCACGACATGACCAGGCAGAACTTGGGATCCATGTGCACGATGAACCCGGTCCCTGCCGAGGCCTTCTCTGCTCCGCGCTTTCTCTTGCGGCAGCCTATCTTCACCACGGAGGGCACGTGCGACTCCATCACTCGCCGGCACAGGGCCATCTCCGGCAAAACAGGCTACGCTGCTGCTGCTGCCCTGCAAGTGCGAATCAGGAGGGAATTGCAAAAGCGTTATTCATCGCATGAGGAAGCTCACAGTTCGCCGTTGCTCAAATAGAGAATGTATAGGTGCTTACATGGCCAAAAGTCGTACAGCTAGCTTGAGCCAAAAGTCCTGTGCAGATCAGCAGCAGAGCAGTGCAGCAGAATTAGAACCCCTCCTATTTAAGAGCCCACAATTCCGACCCAATGTAGGTGGATGGGCTGGCTTACCCACATTGATTGGGCCAGAATAGTGGGCTCCAAAACAAGGCACAAGACCATATTGAAGCATAAAGGACAAGCTAAGGCCCAGCAGCAAACAAGTCCTATTTTTCTTTCACATGGAACTGCTAACTAAACTAACTGAAGATCATGGCAAGAGCCATTATTTCTGATTAAATTGCAAAGGTACTGTACGTTGCAAACAAATAAGCAAAGGCTAAAAGCTTGACCAGCTGTGGTATGTGCTTATTCTGGTAAAGAAAATTCATGCCCCCCCCTATATATAGCTGTTTTTGCCTGAAAATCTATTAGTTTTCCCCCATCCTTATCTTTTTTTCTAGATGCAATACTATTGTAGCTAGCACTTTAGCATGAAGTGAAGCCTCCTACAATCTTAAATAATGCATGCCTAGAACAACTTACAATTTGAAACAGAGGGAGTATATTTTTTTTATTTGGGTGATCTTGGACTCTATCGAAACAAGGCATAGGAAAACCAAGATTTGTCAAAGATATATCAACTGAATTCTTGACCCCAAACATATTGGATCAAAGCAGAATCTCAATACAAGACACATTTTGCATGAACCCGGCAGGGAATCGACTTGTGTAGTATGCACCATGTTGCCCTATACTTGATATCAAGGCTGATAAGAATTGTTGGGATGAAAATCGAAATACATACAGAACTAGAGCAGTTAACTTTTGAGGCAAACTAGAACATCCGGCGCGCTATGCGCGCCCTATCATGACCAGAGAAATAGATCAGCAAGGATAGCGAAGTAGAAACAAATGCACGGCAGGGGTCTTCTAAGGACAGTTTAGATAGATTAATACATGCTAAAACTCATGTTCTGTGATCTGGAGGTATAGACGGCAAGGCACATCTTTACTAGATAGTACAAAATCTGTCGGTGGCAATTCCGACACACCAACATCTGGTGGGTTTTATCTTGAGCCAATTTCTTCTATGCCATTGAAAAATATAGCACATTCCTTGTGTGCCATTAAGAATATAGCCATCTCCTCAATGCCACTCGTTATAATTTTTCATCCCCTCACTGCCACTACCGTTAGTTTCCGCCACAAACAGTCGAAGATGACGTTAAAACCGCAACGCCGTCGCCTCCATCCTCGCGGTTGCATCCGAGCGTCGTCACCTCCCCGTACCCACCGCCGCCCATGTAGGCGAGCGTGCCCCCGCGCGGCGACACACGGGCCACGCGCGCGCCCAGGCGACGAGCGCGGCACGCGGGCCACGCGTGGCCGGCTCGCGTCCAGGCGAGCGAGCACGGCATGCGGGCCACGCGCGACCGTTCGTGCCCAGTCGCGCGGGAGAGCGCGCCCCCGTGGGCCTTGTGCGACCGGCTCACGGCCATGCGGGGCACGACGCGCCACCCAGCTGCTGTCGCCGCGGGACGGGGTCCTGCGCTGCTCGCGCCAGCAGGCCGCCGCCACCGCCGCGGGGCCATGCATCACGCCCGCCGCGCCGTTGCGAGCAGCCCTGCACGCGCGCGCTGCCGAAGGTGCCCCTACACGTCGCTTTGTCTTCTGTCCGCTGCGGCCTGCGGACATATCTGCTCGCTGCGAGGCCGTGGGCAGCTCACGCTGTCACGCACGCCGCGGCGTCGAGGTCCTGCCTCTCTCTGGAAACGGGAGGGGACAAGAAGAGTTTTCTGAGTTTTCTTTTTATTTCTCCTTCCCGCTGACATATAGGGCCCACAAACGGAATCCACGGCAGTTAACCGTGAACTTGACGGAATGGCATAGAAGGGATGAAAAATTAGAACCTAGTGGCAACGAAGGGATGTCTATATTTTCAATGGCACATAAGGGATAGACTATATTTTTAGATGGCATATAGGGAATTCTCTCATAAATTTTAGCTTAGAGGCATGTTTG
>CM014272.1:73965409-74011162 GCA_004135705.1 Alloteropsis semialata | reverse complement strand
AAACAAAGAGCCACAGCCTGTTCGCTTGGCTTATCAGCCACCAGCCAGCAGTACTTCAGTCTCACAACAAATCAGCACCAGCTACCAGCCACCAGCCAGCCAGCAGTACTTCAGTCTCACAACAAATCAGCACCAGCCACCAGCCAACCAAACAGGCTGCAAGTTTTTGGTCCACATAGAGGGAAGGACAAGCAGTCACAGGAACAAGGACGGGAGGCTTGCTTTTCTGGTGTGGCTGCCCCAGCTCTCGCACGTCAATACAGGAAACGTGGCACCGAATGAATGGAGAAAGGACGAGTGAAACACTCCGGTGCGAGAAGGGTACGCGTGAATCGCTCTCGTGCGATGGAGAGCCAGCGATGTTTAAGAAACCCGATGGATGCATTGGAACACTTGCTGCCAGTAGAATGTCCAGTTTCCACGAGCAGTCAAGAGCAAACATAGGGGGTGTTTAGTTCATGGCGTTTTGCAAAATGGGGTTGCATTGGGCCGCGTGCACAGAGAGAAAAAGTGCATTGAGAAACGCGTATTATGCAAAATTTTGGAGAATGGGGGTGAACTAAACACCCCCATATTTGCCTGGTTGGCTTGAGCAAAAGTTGTGCGTTGTAGGCTTTTAGCAGCAGAGACAATGCTGAGTAGCTCAGCATGGCAATGCTGCCCCCGAAGATGTTTGGTTTTGCTTGTTGCAAAATGTTATCTGCACAATGCACTGTATATGCTATCACAGATTTTTTTTTAATTTATTATTTATACATTCTAACCCGTGATCTTGTTTTAGAGTGTGCATGCTTTCCTAATTTGGGCGAATTGCATATTCAAATTGGACCTGTAGAAGAACTGAAATATTGGGAGCATTGAGAAACTGAAATACCGTGGAACTAAATTGAAAAAAAAAGGGCCTCTTGCTTGTCCAATGGGTTTCTACAATAGTACAATATTCCAATGATATTGAGAGTGCGTGCTTTCCCAACAGTTTGAAGCCCATTTAATCTGACTTAAATTGGGCTTGTAGAACCCATTGGACAAGCAAGAGGGCCAGGGCAACAACTCATCTTTGCAGAACTATAAGCACGCCAGGCAGACGCCACAACCGAAATATGAGTCAGACGATGACCTTTGGTGCACTGACATCGAGCACAAGGTTCTTCATCAAAGAGCTAAAATTAACAAAACCAGATTTAGAACGACAGTACGAAGACATCTACAAGTCAAGATGCTACAGGAGTCAGAGACTCAGAGTACAATGTACATATTGAACTAGTCTATGACCAACGCCTCCCCCCAATACGCCTGGCAAGTTGAATGTCCTTTTGCACTGCAGCAACACAGAAGTCAAAGTGTTTTCTTTTAAAATAATGTTAGAAAGAAAGCAGAGTCAATAGGATGTGCACTTATATATCCCATTTAATGTTACTCAACTGTAAAACGGCACCGTCTGTTTAAGAGAAGGTTTTGTTGAAGTCAAAATGTAACATCGAGCATCCACAATTTGTTTATGGCTCAACCCGCCTAGGAGGTAAGTTCACATACACGTAGCAACTGACCACTCTTATATTTTCATCCTCGCCTCGTGTAAAATGGTTAACCCAAAAGTGCTATGTTAATACAACCTAGGCCACATGTCTTACATTCAACCACCACTGCTAACACCCTCAGCGACTCACTTCATACAATTACACAAACATATGTCCAAAACCAGCCATGGCGCACAGCTATGCCACGGGTCTACCCACACGCATGTGTGCATATGCAGCACCTGGCTCCAATATTAACTGCTACACCCTTGCCTGTTAATAGCTTGTTATGTAGCCTTGTTGACCATGTCTGGTGGTTTAGTACCACCTTGAACTTTAGGTGTGTGAGGAACTTATAACTCCAAAATGTGGTTAACCCTTTCTAATACAGAAAGCGAAGGCGTTAGGTAAAAAGGGTGCTATGTGTATGCATTATGCAAGTTCGCCTAAAGGTGGGGCTAGACTGTTAGCAGATTTTGTATGCATGATGTTACACTTTCATGCTATGGTAAAAACCACCAAAAGAAAATTTCAGTGGCTTCTGTAATCTATAAAGTTGTAAAGAGGACTAAAGCCAGCATGGTTTTATTATTCTACCTCATTTGAGACCACATTTCCTATTATTTAGGTATTTGCCTATTTGGTAAACATTTTAATCGTACGGTATCTCAATCAGAACTGAACTTCAGTGTTCACGCATTCTGGTCCACTATCCAAGCCATCATTGTTAATGAGTAGTTAGTGAAATCTTCGTTGATAATCAAATATCAAACAATGTGTACATCAGATGTCACAACAAATCCAAGTAAATCATTAAATATAATCACGTGATGAGATTCTTTTATGAATTATAAAGACATTTCCATTCAGCATAATGAATGGAAAAGGAAAATCACTTCCAACTTACTGATGGTAACACGCCTCGCATGGATGGCCAACAAATTTGCCACTTCGAACAGTTCAATTAAGTGGTACTCTGCTGCCTGCAAACAGGGAGGAAACAATATCAGAAACTTCTTTATATTGTATGTTCCTTTTTCGCACTATGCAAAATTGCCATTATGCCGAAGATGGCAGTGGTTAAGGTTCAGAGTTTGCATAATTGCAGTGGTTAAAAAGTTCAAGAAAGACATCAACTTCTTTCTTAACTAACAAGAAATAGTCAATTTTGTGTTCTTTTTTCCCATTATGCCGGAGATGGTATTTATAAAAATAGATGGCCTAAGGAAGTTTACACAATATTAATAACCATGCATAAACACACACCAAACTAGAAGGGCTGCAGTCCATTTGTGCTTTAGTTAATTAATAATACTCCCTCCATACGCAAACTAGCTAGGTGCAAAATAAAGAAGAATGGGAAAAGACCTAGTACAAGAGGATGCCTGATCTATTCTGATTATGGAAAAAAAACTATTCACTCAAATAAAAATAAAATAAAAAGACAAAGTACAAAATTGATGATAAAAGCCACAATGATACACCAGTACATGTGGGGTTTCTTAAAATTAGCCACAAATTGTGCAAGGCCCCCTCCTAGTTACTCATAAATCTAGCAAGAGAAATTCTGAACTAATACCAGACCAATTAGGTAAAAGAAAGAACATAATGGCGAGGAATTTTTGGAGACAAGATATGGCACTTTCCATGTGTTGAACTGGTGCGCATTAAAATTCTAAAGCTTCCAATCAAGCCATTGGATAAAATACACTTGATAAGTTCCAGCATTTCAATCATTCACATTTTAGCCATCAATCAGTCAATCACCAATAGCAAGCAGACTAGTTCAGATAAAACACAATCTACACCGAGAACATTTTATATATTCACTCATAAATCTGGAAATGTTAAAACCTGTTTAGAATCATACCAACAAGGAAACCAGGATTTTATGATGAAAAATGTATGCTTTGAAGATTTGATAGTTTTGAGGGGTTCAACTAATGCACATTAAAGTTTTCTAATCAAATGATATACACGATATGCTTCAGCGTAGACCTCCTGTATTGCAAGGATGGCTTCAGGAGTCCAGCGTGTCACTTCCTTCGAAGAGTCATTAGTGATCTCCCTCACCTGAAAACTCATCAGCAACAATTGCAACATTAAGGCAGTGTGGATTCCAAATGTTCTGTTATGGAGATGACAAATCAAAGGTACAGGCTTCACCCACCAGACGAGCAAAGGGAGCGAATGGGATAAGAAGCTTGACAGTTTTTTGGATTTTCCTTATCTCCCGCAGAGCCACCGTCCCTGGTCGCCACCTATGCTTCCTCTTAGTACGCCCCGGTGCCCCTGCTCATCCAATACCTAAAGTGAATAAAAACAAGAAACAAGAAGCTAGCATCTCCACAGCTGATACTCCCGATTGCAAACTAGCGCTCGAGACATCATGTCGCTACAACCGAAACCTATCACCCCGCATAATCAAAATCCCCAATCACCAAGGAGAAGCATAAGTAGCGCTCTTCGGCGACATTGCTAAACCAATGCCATGATACACTGATAAATGCCCCTTGCGCAGAAGAAATGCCCCTGAAAAACCGCACAAACAAACAAGACACCAGACGATGACAAAGCGATCTCACCAGTGGCAGCCGCTCCATCCCCGGCCGGCGCACCCTTCCCCTGCATTGCATCAAACAGGTTCCGAGCAGGTTAGAGTGACTCAAAATAACTAATCAAATCCAAGAGAAACCCCCAGTCGCCGCCCACCCGCCCGTACCGGAATTCCCGAGGTGCTCGCGCCGCCTGCAGCGAAGGATCAAACAAGAACGTGGTTCAGCATTACTGCCTTACGGGTGGAAGGAAAGCAGCGGCGACGAGTCCTGTCGGTGCTGTCGCCGGGGCATAGAATGGTTGCGGGGGACGGCCGGGGAAGCTACCTGTCTGCGCCGCCCTCTGGCGAGGGGAGAGATCGAACTGCAGTTTCTTCTTGGGCGGGCGGCCCGCCGTCCTTACGGCCGGGTGCTTGGTGCGAGCCATCGCCGGCGGAAACCGGCGGCCCGCGGTGGGTTGAATTCGAAGCGAACCTGCGGGGCGCGGGCGGGTGGGCGGGCGGCGGACCCGGGCGGCTGTTTCACACGCGGGCAATTTTCGTACCACGACACTCGGATAACACGTGGTTCTAATAATGCCCTCGATGATCAAAGAGGCGAGGTAATTTTTTAATAAAAACGACACCACAGGACAACAAACAAATTAGAAGAAACTAGAAGAAAAAGAGGAGGAAACTAAAGAACTACGCTCCAGCGTCCCGGCGAGGGAAGAGGATGAGCCGCAAATTCCGAAAAACTGTCAACGACCAAACACACACGACTTCCAAGATGTTCTGCGCGAGTGCGACCGGCTAAAGAGCCGACCTATCGAAGACCGGCGGTTCTTCTCCTTCCAAAGACTCCAAGCGACCAAAAGAACTAGAATATCAAAGCCATTTCCAGTGGCCTTAGGAACCCTCTTAAGCATGAGCGACCACCAACTCACAAGAGGCGATTCCTTAAAAGGGGAAAGGTTTGACAAGTTGACCCTCCCGAGGACCCTGAACCACATTTCGTGGCTATGTGAAAGGACCTTGATGTCGTCTAGAGGGGGGGTGAATAAGCGAGACCTAAAATTATTGCCACATAAAACAAATTTATTAGCGACAATTGAATATTCCAAATACCCCTTTTAGAGATTCAATAAATGAACTTCTAAAAGGATCTTTAGAATCTCCAAATAAAAGAATTGCACGCCCAGCGCAGCGGATATAGCACACGCCACCAAACCGGTACCATCGGTTTTGCAAAACCGTGCCACCGGTTTTGCCCCGGCAGTGAACCCCCAAGCTAGATTGAATATGCTAGGGAGCTCGGAATCAAACCAACCATGGAGATGATGATTGGAATGTCTTTCTAAGGTATATCTCCAAGTCCCTGCACTCAAAGACACATATACAATAATATCGAGCAATTTCACCAATTAACAATATAAGCACAAAGATGCTTAAAACCAGCGGAGAGACACAAGATTTGTTTTCTCGAAGTTCGGATTCATCGCTAGCACCAAGCAGCCACCAAGGCATGGTGAATCCTACTCTCCGTTGAGGAAGCTTATGCGACCACACTAGGTCAAGCTATCTCCTCCTTCCACTAGCTTGCTTCTTCCCTTTCGGAGGCGAAGCACGACCTGCACAAACTTCCCGCAGCTCACCACACCTTGGTAGCTCACGGGCAACACCTAGCCGTCTAGGAGCGAAGCTCCAAGAGTAACAAATGAATCACAAAAGCTTGATGAAGTCCAACAGTGCTCAAGATGCTTTTGGTGCTCTCAAACTTCTCACAATAGCTGCTATCTCTACTACCCAACACAAAGATCTCACAATGTCAAGCAATCCTCACAAAGAGGGGTTGGGGAGAGCTAGTATGGTTTTCTTAGCAAGGAAGAGCAGGGAAGCACTATAGCAACCTCAGGAACAGCAGCCAAACACAGGGGAGGTCGTGGGGTATAAATACTCCACTCCCCAAAAACTAGCCGTTAGGAACCCAGTGAAAACCGGTGCCACCGAAATTCAAACCAACTAGCCGTTGGAGCGCCCTGACACAAAACCGGTGCCACCGGTTTCCCAAACCGGTTTTGCCCTGGCAAAACCTAACAAGTGTACGTGTAGTTTTTGTGTCTCTTAACAACTCACATGGGTTTCTTGAGCACTTAGATAATTTCAAGACTACTTGTGATGCATCCCTCTTGATAGTACGGCATACCTATACTCAAGATCAAATATAAATACAAATGCTATTTATTCACTTGAGTTTCATCATTTTGAACCAAGCCATACTTCTTCAATGTATCCGCTTGAGAGTTGCATCCAACTTGTCTCTTTGAATTGAGCACTTCAACCTTGAGCTAGTGACTTGAACCTTTGTCTTTGAATGAAATCCACTTCTAGTCCAATTCACCTTTTCACAACATAATTTTAGAAAGATTGATACTTGCCAATATGAACACCACATGTGACCAAGATTCATCAAGTTGAAATCCAAAGAAAGTTTCGTCACCCTAGCAAAGGTACATGACCGAAGTCCGCAACTTGATCACACGTTGCTTAGTACCTAGAAACACTATCCCGAACTCCACCTCTTCATCCATGCATCGCATATAGCTTCACATTAGTTTCTATCAACAATGAACACCATTTCTTGATATGCAATATATCAACTTTACTTTGACCTTTCATTTCCATTAGAGTCATCATGTCTTGTTTGCAAGTCGTTCTTTAAATATAGACCAGAGATGAGCCATATCACCATGTCTCTTGTCAATTTAACCAAACTTGCATTATACAATATTTTTATCCAACATGATCTAAGATATCTCATATCAATATTAAACAAGTTTTTATCAATTTAGAGACCAATATATCACACATGTCATTATGCTCTTTCTTTATTGCACCATAGGTTGCCATCTTTCATATTCATATATAATGGGAGCAACCACTTATTAATTCATATCAACATGAGCCATCCACATTGAATTCAACCAACGACCAATAGTGAATCATCAATATACAATTTAATTCCTGCTCATAATCTTTAACAAACATGTCAGTCCTTTAATCGTTTTGCCATACAATTCACCAAAACCCACATAGGAGGCCTAGATGTACTTTCAATCTCCCCTTTTTGATGATTGATGACAACTCGATTAAAGCTTATAATAGATATTTCAATAAAGCTTTTGAATGTTCAGATTTAGTTTGAGCTCCCCCTTAACATGTGCTTTGAATGAAATTCAATATCTTGGCTTAAAATGCCAATTTGCACATTTTCAAGAAAAAACATGGAGCTCCCCCTAAATCTCAATATCTGTGAGGTGCAAAACATGTGTGTGAATATTTAATACATGATGCATGCAGCGCTCAACAATAAAACAAAGAAACCAGTGCTTCCCAGCCAGAACCGGTGCCACCGGTTTTCACAAACCAGTGCCACCAGAAATGCCCAGAGAGCACAGACAGGCACCAAACAATGTGGCCCGGATCTTCCGACACCACGGGTCAGAACATCCGGCCCCAACCAGAGGCTACCGGAACTTCAAGGCCAGAAGTTCCGGACCCAACCAGAATTTCCGACACAGAGTCTGATCTTTCGGACACACGAAGCATTTTATCAAATAAATGAGTCTAAATAAAATTTAAACAAGATCCACAACCAAAGACAGGTTCAACACACATAGTATCACACATTACAATTGTTCTCAAGTCCAAAAGAGCTACGAAGAGATAGAATTTATTACACGGGGCCTGTTGCATACAACAGCCAAAACCGTGCCATCGGTTTTGTAAAATCGGTGCCACCGGTTTTGCCAGACAGCCAGCAGACAGAGCAGATCAGCGGTGCTTTAATCGCTCCAAATTCTCCCCCTTTGTCATCCATCACCAACAAAGGTCCTGGGGGCTTCTCTAGCTGCTTCTACTCATCATCTTCATCATCATTTTGCTCTTGGCCTTGAATTGGAGCAACAAATGGAGGTTGGGACACAAATTGAGTTGGAGGGAATGTACCAACATAAGGATCAACATTACCAAAAATCTCTCCAAAAATATCAACTTGAGCGAAACCTGAACCTCCAGCTGCATAAGGATCAATTTGTGGCATACTAGAAGAGCCACCTTGTCCTTGAGTTCCCACAAAAGGCATCTCAGAAAATGAAGCACCTCTACTTTGCATGCCTTCATATGAGGGGTTGTAATATGAGCTGCCCATAGATCGATCCCAAAAATCTTTTTGAGTGACCGGATCTACGTCTTGAGATTTATTCTATATTTGATGAAATCCCTCCGGCTCACTATGTTCCTCATCAGACTCTGCAGGTGGAATATGAGGCCTATTAGAAGGATTTTCGTACATTTGCCTAATCATTTTTGAATCCCTCTTCCTCCTTTGTCTTTCTTTATGAGCAATGGCATTTGTACTCATACAAGACCCACACATAAAGTTGAACAACTTTCTAAGGAGTGAAGGGGGCTTGTGCACATCTCTTTGCCCATGTCCATGTCCACTACCGGACGCCTCCCTTGCTGCCATAGAAGGTGCAACAGCTGTAGGGGCACCTCCAGGTGCTTCTCCACCCTCTGCATTAGCCTCCATGCTTGCCGCTTGGGCTAGGGTCGGACCTTTGACATCATTCTTCATGTGGAAGGGCTCAATCTCATGATCATAATCAAATGTGCAATTTGTGACAGCCTCAATGACATGCATGAGATAGGGAGCATACCCACAACTCTTTTGAGGAGAGCCAGCAATAGTCTTCATCTCTTCCCATATGTAGTCCACCACACTAAACTCCGGCTCAGTAGGGGTCATATACTTGATCAAATCACGAAGATAGAAAGATATGTTGGATTGATCACCTTCTCTTGGAGCAAGTGTCTTCCTAAACATACGGTTGATATAAACATAGTAAAGTAGCATGCCATGAACACTTCCAAAGTGCCTCTCATGTCCCCTCATGTACATGTAGCTCATGTCTTTCTTATCCATGTAATTAGCATTGTGAATATGAACCTTCTTATCATCCTCTCCATCAAAGCCAAGAAGAGAGGCGAACTGAGTGTAGGTCACTCCAAACCAATTACCCTCAGTCATCCAATGCACAATCCTCTCATCATTTCTAGATGTGAAGTAGCAAGTGGCATAGAATTATGCAATTACCTCACTATTCCATGACTTGACAAAGCTCATAATCTTGTATACATTCTTTCTCTTGTATTCCCTAATGATCTTATCAACCCTAGGGTCCTTGAATGCCCTCATTTATTTCCAATCAATAAACTGAGCCTGGGCAATAGGAATGTCTTTTGCAATTATGGCACTCTCATAGAAGTTCTGATGAAAAGCTTTGCCAAATCTGTAATCAAGATGTCTCCCACCAACTTCCTTGGGATTCTTTGCTCTCTCAACTCTCGCCTTTTCTGTCATTCCTTTGACTTTGTAGTTGACCTTGGCTCGGTGTGGAGGAGCCATGGGAGCTCTAAGAGTCACATCACTGAGATGTGTGGAAGGAGCATTATGTGCAGGGCGGGGTCCAAGAGCTGAAATGATGTCCTCCTCATCATCACCATTACAACTGCCACTTCTGTCATCACTGCCTGTCCCCTGACTGTGCTCATGGCTATGTATACGAATTGATTTGCCCTTTTTTTTTGCGCTGACCAGCTGAGGGAGAGTCTGCTGCAATAGACTCGGAAGGAGTGGGATCCCTCTCATAAGGACTCTCCTCATCATAATCACTAGAGGTGTCCTCAGCCTCGGAATCCTCAATGCGAATATCACCCCTAGGAAGATGCACTTTTCCTGCTGCCCTCTTAGATCTTCTTGGTTCTGCTGCTGCTGGTTGAATTTCTTGCCCACTACTTTCAACATCTCTTGGCCGAAACTCAAATTGGGCATTCTTTGAGCGAGTTGATCGTCTCCGAAAAACAATATAATCACTTGGATCTGTAACACATACATGGAGAAAAGACCTCTGAGATAATAATCCTTGAAAAAGATATTGATTTTGAGAATTGGAATTGAATTGGGAAAACTGACCAGGGTGCCTGCGCACAAACCGGTGCCACCGGTTTCTGCCCAGAAACCCTAGGTCGAGTCCCCCAACAATGCCACCAAGGAATCACTGATTTCTTCCACTGAACAGCCTCTAGGGCGTAGGATATGAGGTTCTACCAAAGGAATCTGAGAGAAAACTTCTACGGAGATAGATCGGGCAAAAACATTGATTTGAGTACCTCCCGACAAGGTGGAAGAGTTGCTGCAGCCCAAAAACTGAGGAAAATCCGGTCACACCAGATTGGAGAATTCAAATCTTGCCTCAACAATTGAATCCCACGGTGGAACATTGAAATCGCCAAGAAATCGCCCCAAAACTCTCTCCATTACTGTTTTGGGTCGGGGTGAGAAGAGGGGGGAAAATGTAAATATGAAGGGGTAAGTCACGGGTAAATAGTGGCCTGCCAAAAGAAACCGGTGCCACCGGTTTGGAAAAACCGGTGCCACCAAAAATTCCTGAGCACGTGGCTTTTGTCCAAATTTGCACTTCTGTCCTTCCCCTTTTTCCTCTGCTCCATTTTTTGAATCCATTTATCCATTTTTCACTGCTCTTTGACTCAGATGAAGGATTTTGATAGATCTTTGACCGGGATAAGGAGATCCAAGACACAGCCTTGAGATGAGATTGGGTAGATCTAATGGACTTGAGAGTGTTTCACCATTTGTAGTTAGCCAGCAATCAAGCAAGGATAACGATAACCACAAATTGATCAACGAGGCCACAAAGACCAACACCAAATGATTTTCAAAAAAGCACACCTCCTACACATACTAGTTAATTTTGAAACACTATCCTATGCCACACAGAGTATGAGAAAGATAACTTAGCAAAGATAGATCTTAGAGGACATCCAAGATCTACCACTCACACCAAGAAACCAACCGAAGGTGGAGCTAGTCATCCTTTTCATACCAGGCACACTAGCATGAAAGAAGGCCTAGATGCATTGAAATGAATACATGAATTTGAAAAATATATCTTGGTTTGAACAAATAAATTCTTCACATAGAGGAACACATATATCCATCAACTTGTGCTTTGTTTTCTTTTATACTTTCATCTTGTCATTTTAGAGTGATCTAACCATGGTTTCAAATAAAGTGACAAGACAATACAAATATTAGTAGTACAAACTCTAGTCTCATATTTGATGACCCATTGAGTGTGGCAAGGGAGTGCGTCACAAAATATGGAACCTCATAACATGGACTAGATTCCTCAAATATATGGTGCACACAAGATTATATAGAAGGCAAGTAGATGTACACCATCTTGGTCAATTAAGTCCAATCAAGGAATCTAAACCATGCTATGGAGAGTAGCTAGATATGTGAACTCAAACCAACTTAAATGAAAACTGATACAATTACCATGTTGGTTCGTTGACCTTGTTGCCATGTAGCTTACTCATCACCAACTCACTTGCATTGGAGTTGCTCAAGTGTATTATATGAATATAAGTATGATCCCGTACACTTGAACTACACACACGAAAACTTGCAAATGATGTTAGTACCAAGAGATACAAAATATGAAGTGAGCTCCCCCTAAATATGTGCATCAAGGATTCGAATCTTGAGACTTGCACTTTTAGCTCAATTAAGGCATTAGGGTAGCTAGCTTCATATTATGGTCACATCACAAATAAATTCATGAATAAGTAAATAGGATCAAGACAGGCTCACAGATATTTATGAATGCTTCAGATGAAATTAGAAGAGTATTTCTTGAGAAATTGATTTCATTTGAACTTTTCATTCGTCTCTGCTGCCTACTGGTTCTGGCAAAACTGGTGCCACCGGTTTTACCAATCCGGTGCCACCGGATTTCCACTGAACCATGCATTTCTTCAAAAAGATTATTCTGCTGCTCCTTGTCTTGATACATTTCTTTTTATTTTCCACCCTTATTCATTTTCCTGCATTTATAAACACTCAAAGCTTCTTGATGAAGCGGTTAGTAGCATCGAGTGTTATTTGTCATTATCTTTCATTATTAACCAAAGATAGCTTGTCCACTATATATGCTAAGAAAACGATAAAAGCATAGATAGATAAACATGAGTGGACATCTAGAGAGGTACTTATCACAGGAGAGGCATTGGATAAAGTTTTCTTCCATTGATCTCACTTGGTTCCTTTATGATATGAATTTTCTCTTGAGATGCAAATGATATAAGATGAAATTCTTCTCAAGTGGACCAAGCTCCCAATGCAGATCCAAGTACCTACAAATCTTCTTTTAGGCATATTTTTGGTACCCAACATGTGTTGGGTCCTATATGGTTAGTAAGCAAGGATTTAGGTACCCAAATGGCCTTTGTGCTTGTCCTAGGTGAACCAATCACATTAGTAGCACAATAGTCATTTCAGTTTCTCCTAATTTTAATAAACTTATTATTGACACGTTCAAGATTAGGATTTTTACCATTTGGACAATCCTTACCAAAGTGTCCCTTTTGACGACATGTGTCGCAAGTCTTGTGTTTGATGTTGCTACTTTTATGTTTCTTGCTTGCAGAACCTTTCTTCTCTCTAAAGTTTGCTTGTGTCTTCAACCCAAGGCTGTTCTGCTTGACTTGTGGTTCTCAGTGGAAACCGGTACCACCGGTTTAGATAAACCGGTGCCACCGGTTTTGCCTGTGTGCATCCTTGACTGATTGACACAAGCTTCAATTTCGTGCCCTTTCTCACGACATCCATAACATCTTCTCTATGAACGGCTTCTCTTCCTTTTTAATTGTTTTGGCTTATTTTCCTTTTCAAAAGAGCACGTGGAGGCATAGTGTCCCATTTGCGAGCACTTGAGACATTTGATATGATCATGTCTCTTCTTCTTGTTGTCTTGCTTCGCTTTTGGGATGGACTTGAGAGAATTCTTGCAGGTACTTTGCGATGTTGATCACTTCTCAAGCTTCTTCACCATGGAATCACGGTTATCTTGAGAAGGTTGTGCAAGGCCCTTGTCTTTTAGCTTGGACAAGTCCATCTTAAGCCTCTCGACCTCTAGTTTCAGATTGTCATTACATTGTGCAATGTGATCATGAAGTGACTCTGCAAGAACTTGATCATACCATGAAGGTTTTGCTTGCGAGCCGCAAGGGTTAGCACAAGATATATGAATTTTGGCTAGAGAACATGAACATCTATGAATTTGAGGTTCTAATGATTTTATGAAAGTAAGCATAACCTCATGATTCACTTCAAGAATTGTGTGTGAATCTACAAGCTTCCCATAAGAGCACTCTAGTTCCTTATGAGTAACCTGCAAGTTCACATACTTACTAGAGAGCTTCTCAAGCTGATCCTTGAGCTTTTGGTTTTCTTCCTCCAATGATCTTGCCAAGGTTTCATTTGGCTCCTTGACCTTCTCTTTGCTTTCATCTTTATGACAATAAGAAATGTTAGCATTCAAAGAGGAATGAATGGGAGCAGTAAATACCTCACTGTGCTGATGAGTCGCTGAATTTTCACTCGAGAAAAACTCATCAGCCTGCTCCTGGCCACCGGTTTTGCCTGAGCAGAACCAGTGAGGGTAGTCTTGTGATTCTCTTGCTCCTCGGATGATGTCACTTAAGACTCATAGCACATAGGTGATGTTGAGCCCTCCTCAGATGAATCCATGTCTTCTTGCTCATCATCATCACTTTCTATATCTTCATATGCATTCGTGATGAGAGTCCAAATGGGATGTGTATCTCTTCGGATTTCTTCCCCTCTAGAAATGACATTCCATACAGCTTTACACACAGATCTTTGCAAGAAGTTAATAACACAAGCATTGAGTTGCACACAAGCTAACTCCTCTTGAGTGATATTCGACCCACTAGAGTTGTCAATATCAAACTTAGGAGGTAGAATGCTTGCAACTAAAATATGGTCAACAACAGGATCTACATTTCTAAGAGCATTGTGAACATTAACTGCCCAAGAGGCATAGTTTGAGAAATCAACCTCGAGGGGCTCAAAGTTTACCTCGATCGACATCTTTTCTTCACGGCGGTTAAGCTTAGATGTGAAGCCAAGCTCTGATACCAATTGAAAGGACCTTGATGTCGCCTAGAGGGGGGGTGAATAGGTGAGACCTAAAATTATTGCCACTTAAAACAAATTTATTAGCGACAATTGGATATTCCAAATACCACTTTTAGAGATTCGATAAATAAACTTCTAAAAGGATATTTAGAACCTTCAAATAAAAGAATTGCATGCCTAACGCAGCGGATATAGCACACTGCCACCAAAACCGGTTTTGCCCCAGCAGTGAACTCCCAAGCTAGATTGAATATGCTAGGGAGCTCGGAATCAAACCAAACATGGAGATGATGATTGGAATGTCTTTCTAAGGTATATCTCCAAGTCCCTGCACTCAAAGACACATATACAATAATATCGAGCAATTTCACCAATTAACAATATAAGCACAAAGATGCTTAAAACCAGCGGGGAGACACAAGATTTGTTTTCTCGAAGTTCGGATTCATCGCTTGCACTAAGCAGCCACCAAGGCATGGTGAATCCTACTCTCCGTTGAGGAAGCTTATGTGACCACACTAGGTCAAGCTATCTCCTCCTTCCACTAGCTTGCTTCTTCCCTTTCGGAGACGAAGCACGACCTACACAAATTTTCCCGCAGCTCACCACACCTTGGTAGCTCACGGGCAACACCTAGCTGTCTAGGAGCGAAGCTCCAAGAGTAACAAATGAATCACACAAGCTTGATGAAGTCCAACAGTGCTCAAGATGCTTTTGGTGCTCTCAAACTTCTCACAATGGCTGCTCTCTCTACTACCCAACACAAAGATCTCACAATATCAAACAATCCTCACAAAGAGGGGTTGGGGAGAGCTAGTATGGGTTTTCTTAGCAAGGAAGAGCAGGGCAGCATTATAGCAACCTCAGGAACAGCAGCCAAACACAGGGGAGGTCGTGGGGTATAAATACTCCACTCCCAAAAACTAGCCGTTAGGAACCCAGTGAAAACCGGTGCCACCGGTTCCTAAAACCGGCGCCACCGAAATTCAAACCAACTAGCCGTTGGAGCACCCTGACATAAAACCGGTGCCATTGGTTTCCCAAAACCGGTTTTGCCCTGGCAAAACCTAACAAGTGTACGTGTAGCTTTTGTGTCTCTTAACAACTCACATGGGTTTCTTGAGCACTTAGACAATTTCAAGACTACTTGTGATGCATCCCTCTTGACAGTACGGCATACCTATACTCAAGATCAAATATAAATACAAATGCTATTTATTCACTTGAGCTTCATCATTTTGAACCAAGCCATACTTCTTCAATGTATCTGCTTGAGAGTTGCATCCAACTTGTCTCTTTGAATTGAGCACTACAATCTTGAGCTAGTGACTTGAACCTTTGTCTTTGAATGAAATCCACTTCTAGTCCAATTCACCTTTTCACAACATAATTCTAGAAAGATTGATACTTGCCAATATGAACACCACATGTGACCAAGATTCATCAATTTGAAATCCAAAGAAAGTTTCGTCACCCTAGCAAAGGTACATGACCGAAGTCCGCAACTTGATCACACATTGCTTAGTACCTAGAAACACTATTCCGAACTCCACCTTTTCATCCTTGCATCGCATATAGCTTCACATTAGTTTGTATCAACAATGAACACCATTTCTTGATATGCAATATATCCACTTTACTTTGACCTTTCATTTCCATCAGCAAGTCATTCTTTAAATATAGACCAAAGATGAGCCATATCACCATGTCTTTTGTCAATTCAACCAAACTTGCATTATACAACATTTTTATCCAACATGATCTAAGATATCTCATATCAATATTAAACAAGCTTTTATCAATTTAGAGACCAATATATCACACATGTCATTATGTCTCTTTCTTTATTGCACCATAGCTTGCCATCTTTCATATTCATATATAATGGGAGCAACCACTTATTTATTCATGTCAACATGAGCCATCCACATTGAATTCAACCAATGACCAATAGTGAATCATCAATATACAATTTAATTCCTGCTCATAATCTTTAACAAACATGTTAGTCCTTTAATCATTTTGCCATACAATTCACCAAAACCCACATAGGAGGCCTAGATGCACTTTCACTATGCACACACCCAATTAGGAGATGATCAATAGTCTCCGGCTCTTGTGCACAAAGCGCACAGGCATCGTCCTCTCTAAGCCCATGGCGGCGAAGCCTGTTGGAACTTTGAAAGTCCAAGGGCGTCCAAGCAGCGCCAACCAGATGAACAACCGGCACTTGTTAGGCGCCTTAACCTTCCACAAGAGCTTACATCCTGGGATGGTGGACTGCCCCAAGAAGAAAGCTCTGTAAGCACTCGTTGAGGTGAAGATGTCGTCCGCGGTTCACTTCCACACGAAGCGCATCCCGCGAGGGGTCTAGGGAGCGACCCACCATGATTCTCCAAAGATTCAGGTATTGTAGGATAGCGGCAAGAGAGAGTGCCCCGGTAATGTCCCTTACCCATCTTTTTGCGACTAAGGCTTGCGCGACCGTTCTAGTTTTTAGTACCCTTGGTGAGACTGCTAAGACCAGATTAGGTGCGATGGCTGCCACCAAAGCACCCCCAGCCATTTATCAGTCCAGAACCGAACTAGGAGACCATTACCCACCTCAACTGTAATGGAGGACTCGAACATAGCCAGAGCATGAAGGTCAGTTTTAAAGGGGATAGCTGCCCAGGACCATGTGGGATCAGTCTTCTGGAGCCAATTTCATCTCAAACGCAGCGACCATCCTAGAACAGTTAGATTTATGAAGCCTAGCCCCCCATCTCCAGGCCTGCACACTCTCACCCAAGCGACCGCACAATGATCCTCAGACACCACCTCCGTACTTCTCCAAAAGAAGGCCTTCCGGATGCGGTCAATGGAATCAACCATCCATTGCGACAAGTTCATAGCAATGGACATGTAGATGGTAGCCGAGGTCAGAGTGACCTTGGCTAGGATCATGCGACCACTTCGGTTAAGTAGCTTACCTCGCCACGCAGGTAACCGATCTGCGACCTTATCGACCAGAGGCTGCAGGTCAGCCTTAGAGAGCCTCGTAATGAAGAGCAGCGGGCCTAGGTAGCAACAAGGGAAGGCATGGTAATGATGCTCAAAATGTCCATTTGCATTATATTAAGCTACTATTTTCTGTTCTTTATTATTCCGTTCAGCATATCAAGTCCAAATTACTCCCCTCAAATATGATCAAAGTTTGAATTACCCCTTAAACTATATTTTCATTCATTTAAACCCCCCTCCCAAACTATGCCATTTGGTTCATTTTACCCCTTGATCTGTTTTTTTTTATTTCTCCGCACACAAGTGGAATCTTAAGTTAATTTTTTGCAAAATCCTGGTGGACATCATAATGTATGCTATAAAAATTATATCATGATGTTTCATCATTTTTTTGATAGGGTGCAACATTAAATTATAAATTAATCCTCTGAGTGTAAAATTATAAATATAATGATGAAAAAAATTATAGTATATTTTTTAGCATGTGTTATAATGTCTATTACTAGCCTCCAAAATTTTGAACTAAGATTCAACTTATATGTGGAGAAACAAATAACAAATTTTATCAAGGAGTAAATTGAACCAAATAATATAGTTGAGAGGTGAAATGAAAAAAAAGATAGTTTAAGGAGTTATTCAGACTTTGACCATATTTGAGGCAAATAATTTGGACAGCTAGTACTAGTGGGCCGGATTCAAACCTACGTGGCTCAGACGGCTGTACCCTTGCTAGGGTTGGAGAACAGGTCAATCGAAGGCAAACTCGGAGCCTGATTGGTTGGGTGCCAAAATGTGCCCTGCCAAAATTGGGGCATGCCATGCCAAAATTACCTGTCACAATCTGGGCAAAACTTGCCAAAATCTGGGTCAAAGTTTTAGGATGACACTTGGTTGAGTGCAAAAATGTGGCAACCAAAATTTTGGCCTCCGGTTTGATGCCAAAACACACTTGCCAAAATTTTTGGGCATGCCTTGATTTTGGTTTGGCACATTTTGGTGCCCAACTAATCAGGCCCTCGATGTCTAGCGCCCCTGTGGCAAGGGGCTATTCTAGTCTCTGATAGTCTGATCCCCACTAACCATATATGCACACCACTAAAGACTGAGCCACGCTTTAAAACCCTTTCCGTCAGATTGGGTACCATAGTTGGCTATATTTTGTAGCACCATGGAGTCAAAAACACATATCATAGGGCTGGAAAAAAAATAAAAAATAGAGAGAGAAGTAGAGTGGTGAAACGTGATGCAGATGGACCCAGTATTTGAGTGGCGTTTGCCTGTCCATGGAGCATTTTTATAGAACCACGCCTTCTTTGCAAGCAGTGCAGTGTGAATTTTCCGATTACTCGGCTAACGGAGAGCTGCTTTCGTGCCTTCCTTTGCTTTCGGCCCATCCCGGCCGCACGACAGGAGACGGAACAAGCCAGCAAGGAGGCATCGAAGGAGCGAACAACTGAACCATCTACACTGCTACATGTTGTTCATTCTGATAAGCGATCATGAACTTTACGGCACAGTTAATTTCGTTATTGTTCGTGTAATAAGCCCCTGCAACTGCCGTTGCAGCGATGGTTCAGTTCTGCTGCTCCAGCATTCCAGCATGCAGTTCGTTCCAGACTGAGCATCAAGTAGCAGGCAACAGATACGGGTCATCGATGGTCTGAACCAATATCTGAACCTGAACGTGTAAACCATGAACACCAGCGAGAGAAGAATCCCAGAGTATATACAGCAGTTCAGAAAGTAACCTGCAAACAAAATGGTGAGCTTCTCCAATCTATAGGCTCTGCTGAAACAGCAAATGGTTGAACAGGGACCAAGGCGGGAAAACTACAGTGCCCCTCTCAAACTCAACAGCGACAATCTACACAGCTGCTAAACACGGCTCAGGGATCAATGTAAACTACAGACAGAATGACAATCTATCCCAAAAAGGCGCCCTCCGGGCCTCCCACTGTTGCCACATAGTCCACAGAAATGACAATTTCACAGCACTTAAATACCTGCCTACAGACCATCAGAGTAAGTAATACTTATTCAGAATAGAAATATATCAGAGGCGCACAAAGCCACAGACCAATAACAACAATACGTCAATACATGAGTCTGAATATTTGGAACACTAATTAAATTATTTCATGTAACATTCAATGTCACCACTTGATCTGAACATGGAACATATTTTCTTGTATTAAAATCTACTTAAGCGATACTCCAAAAGCCATCTAGCAAGTCAGATTAACGACAAGCTGCTCCCTGGATTAAGATACATCTACATTACACTCTAAGATGCAACAGCAAACAACACATATTTCACGTCCTACATCAGTCAGTAGGGTCCACAGACATATGCCTAGGCTATCACCATTCACCAATGCCTTCCACCGATACGCCTTGCGAGCTGTATGTCCTTTTGCACTGCAACAGCGAGGTAAACACTTCTTTATCGTTGTGAATTTTTACCATAACAAAAGGATAGCGACTTCCAAATGCAACAATAACTTTGATTGAAAACAGCTTTCAAAAACTTTTGCACTTTCAAAAATATTTAACGTTCCTACAACTTGCCAGAATAAATACAAAAACAGAACCTATATCCTTGACATTTCAGAATTCTTAGCCAACTTTTGGTAGCGTATTTACTGTTTAGCAAATTCTAGTCCACTCTCTGAGCAGCAATCGTTAATATATTTGGTAGAGCTCTATCTAATTCTGATTCTCTCTGAGAGCTGATTCTCTGATAGAAGTGATTTTGTGGCCAAAAGTGATTCTCTTTGATTCTATAGCTTAAATTCTCAAAATCAGGAGAGAAGCTACTTTTTTTCAAGTTCCAAACCTCTTAGTTCATTTTAGAGAACCACTTCATAGAATTAGCAGAGAATCACTTCTCCCTGAAAAATTGTTTGGCAGAGCTAACAAACAGGGCCTAACTATCTACTGATATCTTTGTTGAGAACCACACCATGACGGCCTTTCAAAAATTGAGAATTGCACTTTGCAAAAACTAGATAGACGTTATTATGTCTACTCATTAGCAATTTTTCCACTTCGAACATCAGCAGATCCAAATAAAAAATCAGCACAATCATGAGAGAATGATGTAACTGATAGGAATATGTTGTTACATGCATTCCCTTTTTTGAAGTAAAGAATGCAAGGAAAAAGTTCTACATTCAGTGACAACTCACTGAGAGTAACACGTCTGGCGTGGATGGCACAAAGATGTGCCACATTGAACAGTTCTATCAGGTGGAATTCTGCTGCCTGTAGACATGAAGGAAAACAAACTGAGAATTAAAAAATATGCAACTCTTAATTAACCAGAGCAATTAGGTGAAAGGAAATTAACGTGACGAATTTATCACTCAGAAATGTCACCGTTCTGAAACTCCTATTAGTAGTATTACCAGACTAATTAAGGTAATCTGACAACAAATTATCCATGGAAAAATCTAACTAATGCACACTCAAGCTCTCCAATGGAGCCATTAGGTGTAACTGACCTCTTGCATCGCAAGGATGGCTTCCGGTGTCCATCGTGTAACATTCCCCCTTGAGTAGAAGTTCGTTATCTCCCTCACCTGCAAAATTATCAGAAGCAATAGCTTCCATCAGACACTCTGCAGTTGAAACCCATTTTTATGGGGAGGACAAGCCAAAGGTAACACGCTTCACCCACCAGACGGGCAAATGGCGCAAAGGGGATAAGCAACTCAGTCGATTTCTGGAACTTCCTGATCTCCCGCAGCGCTATGGTCCCAGGCCTCCAACGGTGTGGCTTCTTCACCTTCTGCTGCTGCAGCCCAGGCGTACCTGCTTCCCCAGGAAAGAATCCCAAATCCCAAAGTGAATAACACATAACAGGAACAGCAAACAAGATAGCAACTCCAAAATCGAAACACCCATATGGCGAACCGGCAGAATAGCCCTCACGTTGCTGCAAAAGAAGAGACATATTGCACCCCAAAAAAAAACAAAGAGAATCTGCCAAGTTAATTCCATATCACAAATAACAACACTGGGAGAAGCATAAAAACGACTTCTTGTGCAACAGTCCCAAGGCAATCCCAGCAACCGAAACAAAATCTACCAACCAAATTCCATATGGACACCTCCAATTCCCCAATCGCCAAAAAAAGAACAAAAGCAGACAAAGAAAGAACACTGAAATCCGCTAATCACGCGCCGAAATGCCCACACTCAACAAAGACATAGAGAGCCTCACCTGCAGCCGCCGCTCTGCCCCTGGTGCCCGCTGGCCTCCCCTGCATTCCAACAAACAGTTTGCAAGCAAGCAAGTCCACCCCAAATCAGCCCCCAAAAAACAAAGCAAAAGGAAGGCTAGAAGCAATCCCCGCATGCGGGCACTCACCGTAGTCCCCGAGGTACTCGCTCCACCTGCAAATATATAAGGAAACAAAACGCGCTTAGCACAACGGGCGGAGAGCAGGCCGGCAGCATATGCTCGCGAGGCAGGGGGAGGGCTTACCTGTCGCCGCCGCCTTCGGTTGCGGGCTGCGCGCGAACTGGAGCTTCTTCTTGGGCGCCTCCTTCGGTATCCTCACGGCCGCGTGCTTGGTGCGAGCCATCGCGGCGGCGGCTGTGGCCTCGCGCCGTCCCTCCCGGCGGCGGCGGCGGCGGCGGTGGGGTGCGGTGGGCGGTTTGATTCGAAAATTTCGAACGCTCGGGCAGGGGGCTACGGGGAGGGCGGCGAAAAGGCTGGGGCGGCGTTTTTCTGGGCAGGACCCTGAGGTCGTGCGCATTCACTGCTACAAGTATTTCGTCGCGCGGTGGTAACGGCTACTGGTCGTGCCGAACGTTGGGGGTGGGCCCGGGCGGCAGTGGGTGATGCTTGGCCCACAGCCTGCCCGGCACCGACGAGCCACGAGCCGGCCCCGAATCACGCCATTCACCAGATTCGGAGGATATGAATATGATTGTAAGGGGGTGTTTAGTTGGGTAGATTGAAAGTTACCGTTTACTGTAGCAATTGTAAATCGAAGATTAGGAGGACTAAACATGATCTAATTATAAAACTAAATACACGGTTGGACGGGAAATCGCGAGACGAATCTATTAAGCCTAATTAATGCATCATTAGAGATTGTTTACTGTAGCACGACGTTGTCTAATCATGACCAAATTAGGCTCATTAGATTCGTCTCGAAAAGTTACCTAGGGGTTATGGAATGGGTTTTATCATTAACACACGTTTAATACTCCATGCATGAAAGATTCTCTTTGATGAATAGTTGGATGTGACGTTTTGGCAAATTTATTTGGCGAACTTAACAGGCCCTAAATATACAAGTCCATTTAGATTTGTCCCAAATCAATTTTTTCAAGAGAACTTGATCATCAATATAGACAAATTCACATGTTTTGGAGCACATAAAAATGCCACTGGTATATTTCTGTCGGAGAATACTTCTATGATTACTACTTTTAAAGATAATATGTTTTTAGTCAAAATGCTACATTGATGTCCTAGTAGACTTTATTTGTGATTAGAGGAAGTACGTAGTGCCTTACGAAATAAGATGGCAAATTAATTAGCTAGGATATATGAATCATGCGATTGCGCAAATCTGTCCACCGTAGATATGAATATGATGGAGTTTTATAGAGGAGAAAAAGTAACTAATTATATACATCAAATTAGCTAAAAAAACATCGTTAATACTAACTCCTATGCATACATTTCTTCATCGTTTTGATTGGGGACCATCCAAAACTCGGATTATATCATTCTACTCGATGCATTCATAATTTCATAATAGTATACATTTTTTCACCGATTCAAATAGGGGTCTATATGTCTAAAACACGGATTGCATCATTGTACTCGGCGCATTCCATATAGTTGCGCTTGCGCATACTAGCTAGTGTTGCTGGCTTGGAGCACACCCAGTACCAAAGCAAATGAATAGATAGATACGCATATAAATTGATCATGACAACCACGCTCAATCGTTTCTTGGGCACAGCTAGCAGAAGCTAAGCATGCATTACCCTCTAGCAAATAGAATTAGTTGTCTTATAATAAATGTTACGCGCCATCTTTCGATATGCGCTATGGACATACTCCATCCGTCTTGAAACAAAGCGTATTCTGAGTTTGTTTTAAGTCAAAATTTTAAAAATTTACCAAATTTATAGAGAAAAATACCAACATGTATCAAATCAAATAAGTAAAATATCAAATATGTCATAATGATTATGTTGGTACTCATTGGATGTCACAAATATTATTCTTCTTTTCTAGAAAGTTGGTCAAAATTTATCTAGTTTGACTTAGAACAAACTTAGAATGTTTTATATTTCAGGACAGAGAGAGTATTTCTATAGATAGTAGTTGTATATTTAATTAACAAATATTTAGCCGTTTATTATATGATTCGATTGAACCAGCAATGCCTTTCTACCACGTTGAACTATGCACGTAGTATTGGCATGTATTGATTGCCATGCACTAAATCCTGGAGCACAGCTAGCGGTTTCCTACAGCTTTTGACTAATAAGTCTGGCTAGCGAAGGAAACCCGCTATAAGGTCAACTCCAGCCGATATACTCCAGCTCCAATGGTAGGCCCACTGTTTGCTGCTACACAAAGCACAACATTTTCTGCTAGAGTGGTAACTGAAGGCAACCCTGGCTCCAACGCGGTCGGGATCCCTCGCGATTTATAGAAAGTTAGAAACCACAAGGCCAGAGGCAAGGCACACGGCATCGCATCAGCAGGCCAGGCCTCGCGATCGACATTCTTGCTTGCCTTGCTCCTCAGATCACGTTCCCGAGTCCCGACGGCCACACTATGGCACGCGTCGCCGCCGCGAGGGCCCTGTCGGTCGCCGCCACGGCCGCCCTCCTCATGGCGATGTTCGCGGCGTCGTCCCTGGAGCCGGTGGCGGCGAGCAGGGACGCCGACGCGCTGGCGGCGCTGCGCAAGGGGCTCCAGGACCCCGGCGGCGCGCTCGCGAGCTGGGACACGAGCCTGGTGAACCCGTGCACGTGGCTCCTCGTCACGTGCGACGGCAACAGCCGCGTCACCCGTCTGTGAGTATTGCATCCTCGCCGTTTCTCTCCTTGCCCTCCTGCCATGTGATCCTGCCTGGATTAGGAAACGATGCACGGTGCATTTGTCTGATTGTTTTTCTGGACCCAAACCTCCGTCTTCGACAGGGATCTTGGGAACCAGAGATTGTCCGGCCCTCTGGCGCCCGAGCTGGGGCAGCTGGACCAGCTGCGGTACCTGTATGTATGCTCTCCCGATCCATCTGCCGTTCTCTTTCACCCTGATCCTGACGAAAAAAACACCTATCTGTTACATGTCGGCGAAATTCAGTATAGCACTATTGTTGTTGTTCGAAAAGAAGAATTGCACTGTTGCTGAACGCTGACTGTTTTGGCGTCTGACCAGGGAAGTCTACGGGAACAGTATCAACGGGCGGATCCCGTCGGAGCTCGGCGGCCTGGCGAACCTGGTCGGACTGGACCTGCACGGCAACAGGATCTCAGGACCCGTACCCTTGGCCCTCGGGAACCTGAAGTCACTGAAATTCCTGTAAGCACAGCCTCAACTGAACTGTCCTCGGTGTTCCCACCCATCGCCTCTCTGTCCATGCAGAATTTCAGAGATTTCTTCCATGATGCGGTGACATTGCTCTTCCGATGCAGAGATCTGTCCAGCAACGACCTTTGCGGCACGATCCCGACGGGCGGAGCGTTGAAGGACATTCCTGCCAGCAGGTAGGCGGAGCTTAATTCCTTCCTGAGTTCATATGGTTGGTGCTGATGGAGAGGCCCTGCTAATCGTGCTTGTCTCTTGTTCTTCCCTTGCAGCTTCGCCAACAACCCGCGGCTGCATCAGGGGGGCAACTACGAGCCCAACTGCTCGATGTGAATGAAGCCGGTGCTGTCAGCATGAGCAATAATCGAGCAGCTGGTAGAGTAGTGTGTACGTACTTGAAGATCGAATGGTGGATCGAGTGTGTCAGGGCAAGGACCTCGGCTCTCTCTCCTCGCCGTAACGCCTGGCACGGTGGAACCATTTGTTTGTACTTGGCACCTGGCGGCTGGCGTTGATCGCAAGTTGCCAAGTTCAATATCCTGGTAATGTCGCTGTTCGAGGGTTCTCTTCTTCAGAGGAATCACAGCCCTTGCTTGCCTGGGTTTCCTGACTCGTCGCGCCACGCCACGTCGAGCTCAGGCTGCGTGAATGCGTCATGGGCCTGGGCGTGGCCGATGTGAGCGTCAACCGAGAGGCCTCTGTGTTTCAGCCCGAACCGGGCGGGGTGGGTGGTGGTCGCCTGTGCGTGCTCGATCGTGTTCGGCCGCGAGTCCGCCGCCGAGATGGGCGCGACACGTCGAATACGCTAGCTCTGCTGTGACGCGAAATGGAAGCAGCAGCAGGAATGCAGGATTGGTAGTCGAAGGATCGGTGATGGCACACGTACGGTGTCCGGAATAGAGTTATAGAGGTATACGATACGAGTGCCAACAAAATATCAATGTGTGCTACGTATGTGCACAGTCGCGACAGATTCATAAATGACACCTAGAAAAGGCGAGGCCCAAGACTCCGACGTGGACAGTGCCACAGTGGCGACCAAAATTGTGTGTTTGTGTTGACGGTTTGTCTGAACGAAGCAAAACATCAGTGACTATGCCAGTTTTGAACTTTTACATAAAAAGAAGCAACATCTTCCTTTCCCGTTTCTGATTCTAAAGACAGATGGAGGCCAGCGTACACGTAGCTAAGAGCCTCAGAATGTGATGTTTTTAACCTAACCGCCGCACAATGTAAAAAGGAATGCATCGCCCAATCGCTTGCACCAAACTAAAAACACGTGCTTGCCGAACCTCTCGTTCAGAACACTACGACCTTGCCTTTCAATCGATACAGCTAAACCTGCGCTAAGATTTGGATGATGAAATCTCCAATTGGTCAACTTCGAGTAGAGCGGAAGAGCTTGCAGAACACCGAAGCGAAATGCACCATTTCCTCACAAAGATAGACTTCAAATGAAAAATTTTCCCTTCCCAGTGGGTTCTAACTTCTGAAGACTATCCGTCGAGGAGACTAAGCGGCCAAACCCCAACGTTTCACACATCTGCCCTCCACAGACAAGCCCCATCGGCCGCCGCTAAGCACGCACAACAACGCAACCAAGATCTTCTCCAGCCCATGCCGTTGGTTGCCGATGAGGCTCGAAGCTGCCGAATCCGTACATCAACCTTTTGCCATCATTTCCGCCATCTCCGGCTATTTGAAGTATATATCTGTGCACCGAATCCTATCTCGATCCTTCCACCTTCTTGCTGTGTGGATCTGATTAATTACGTGCGTTCATCATAGGTAGCATCTGCCGCGCACCGGTTCTGCTTCTGCCCCTTCGGCCTTCGCTTACGCCCAGTTGGTTTTATCCACGATCTCTGCCCATCTGACAAAGAGCCGACGATTCCCATAAAATGGTAGTTCTCTTTGATCACTTGTAATAAGTACATGTGCAAATCCATTTTCCCTCCATCGTCTCCCTTTCTTGCCTGTGCTTGCTTTTTTCTAATTTTTACGGTATTTATTTTCAGAAAGATGTATTTAACTGATAAAATAGCGGTACAGGGGTACATTCTTCTGCACCCGCGCAGGCGCAGCTACAGGCATCGGTGCACGAAAATTTTATTGGGCGAGTGCTCGCCGCTACCCAATAGCAGCGAACGAGGGACGTGGCTCGTTCCCCTCCACTCGTTACCGTCTTCAACCTGCGGATATAGCAGAGCTCAAGGGAGACACGGACGCAGAGGAGAAAGAGAAGCCAGCAGTGGCGGTTGGTGGGCGGAGCGGCCGGCGGGCCGTGGGCGGCGGTCAAGGCGGCGGTATTATGGATTTGGGTTTCCGGGCTAGGGGGTTTCCAGGGGTTGATTCATGGCCGGAGACCTTAGAGGGAGGTCAGGGGGCGGTGGTGGCTGAACGGCGAGGCCGGGCGGTGAGGGCGCTGCCGGCCGAGCCGGGGCTGGACAACCGGTGGGCTGTGCTGGAGGTGGGGGCGGAGGACGCCCCAGTGGTTCGAAAGGGCAGGGTGGAGATAGCGGGGGCGATTGGTGGGCGGCGGCGAGGTCGCTGCCGGCCTCGGGAGGTGGAAGCGGCGAGCGGCACCGACGGCTGGGGCGAGCAACAATAACGATTAGGAAGGGCGGGGCAGCATGGCGGGGGCGGGACCAGGAGGGCGGCTCGGCCGTCAGCGGTGGAGGTGATCGGCGGGGGAGGTGCTGGGGAAGACTGGAGGCGAGAGGAGGCGATGAGGAAGAAAGATTGGATGGAGGAGGAAGAAACGGAGGCAAGAGGATAAGGAGGCTTACCTGTTCGCTGCGACTCGTCACGGCGCGCGAGCGCCAGCGAACAGCCCCGATGGGTGCACCGTGCACGTGACCGGAATGGAACGAGGTGGGAGCAAGCAAACAGCAAGCAAGCGTGACTTGGCATCTGCCTGCCTCGCCAGGTAGACACCTCCCTCGGCATCTCCAATGTATAGAACCACCTCCGATTCTATAAGCGGGTCCCATAATAATTTGACGTCATATGTTTGTTTAGCTCCAATGTATAGAACTAGGGGTTGAATCCATAAATGGGACTTATAATCCTCCATTCTCTCTTTCTCTCTCCATCTTTCTGATATTTTATTGCATAGAAGCAAGTTCTATATGAAACCACCCCCATAATCTATAGAACCTGGTTCTAGAGAAACTATGGAAAGGCTATGACACCACCCCCTTTATGGGATAGAAACTATGGAATGGCTGTGGAACCTCCCAATTGGAGAACCCCTCGATATCCTCCGACCGCAACGCCGTTGGTCTCTCTCTCCACTCCACTCTCTCAATCTCCGCCGTATCCTCCCCGCGGCGGCGCTCCTCTTCCTCCCTCTCCTAGCCGTTCGGCGGAGCGGGGGACCTCTACGAACCGGGTGCGGACTCGGTCCCTCTCCTCTCCGGCAGTAAGTCGCCCTGGCTCGCTCGCGCGCTCGGAATGGATGGGTGTGGTTTCTGTCGACGTTTCCAACGGGCGTGTCCCCTCTCAAGTCTCGACCGAGACCGGGTTTCTCCGTGCGGGTTGCCGTGGGTTCGCGCTCTGCGTGGTGGCGCAACCTGCTAGCCCAGTCCGGCGGATTTCGGTTATGCTGTCTTTCCTCAGCGTGCCGCCCGGCATCTGCATTGCTTGCCACCATAGGACTTGCTGGTAGATGAAAGTCATAGCGGGGAAATTTCGCCGGTTCGGGTCGTGCCTCAAATGTCCTGATTAGCTGATCCCATCACGCAGGGTGATCCGGTTCCGCGTTTGTGGGTGGTTGTTGAATGCCTCCTGTTTAATCCGACCCAGGTTTTAGCGTAGTGTAGTATTTGCTTTCTGAGTGCTTGCCGCATTGGCCAGAAATGATAGATTCCCTAACGCCAGGTATGTACGAAAAGGCTGGCTGTGCTAGGAAACTTAACCGATTTTTAGTTTTCACCAGATGATGGTGCAAGTGGGTATGATTTACACGTCTTGAATTTCCTAAATGTTTTTTATGCCACAAATGTAGTTTACCTGTCCTGTAAACTTGAAGTCAGCTGTGAATAAACTTTGTTCAGCGCAAAAAATCATCCTGGATAAGAAGAGCCAAGGGCTTTATCNGCCGGAGTTGGGGGAGGGGGGCGGCGGGATCCCGACGGGCCTGCGCGGGCGGACGCGCACGGCACCGACGCCGCGAGGGAGATTTCGGGTAGAGAGAGGGGCAGCTGGAGGAGAACGCCGGGCCGCTGTAGGAGAACGCCATGGCCGCCGCGACGGAGATTTCGGGGAGAGAGAGAAGGGATCGGGAGGGGAGGGAGTCGAGAAGGATCCAGAGGCCGTGGGAGGGCAAAAATAGAGAGGAAAAAGAAAGGAAAAAAAGAAAAAAAGAAAATAAAAAAAGAAAATAAAAAAAAGGAAAAAAAGAAAGAAAGAAAAAAGAATGAAGGAGATAGAAAAAAGAAAAGGAAAAGAAAAGGTGAGGAGTGAGGAGATGGTAGTTGGGATGGTTGAATAAAATATATGGTGGTTAGGATAGAGTATGAGATTTAGAGTATGACGGGTGCGGGAGAAGTTGGTATAGAGTATGAGATTTGGATGACCAGAATAGAATATTTCTTTTAGAGGATGAATATAGAGTATGATCAATACGCACAGCCTAATCTATAGAACCTGGTTCTACGTGGGAGAGAACCTATGGAACGGCTATGGAACCTCCCTTATATGGGAGAGAAACTATGGAATGGGTATGGAAACTCCCATCGGAGAACCCCTCGATATCCTCCGACCGCAACGCCGTTGGTCTCTCTCTCCACTCCCCTCTCTCAATCTCCGCCGTATCCTCCCCGCGGCGGCGCTCCTCTTCCTCCCTCTCCTAGCCGTTCGGCGGAGCGGGGGACCTCTCCGAACCGGGTGCGGACTCGGTCCCTCTCCTCTCCGGCAGTAAGTCGCCCTGGCTCGCTCGCGCGCTCGGAATGGATGGGTGTGGTTTCTGTCGACGTTTCCAACGGGCGTGTCCCCTCTCAAGTCTCGACCGAGACCGGGTTTCTCCGTGCGGGTTGCCGTGGGTTCGCGCTCTGCGTGGTGGCGCAACCTGCTAGCCCAGTCCGGCGGATTTCGGTTATGCTGTCTTTCCTCAGCGTGCCGCCCGGCATCTGCATTGCTTGCCACCATAGGACTCGCTGGTAGATGAAAGTCATAGCGGGGAAATTTCGCCGGTTCGGGTCGTGCCTCAAATGTCCTGATTAGCTGATCCCATCACGCAGGGTGATCCGGTTCCGCGTTTGTGGGTGGTTGTTGAATGCCTCCTGTTTAATCCGACCCAGGTTTTAGCGTAGTGTAGTATTTGCTTTCTGAGTGCTTGCCGCATTGGCCAGAAATGATAGATTCCCTAACGCCAGGTATGTACGAAAAGGCTGGCTGTGCTAGGAAACTTAACCGATTTTTAGTTTTCACCAGATGATGGTGCAAGTGGGTATGATTTACACGTCTTGAATTTCCTAAATGTTTTTTATGCCACAAATGTAGTTTACCTGTCCTGTAAACTTGAAGTCAGCTGTGAATAAACTTTGTTCAGCGCAAAAAATCATCCTGGATAAGAAGAGCCAAGGGCTTTATCTTAGGAACCAAACTATCACAAGAGTTTGAACGAAAGCACGGGTGGGAATGGAAGAGAAGTTCATAATCAAAATGTCTTTTTGGGTAAAAAATAATCAGATTCTTAAATCACATCTAGAAACTGAAAGAGGACGACCCCCAAAGGAAGCGGTTACGTGTGGTTCTGAGCTGCTACTCATGTTATTCCTGCCTAATATAGCAGGCATTGATTGGGCAAGCACAAATTGCGATACTTAGTATGTACAATTACTGGGTGAATAGCTGTGCTCCTCATTAGCATAGCCTTGGCTTTTAGAATGACCTTGGTGAACACCATCTTCAAAACTGTAGGTTAATTTGGTTACTGAGTGTTCCTAATTTTCAGAAAGAAAACCTTTTTCTTCCTTATTATCATGGATAAAGCTTGCATGCTGTTATTTCTGTGTTATTCTGTGAAAAATTGTTATTTATTCAGCTCTAAAATAATTGATCTGCTTACAGGTTATCTGTATAGTGAAGAGCCTCTTTAGCATGCCAATCGTCTGCAAAACTTAGGAAGTGGTGTTGAATATGTGAAGATAGAAATCAAATCACTGGTTCAGGCGGGTTGACATGTTAAGAGCAACAAAATCCTAGGAACACATATACGGTGCACATGCTAGCTGGCAATATGAACAATGGCAATGTTATTGACTTGATTTCGGATAGTGATGAGGATTCTGACCAGCAGCCAGCTTCTGCAAGCAAAAGATTTGGTCAAAGTGGTGGGCTTCCAATCAGTTTCAAGGATGAGGATTGGCAGAGGAGCGCTCCTGCCCCATCTTCTTCAAGGCATATCCATAACAATAATGATCAATTCAGGACTCTGCCACCACCCTTTACAAATGGTAGACCTACGGAGAGTGCTCGTTATACATATGGTTCAGGGGACGTGACTCGTTCGCGTCCAAGTTATATGGCTATGCAGCATGATTCTGCAAGGGTCTTTTCTGCTTTGAAGAGAGTTGACAGTATAGGGGAGAAACACAACAGTTCTACAGCAGATGCAAATGACAGTAACAAGATGGCTCTTCCATCTTCTTTTTCCAATGGTAATACATCGAAATCTACGCACGCAAATGTTGCTAGTGTGACACGCAAGTTCCCACCACTTTCCACTGATAAAAACTCAAAAAGTTTGGGTCAAACAGAATGGGAATAAATATGACCAATGAAAACACACATCCTCCATCTTCAAGGATGGCAATAGAAAGTTTCAATGCGAGTAATACCCAGAAAGACGATGGTGATGTTACGTAGAGCGGTAGAGGTAGCCTCAAATGATTCTACTTACAAATGATGTTGGCTGGTGCATGTTTCCTGTAGAGATTAATGCTTATCCTTATTCAATATTGAGCTATTGACAGACAATGTTATTGTATGTGGAGGTCCTAGCTCACATAGGGTACTGCCTTCATCTTTTGGTGTCAACAATTCTAATAACAGTGTTAATGGCTTTGATGCACAAGGTCGCTTGAATCCAGAAAATAGGCTTTTGGATTCTGATGAGAGAGCAGTATATCAAGAAGCCCTGCAGGTATAGCGTCTTTGGTCCATTGATTTGTTAATGCTGCTTGATCCCTGCCCAGATAATAGTGTCACATGCTGAATCCAGTGTCTGTTTCTATACAATTGAATTATAATATTTTTCCTTTGTGAATTGCATGCTGACAATTTTTATACAATATGTCACTATCAATACCCTCTTCACTTTGTTAATTGCAAGACTTGACTTGATAGGTGATGGGCACTACTTGTTATTTATCTACTAGGTACTTTCCCTCTTCACCGAAGAGGATAGTCTATAAATAGTTTCTACTGGATATAAACATCTTAGCAGTTATGATTGCCATTTGCAAAAGTAGTTTGAAGTATTCAATCACATTCTGTTATCACAAGTGCCTGTTCTGACTATTGAAGAAGGCATGCTTGCTTTTTTTTCTTCCATTATCTGAATGAAGACATTTTGTTTACGTTTTTCTTGCTCAAATCATGGCATCTTTTCCAGTAGGAGTTATACGCTTAAGTGTACAGGTAAAGCTGTGTTATCTGTTGCCCATCAGTTTGACTTTGCTTTGTGAATGACATTGCTTTTCAAAATATGTTATGCAGCATATCAGTCGGGAAAAAAGGGAAGATGATCTACCTGAGGGAGTGCTAACAGTATCTCTCCTTAAGCACCAGGTACATGAATCTTGTCAAACTTTCTATTATATGCCAGTTTCATATATGCTGGATACCATGTTCCTTACACATCTTTATTGCTTGAAAGAAAATGGCATTAGCTTGGATGGTTTCGAAGGAGAATAGCTCACACTGTGCTGGTGGAATTCTTGCAGATGACCAGGTTGTTTCTAATTTCCAAAGTTGTTCGTAAGAAATTTATTTCTTAGCATATTTCTATTCTAACAGGAAAGTAGTTGTCCTGTAACAGGGCCTTGGGAAGACTGTCTCTACAATTGCCCTTATACAAAAGCAGAGGAATCAACAGTCTAAGTTCATGTCTGTTGATTCAGATCGCTTGAAATCTGAAGCACTAAATCTTGATGAAGACGATGAAGGAGAACAAACTGTGAATGATGAACCCAAGAAGGACCAAGGGGCTACTTCATCGTCAACAGCTGCTGGCACTAGTAATGCTGAGCCTTGTGTCAGTCAGCCAAATAATGTTCCAGATAAAATGGCTGAAAGTGCGCGCAAAAAGAAGGCTAAAGCACGCACATATGCATCCACCACGCGGTCCATGACAAGGCCCGCTGCAGGTACTCTAGTAGTATGCCCTGCAAGCATTCTTAAGCAGTGGGGCAATGAACTGACTGACAAGGTTAATGAAAGTGCTAAACTATCTGTTTTAGTGTACCATGGTGGTTTGAGGACCAAAGATCCAAGTGAGCTGGCAAAATACGATGTGGTTGTGACTACATATACAATTGTGGCCAATGAAGTACCTAAACAGATCGCTGATGATGATGCAGATCAAAAGAACAGTGAAGAACCTTCAGCTGGCAATAAAAGAAAACCACCATCAAGTGCAAAGAGCAAGTCTAAGAAAAAGAAGAAGAAACTTAAGGACTCAGACTTTGACCTTGACAGTGGCCCTATTGCTAGGGTACGCTGGTTTAGGGTTGTGCTTGATGAAGCTCAGACAATAAAAAACCACAGAACTGTAGTGGCTAGAGCCTGTTGTGGGCTAAGAGCAAAAAGGAGATGGTGCTTATCAGGAACACCTATACAAAATGCAATTGACGAGCTGTTCAGCTATTTCCGTTTCTTGAAATATGATCCATATTCCACATATAACTCATTTTGCTCGATGATAAAGCACCCTATTGCTAGAGATGCAGTTCATGGGTATAAGAAACTCCAAGCTGTGTTGAGGGTAGTTCTCCTGCGTCGTACAAAAGGTGATAATTATATATTTACTGCATGTACCTATCTGCAGTTCTGTATCACTGCGCTTAAATGCTATTTCTACTGCCGCTCATTCATCATTGTTTATTGCTACTGAAGTACTGAACATGTGAAGTTTATTGAAACTTATTTCTGCACGTATTCCGTTTCAGCATGTTTGGCCGGATAATTTCGTTTAGAATATGACCATTGGAAAACACTAAAACTATGTCTTTAAGCTCCTTAACTGAGGTGAAGATAGCAGAAAGCTATCCTGTTTCTTGTGCTTTAAGTATTATAGAACTGTATTATCTTTTCTTGTTAGTTTATTGTGCATTGTTGTCTTTTCTCTAGCCAACCCCAACTTGCTTGAGATTGAGACTGAAAGGCTTGTTGTCATCGCTGCCATTTCTTTTATACATGTCTGTGTTCATTTGTTGCGCTATAACTCCTTTTATTGAGTGCCTGTGGACTTGGTTCTATCTTCCATTTGGATAAAATCTGTATTGATGATTGGATGATATCTTTTTCATACAGAAACTCTGATCAATGGAGTACCAATCATAGATTTACCTCCGAAGACAATTAATCTGAATAAAGTAGACTTCTCCCATGAGGAGCGGTCTTTTTATTTGATGCTGGAAGAACGTTCTCGGCAACAGTTCAAGGTTGTTTAAATCCTCAAATTAGTCTTCCATTGTCCAAGTCCTGTTGTTTTTTTTGGACAGTGCCTTGGTGCTGTTACTTCCTCTCAAATCTTGTTGGTCATTCCTTGTCCTATAGTTCACACATGTTCAACATCAATGTGGTATCTAGAGTCTGTACTTGGGTTTGCATATTGCTAGCTTTTCCTTTTTTCCCCTATTTAAGTACCTTATGAATCCATGCTTCTTTTATACTTCATCCATACTTATTGCATCCATTACTGTAGATCTGAACATGTAAAGTAATGGATGGAATAAGTGTGGATTTTCTTTTGATTCGGAGTTAAATATTTGCATCTTACTTTGGCGATTGGGTATATTGAAAGCAAATGTCTGGATACTGATGTGTTGCCTGCCCATTTCAGGCATTCGCTGCGGCTGGGACACTCAAACAAAACTATGCTAATATCCTTCTAATGTTGTTGCGGCTTCGGCAAGCCTGTGATCATCCTCTTCTTGTGAAGGGTAATCAATCAGAATATGGAGGTGATGGTTCTATAGAAATAGCAAACCAACTTCCTAAGGAAGTGGTGATAGATTTGCTTGCAAAAGTGGAAGTGGGGTCTGCGCTTTGTACCTTATGCAATGTAAGCAATCTGATCTCTCACCACTATTTCGATGTTCACCTGTTTTCTATCTTCTTTCCCCTTTTCGGGTGTAATAATACAAATTTTGTGTACTACTGAATGAGTCTGTGGCCCCCAAATAAAGATTTTCTACACTAGCTTCACCTAAATTTGTTTATGTATACTTGTTTACTTTTAAGGTTGTAAAAATACTCAAATGTCCTATTGTGCAAAAATTAAGTTTATCTATGCTTTCATAGGAGGCTTATCGAGTATCCTGTTTTTAAAGTACACATATGAGCATATTTTTGCAAAAACATTTGTAGGTTTATATTTTCAAATTTTAACGTGATGTATGCTTATAATTTTGTTGAGAGAATTGCACAATCGAACTTAGGTCTATACCTACATGGCTACATATAATCTTAGAACTGCATTTCAAGTGAACCTACTTTCTTATGAATCTAGTCCATTCATACCGCATCTAATGGTCCATTAAAAAGTATGCATCATTGGACATGAACTGATAACAAGATGAGCACTTGAACTGGCTAAAACACAAATATTTGCTGAACTGTAATCGAAATTTAGTGTCCGGGGTCCAGGTGTAATATTATCTTGGATGACTGGACCAGGTAGCACACATTTAGTCAAGATCTTTTTTGTTTTTTTGCGTGCGCATTGTATAGGCATGCTCTTGCAATAAGTCCAATCAGTCATTCAAGTTTTCATTTTTTTTTAAAAAAATCATGTTGCACTTGAAGGTCCTTTCATCTCATTTTTAATGCCTGCAACCAAATTACATTTTTTTTTTCAGGACACACCTGAGGATGCTGTTGTGACGATTTGTGGTCATGTTTTCTGCTATCAATGTATACATGAGCGGATAACAACTGATGAGAATATGTGTCCTGCCCCCAATTGCAGTAAAACATTAAGTCTTGAATCATTATTTTCATCAGGTGCATTAAGGATTTGCATCTCTGGCAAATCTAGTTCTGCAGGAGCAATTTCATCAGCAGATAATGAGTCATCTTTAATCAGTCAAAGCAGCTACGTCTCCTCCAAGATACAAGCAGCCATTGATATACTAAATTCTATCATCAACACAGATGCCCTTACTGAAAGTGACACTATGGAATCAAATAGCAGTCGAGTAGCCCCAATGAAAGCGATTGTCTTCTCCCAGTGGACTGGCATGTTGGACTTACTGGAGCTTTCACTGAATTACAATCTTATACAGTACAGGAGACTAGATGGAACGATGTCTCTCAACTTAAGAGATAAAGCAGTGCAGGATTTTAACACTGACCCAGAGGTGGTCTGTTCTATTGTTTTTTTTCTTTTCATGCATTTTTTCTTTCTTTTACATTTCCAGGCATTCAATCGATATCTGTACTGAAAAGAACCTTTCCCCTCTTTTTCTTCAGGTCAGAGTTATGATTATGTCACTGAAAGCAGGTAATCTTGGTCTCAACATGGTTGCTGCTTGCCACGTAATTCTCCTTGATCTCTGGTGGAACCCTTATGCTGAGGACCAGGCAGTGGATAGAGCACATAGAATTGGGCAGACTCGTCCTGTTACTGTATCTCGCTTGACCATTAAAGATACAGTGGAAGATCGCATTTTAGCTCTACAGGTAATTATTCTGAAATTTTGCTGAGATGCATTTTTAACTACTTATGGGTCATGCGCATAATTATTGTTATTATAGTTTCTTTAGTATCAGACTTTGGAATGCAATTGGATGCTATTTAGTCATGCAACTTATTTCAAGATACTATGATCACTTGATGTTTAGTTGGTTATCCAATCTGGTTTGTGAGAATTTTGTGATAGGTGCTCGAACCTCGAATCATGTATAGCTTGTCGCATTGTGTTATGACGGCTAAGAAATGAAACAGGACAGTGAATGAAACAAATTGCTTTATTCATGTATTGTGATCTTTGGAGAACTCTAAATTAGCTGGGAACAGTGTAAGGAGAAAACCAAGAGACTAGTCAGGTTTACCATGGCACTTTCTGCTACCCTTGGAACTGAACAGCCATATTCTACTTAACAATTCTGGACTATCATATTTCTAGTTCAGATTAAGTTAATCATTTCATGGAACCAAACCTTGGTAGTTGGTACCAAATATTACTTTACTAATAATAAAATTTACTGCCATTTTGCTTATGCGTGTTCCCATTAAACAGGAGGAAAAGAGAGCTATGGTCCGCTCTGCTTTTGGTGAAGACAAATCCGGTGGCCACACGACTCGGCTCTCCGTGGATGACCTGCGGTACCTATTTAAGATATGATTTGGAGGGACCCTCAGTGCCTCTGGTGAGAGCCGATGGATGGTTCTGTTCCTTGTAATCTTAAATCTGGCAAAAGTGACGCTTGCGCCACCATTGTGGAGTATGTTGGAGCTGAGGCACTGTGACCCGTGGGTCCATTTCCCCACCCCTGCCCCCCTGCCACTGCTCCAGTTTTGCCGTGCTTAGGTTGCTAGATGTGTAATTTAGAGCCAGATAGCCTGTGTAAATATTACCCCCAGGCTTTGTAGAACTATACTAAATGCTTTGTGCTATTCTCCCGGTACAGGAGAGTTCTGCTATGCTGTCTCGTTCTCCCGGCGACAATTCTGGATACCAGTCTAGTGTATATATTTGACCTTCGCTAATTTGCTGTGCTGTTCCAACCGGAGAATGTTGGGCTGTTGGCTGCACTGCAGTTACACGATAGGTGGGCCCACGTAGGACGCATGATGCGTGGGTCCTACCATTTGCCATTTTGCCGTGTAATCTGCCGATGTTGAAGTTGTTTTCCATGCGTGTGTTGCTGTGAGTCGAGGTATCTAGTTAATCGTAGTCGTCCGCTGGATCTAATGCTGGGCTGGAGGCGCTACAACCCTGTTGTGCTGGCTTCTTGCCGGTGGTACTGTTGAGGGTTTCACATGCTACTATGCTAGACTAGGAGGAGACGGTGATGAACGGGTTAGAACCGATGTATTTTTGTTGTTTTTGCGAGTAAAACTGATGTAACTAGATGAATTCCCCGCGCGTTGTGGCGGGAATTTGAGAGGTAACTTGTAGATGACACATAAAAGTAAATGCTAATGGCGTAGTAGATTATTCTACTGACCATATAGAATTTGAAGATTTATTGAGCTAAGATTATTGGAATAATGTGGTAATGAGGTAAGAATAGCATTGTCTATAAATATTTATACCATTTATGTAGAATAGTGCAACATGATCAATTGGTTTAGGGATGGAGCGGGATTGAATGATGGATAGAAAGCTGATGTCGTGCTGCTAAAACTATTCTCTTGTATTCTGTACTTTGGAAGGGGAAGCACTGGAAAGATGGATGTGATGACCCAGTGGACACTAAAAAGACCTAGATCGCCTCTAATACCCGTGTCAAGGACGGCTCATTTGTGCGAGCGTTGAACTTGAAGGAGCCGGCCCTTCATTGTTGGTTGGACATCACTGTACAGTTGCTCTCAATGAATAGCTATGATCCACTAAAAGGAAAAATGATGGGAGTGTGATTTGCCTGATGACGTGGCTTCATGACAGCTTAGATTTAGAGGAATTTAATGCTTAGTGGGATGATCCACTAAAAGGAAAAATGGTGGGAGTGTGAGGCTTCATGAAGAACTTAGATTTAGAGGAATTTAATGCTTAGTGGGATGATCCACTAAAATGAAAAATGATGGGAGTGTGATTTGCCTGATGACGTGGCTTCATGACAGCTTCGATTTATAGGAATTTAATACTTAGTGGATATAAACTTTATAGATATATAGGATTTCGTTGTAATGAAATTACAGTTGGCTCACTACGGGAAAAAAAAGTGACCAGGACGCGCTGGCCCGAGCCGTGCTGTCCTTCTGGTAAAGCATGGGCTCCGTTCACTCCATTGTGGGCCCCACCTTATCTGGCCCCATGAGTCAGTCACTTGCCATTTTGCCAAGTTGCCATCGTGTCTCTTGTTTCTTCTCTTTCACAACCTCCGGTTCGAATTTCAAATTTGTTCTCCCACCTACGCTGCCACGCAGACGCCGGCAGCCATGAGGAAGGCGAGAGCAGCCACCACCGCAGCCGCCTCCAAGCCCAAGCCGAAGCCCAGGTCCAGGGCCATGCCCAAGGCGAAGCCCAGCCCCGCCTCCCTGCTCTCCGGCGGCTCCTCGCCGTCCGCCGGCGGCACGTCGTCCCCCGCCGCCGACCTCAGCTTCCTCTCGCCCTCGTGCTCGCCGGCGAAGCCCAGGACCAGGAGCTCCCCGCTCGCCTCCCCCGTGGCCTCCCCTCTCGCGGCCCCCGCTACCATGTCCACCATCGGCGACCTGTGGACCCTCGCCGCGTCCCACCTCGACTCCCTCAAGCGCCGCCTCGACGCGCTCCACGGCGACTCCGTCCGGGACCTCGAGGCGTCCCACTCTCGCCTCTCCAAGCGCGTCAAGGTGGGCGATCGCCTCTCCCGCCTCCGTTCCGCCCTCTCGCTTCGTGGCTTCCATGAGTTCGCCAAATCTGATGTGGTTTCACCTGCTGTTGCTTGCGTGTTCAGATGCAAACGCATGGTTGCCTGCAGCTGGTCGAGGAGGCGGACAAGGAGCACAAGAAGGTGTCTGATAAGATCACCGAGCGCATCGACGTGGTGAAGGTACATCCGATCTCGTTCGTTCCGTTTGTTGTTTGTCGTATATGTAATTGATGCTGTCAGTGGTCACTTGTTGGTCTGATTTCTGAACTTCTGATGCTTTCTGTGAATCGCAGAACTCGTACAAGAAGTTCGTGGCGGAGGTGCAGGCATCTACATCTCGTGGTACCTTGGAGACAGAAAAACTCCCTCGAATTTTGGTTGTATTACCTGTGTTTCTCAATTTTTACTGACCTGTAGAGTTCTAATTTTGTTGATGGTGGGCTGATGGCCAGTGTGCAAGGTGACTGTCACTGAGATGGCAAAGTCGGCGGAGAGGGCCATTGATGGCTTGCGCAGTCGCTACAACATCTCAGCTACTCCCGCTTAGTTCACAGTTCAGGCTTGTGTTCATACGCTCATTTTGGGTAGGTAAAATTACTACCTATTGGAAGAATATGTCTCAATTGATTCCTCCAAACCCTAGAAGGGTGGGTAATATAGTAGCTGTATATGGGCCTCTAGATGGGCCTAACTACATGGGCCATAAGGGCCACATATATACACCAACACCCCCCCGCAGTCTGAACTACCGGCGCAGCGGAGTTCAGGACTGGACAGGAACCTGCAATCTGAACATATCGGCGCAGCGGAGTTCAAGATTGGACAGGAAAAGAAGTACACACAAAGAAGTACACACACCTCCCCGCAGTCACAACTAGCCATCGGCTATGTTGAGACTGGAGCGAAACTCCGAGAAGGTCGAGGAGGGGAGACCCTTGGTGAAGATGTCCGCGAACTGGGAGGTGGTCGGGACGTGGAGAACCCGAACGTCGCCGATAGCAACCCGGTCGCGAACGAAGTGCAGGTCGATCTCCACGTGCTTCGTCCGCTGATGCTGGAACGGGGTTGGTGGAGAGGTACATGGCGCTGACGTTGTCGCAGTAGACGATGGTGCTCTTGGCGAGCGGGCTGTAAAGCTCCGCCAAGAGCTGTCGTAGCCAGGAGGCCTCAACTACGCCGTTAGCAACAGCCCGGTACTCCGCCTCGGCACTGGAGCGGGAGACAACCGGCTGTCGCTTGGACGACCAGGAGACCAGGTTGCCGCCGAAGAAGACGGCGTAGCCTGAAGTGGAGCGACGAGTGTCAGGGCAGCCAGCCCAGTCAGCGTCGGTGTAGACGACGAGCTCAGTGTCAGGAGACCGGTGGAGTAGCAGGCCGTAGTCAACAGTGCCACGGATGTAGCGAAGGAGACGCTTCAGAGCCGTGAGATGTGACTCCCGAGGATCATGCATATGGAGACAGACCTGCTGAACGGCATATGCGATGTCCGGCTTGGTGAAGGTGAGGTACTGCAAGGCACCGGCAAGACTCCGGTAGGCAGTCGGGTCAGTAACAGGATCACCCATATCCGCAGAGAGCTTTGCCTGAGTGTCAACCGGAGTGGAACACGGCTTGCAGTCAGTCATCCCGGCCCGCTCCAGAATATCAAGTGCATACTGCCGCTGGTGAAGGAAGAGGCCAGAAGGACGAGGCTCAACAGTGACACCCAAGAAGTGATGGAGCACACCCAGATCCTTCATGGCAAACTCCTGCTGCAGTGACTCAACAATGCGCTGAAGCAAGGCCTGACTGGAAGCAGTGAGAATGATGTCATCAACATACAGAAGCAGATATGCAGTCTCAGAGCCCCGGCGGTAGACAAACAGAGAGGTGTCAGACTTGCACTCTGTGAATCCCAACGTGACCAAGAACGTGGCAAACCGAGAGTACCAAGCCCGAGGAGCCTGCTTCAGACCATAGAGGGACTTGTTGAGGCGGCAGACCAGGTCCGGACGACTGGAATCCACAAATCCCGCTGGCTGGCTGCAGTAGACTGTCTCTGACAGAGTGCCATGGAGAAAGGCATTCTTCACGTCCAGCTGATGCACAGGCCAGGAGCGAGAGAGAGCAATGGATAGGACCGTGCGTACTGTAGCAGGCTTCACCACTGGACTGAAGGTCTCATCATAGTCCACACCAGGCCGCTGCGTGAAACCCCGGAGAACCCAGCGAGCCTTGTAGCGATCCAGTGAGCCATCAGCACGACGCTTATGCGTCCAGATCCACTTGCCCGTGACCACATTGCCACCAGACGGACGCGGCACGAGGTCCCACGTCTGGTTGGCAAGAAGGGCCGTGTACTCCTCCTCCATCGCCCGACGCCAGTGAGGATCAGCCAGAGCCTCACGGACGGAAGAGGGTAGCGGAGAGACCCGGGAGGCTCCGGGGCCGCGCGTGGCGCAGCGGAGACCGCCGGGAGCGGTGGCAGCGCACCGGAAAAACCTGCTGGAAAAGGAGAAACAGGTATTGGTGGCTGAACCACCGGGTCAGTCGGAAACAGGGAATCCAACTCAGGGTCGGAAGAGGGTGTAGGGGTGGTGGAGAAGGGGAAGTCCGACTCGTCGAACACGACGTGTCGGGAGACGAGGACACGGCCAGTGGCGAGATCGAAGCAGCGGTACCCCTTGTGGTCAGGGGAGTAGCCAAGAAACACACAACGAGTCGAACGAGGCGCTAGCTTGTGAGAAGAAGTGGCAGTGGTGTTGGGATAGCAAGCGCACCCGAAGACACGGAGGTGATCGTAGCGAGGTGGAGTACCGAAAAGAGCGTGGTGTGGGGTGGGAGCGGGGGAAGCAGTGGAAGTAAAGCTGCTAATGGTTTGGTCTCAAACCGGTTTTTATGGTTTGGTTTTTGATTGAATTAGCTTGGTTTGGTGAATAATGGGTTGCAACACATAATGGTTTGATTTGGTTTGGTTTAATAGTTACAACGGTCTAGAATGGTTTACAATTGTAATGGTTATGCGTGTAAGTAACATCTCGCGTTCACACATGAAAATTTTAACGAATTTGACTGAAATTTTTAGAAATGTCTCAGAATTACAATCCGTTACTTTATGCAAATCGGTGTAGCCATATCTATATGTGGGGCCCACGTCCAAAGCCGGACCCTAAAATTAAAAGCTCGCGTTCACACATAAAAATTTTAACGAATTTGACTGAAATTTGTTAGAAATGTCTCAGAATTACAATCCGCTACTTTGTGCAAATCGGTGTAGCCATATCTATATGTGGGGCCCACGTCCAAAGCCGGACCCTAAAATTAAAAGCTCGCGTTCACACCTTAAAATTTTAGCGGATTTTACCGAAATTTATTGGAGATGTTTTAGAATCACGGTCCGCTACTCCGTGCAAATCAATGTAGCCAAATTTGCATGTGGGCCCCACGTGTAAAGTCGGACCCTAGAATTAAAAGCTCGCGTTCACACTTTAAAATTTTAGCAGATTTGACCGAAATTTGTTGGAGGTTTCTCAGAACCACGGTCCGCTACTTTGTGCAAATCGGTGTAGCCATATCAATATGTGGGCCCTACGTCCAAAGCCACACCTAATAAAACTATAGAATTGAACTGATTTAGTTTGTTTTAGCAAACTAGTTTAAGTGGTTTGGATTGGTTTGGAGGAAGAAGCAAATGGATAGGGTTGGATTGGTTTATGAAGTGTAGTATAGTCTAAATAGTTTGGTGTGGATTTGGTTTGATTTTTGAACCATTACCAGCTTTAAGTGGAAGGCAGGCGGTTGAGAAGGTAGGTGGCGGTGTGGAGCCCCTCAGCCCAGAACCGGGCAGGGAGGGAGGCCTGGAGAAGAAGGGTGCGCACGATATCGTTCGTGGTCCGAATCATCCGCTCAGCCTTGCCGTTCTGTGGAGAGGTATACGGACAAGACATGCGCAGATGAACACCCCGAGAGAGAAAGAAGGCACGGGAGGTGTTGTTATCGAACTCACGACCGTTGTCACACTGGACGGCCTTAATGGTGAGGCCGAACTGGGTGGAGACCCAAGTAAAGAAGTGGAGGAGGGTGGTGAACGTCTCGGACTTAGCACGGAGAGGAAAAGTCCAGGAGTAGTGAGAGAAATCATCAACAACCACTAGATAGTACTTATAGCCAGAAATGCTTAGTACAGGAGATGTCCACAGGTCACAGTGAACAAGATCAAACGCATGGCTCGCATGCGAAGAAGAAGAAGAAAAAGGAAGTCTAACATGACGACCTAACTGGCACGCATGACAAAGGTGCTCATCAGAAGTCCTAGTACAACGGAGATCTGCACTACGACTGAGCTGAGCCAAAACGTCGCGGCCGGGATGACCAAGCCGGCGATGCCAAGTAGTGGAAGAAGAGGTGGTGGCGAATGCAGCTGACGAAGTGGAAGCCAAAGGTGGAGCAGCGGAAGGGGGAATGCGAAGGGTGTAAAGAGTCCCCGAGCTGTCACATCGGAGGAGTGGACGCCGGGAAGCCGAATCCTTCACAGTAAGACCAGAAGAGTCAAATTCGACAGAACAAGAATTGTCAGCTGTAAACTGGCGAATAGAAAGGAGGTTATGAACCATCTGTGGGGCAACCAGAACATTGGGAAGGCGAAAGGAACCAGAAGCAGTGCCCACAGAGGTGACAGGAAGGCAAGAACCATTGCCAACCATGATGGAGGAAGGACAGGAGGGAGAAGGTGGGTGGACAGAGGATAGGATACCAGCGTCGGGCGTGGTGTGGAAGGAGGCGCCCGAGTCGGCGATCCACTCAGTGCTGACCGGCGGCGTCAGTCCCATGGTGCTGAAGGACTGAGCCAGCGCGGCCTGATCCCACCCCCCAGGCCAGGTCGGAGGCTGGCTGGGCTGAGCGGGTGGAGTCCATCCCCCAGGCCAGGTCGGGGACTGGCTGGGCGGAGCAGGTGGAGTCCAGGACGCCAGGCCCGAGGAGGCAGGGCCGGCGAACATGGCCGCGGGCTGGTGCTGAGGGCGAGGCCCCCCTCCCTGAGCCTGGAACGGCCACATGGAGATGCGCCCTGACCATGGGTTGGTGAAGGATGGCCAGGGTGCACCTCCAGGAGCGGTAGAGGGAGCAGGAGCCGGTGTACCCCGGCGGCCCCCACCGGAGCCAGCACCGAGCCACCGGAGCCACCGGAGCCACCACCACGACCCCCCCGGCGACGGCGGCCGCCTCGACCCCCTCCACCCCCGCTCGGCCCGGGGGAAGGAGAAGGAGGCGGGGCAGGAGAGGCCGGTGGTGCAGTGACGAGCGCGGTGGAGGACGACGACGAGGACGAGCCGGGCGTGAGACCCCGGGTGATCTCATCCAGGACGAGGTCGTCCCAGACCTGCAGGAAGGAGGGGAAGGGCCGCTGGCGAGAAATCCATGTCCGCAGGAGGTCGTAGTTGGCGTTGAGACCCCGCAGGACATTGAGCACCAGGAACCGGTCGGCCACCGGGCAGCCGAGGTCGTGAAGGGCATCAGCCATGCCCTTCATCCTCCTGCAGTACTCGCCGACGGAGAGGTCGCCCTGCTGGAAGTTGCGGATGGCCGCGTCCAGCTGAAGAGCGCGGTGCTCGGCGTTGCCCAGGAACTGGCCCTCGAGAGCCAGCCAGGCCTGGCGCGCGGTGCCGCCCGGAGTCCGGACGATGACCTGGAGATCTAGGGAGATGGTCCCAAAGATCCAGGACATGGCGACGCTGTCGAGGCGCAGCCAGAGCCCGTCCTGCGCCGCGACCGGCGTGTCGACGAGGACGTGGTCGTCCAGAGCGTAGCGGCGGAGGGCGAGGAGGACCTGGTCCCTCCAGCGTCCGTAGGAGGAGGACGTGGGGTCGAGGACGACGGAGACCAGGGACCGGATGTTCTGGACCCCCGCGGCCTGGAGGTGGAGCTGGGCGACCATCGGATCGGCCGCGATGGGCTGGGAACCAGAACCAGCGGGCGGGGCCTGGTAGGACGAGGAGGCGCCCGTGTCGGTGGAGAGGACGACGGGCGGCTGCTGGCCGGAGACGGTGAGGAGGTAGTGCTCCGTCTCGGCGACCCGGCGAGCGAGGGCATCCGCCGCCGTGCGCTCACGCTCCCAGGCTTGAGCAGCCAGGCGAGCGCGCTCCTGGGCCGCGACAGCCTCGGACTGCGCCACGCGGAGGGCGGCAGCCAGAGCGGCCTCGGGATCCGCGGCGGGAGGGGCCTGCAAGAGCCTCGGCAGAGGGTCCTGCAGGGACGACGGCGGCGGCGGGAACCTCGGGAGGACCAGGTCGGCGAGAGGATCTCCGGCGGGCGGGAC
>CM014272.1:73949332-73962584 GCA_004135705.1 Alloteropsis semialata | reverse complement strand
ACCAAGTGGGTACGGCGCTGGATGGGCCGGGACGTGGCCGGGTAGTTTTACCCGGGGAGCCAGAGACTCCTCGGAGGCGGAGAACTCCCCGGGCGAATCGGAGAACCCTTCGGGGGCGGGGAACTCCTCGGGCGAGCCGCGAGGCCACTCGGAGGCGGAGAACTCCTCGGGCGAGCAGCGAAGCCACTCGGAGGCGGAGAACTCCTCGGGCGAGCAGCGAAGCCACTCGGAGGCGGAGAACTCCTCGGGCGAATCGCGGAGACTTCTCGGAGGCGGAGAACTCCTCGGGCGAATCGGAGACTCGTCGGGTCGGCCTCCGAGGTGTTGGGGCATGGGGAGTCCGCTTTGGTTTGGGTCTTCAGTTTTTGCTTTTGAGGGGTGGATTATCGTGAGCTCCTGGATTAAGGGTTTGATTGAGTACCCCTAATTCGGACCTTCGTCAAGTTGTTATGCTTGAGAAACCAATATCGGTTACGAAACAGATGTAGGTGGTTTATGCAGCATGCACTGCTTTTTTTTTAGAGGATGCAGCATGCACTGCTGGTTGAGACTCCATGCGCTGCAAGGGTTTATGATCCAAAAAGAAGTTGTTTCTGAGAACAGTACTAAAATTTCTGGTTCAGGAATAGCTATTAGTTAGTCTTTCAAATAAGAATCTTCTGGCTGTCATTAAAAATTTGGTCCGATGGGAAGTGAGGAACTTAGTATCCATGTGGACAGAGAGAATGTCCTAGATTTTGGGTTTAGTTTGAGGCATGATCAATTTTTCTGAATCTGAACTTCTGCCTTGTAATTCATAAATCAGAGCCATGCCTTTTTCTGAATGTATTGTTGTACTGTCAACAATTTCAGCATGATATCACCTTAGGTAGGCAACACAAAGTAAAGTTCCAATGGATAATAAGGAATATACTCCAACATATACGAAGGATCAGCTCTCTAAAAACAAACATCTATCAAGGTCTCAGGAATCTCTTCTGTGACCCGCCCTGCTTCTCACTGTAGAGTAAAAAATTGGCTCAAGAAGCCTTGTTCTGAGCCCTGAGCTACTAAATGTTGTAGCTGAACTTATGAATACAAATTCCACATCTTAAATTTCTCGGAGGTATCATTTTGGTATGGCAGTTCTATTGGCCGAATCAAATATGCTAAGAAATGAGTGTGGGAAATGTTATAGTGCACTGTAAAAGACCTCTTGCTATAGACCTTGTCGTTCCTCCTTGGCGATTTTGTCAGAACTGAACAATTATATGGAAATGCCTTTCACTGTTGCAGTTCATGAGCACAATGATAGTCAGCTTCTGGTTGATTTTCTTGTTATACGCAGAAGTCTGTTCTTACCTGGCTGATTCTTGTTTCTTTTTTTTCTTGATCAGGCACGGCGTTATCTGCATTAGCTGGGCGCAGCTGTCGAATTTTCGGCAGCGGAGAAGGGGCATGCACATTTGTACATAACAGTTGCACGCACATTAAATAGTTCTTATTGCGCTAGTCTCGCTTTCAGATATGTCGAAAAATCAATACTCGTGCTTTCGGTTCCTGGAACTTTTGCTTCTACTTTGTTACATTTCTTCTGCATCCTGTAGGATGCTATTTTTCGGTGTAGCTCCTACTAGGATGTAAGAGTTGAATTTTCGTCCTGCGATAGTTGTCTGAAGAATGTTTAGAATCGATATTATCAGTTAGGACGGGGCCATCTACTGCCAAGATGTTTGGGTCCCCGTTCTTTACCTGTCAGCTGCTGCTGCAATGCAATGAACTTTGTGTTTTTCGCTTTTTGAGACAACGAACTTTGTGGGGAAAAAAAAAACCTTAAACCGTGGACACACGATGTTCATGAGTCCTGGTAGATGGAGAGCTGAAGACAAGCATACAGGCAGCTCAGATTGAGAGTTTTTAAGTTAGCCATCACATATCAGTGTTACTTACAGGAGAGGATGTATCGCCCAAACATGTGGGCCAAAACACAATGCCTGCCTCAGGAGTCAGGACAAGGGGAGATAGAGGCCGTGTTCGGCAGTTAGGGACAATTTTTTGTCCCCAAATACTGTCGCATGCATGGAGCCCTAAACGAAGTTTATTTACAAAACCTTTTCACAGATGAGTGCAACTTTGCGCGACGAATCTAATGAGCCTAATTAATCCATGATTTGCTACAGTAATGCTACAGTAACCATTCTCTAATCGTGCGGTCAAAGGCCTGACCTCATTAGATTCGTCTCGCGAATTTGCCAGGGATTGTGAAGGTAGTTTTATAAACTGACTTTATTTAATACCCTTAATTAGTGGTCAAAGTAGCATTTAATGAAGGGAAAAAAAATTTGTCCCTCCAACCGAACACGGCCAGAGTTCTGTTCGATTTCAACTTGTTCATCCTCCTCACGTCTTACTCTTGTACGCACACACGACTCACACCGCCCAATTTGGGCCTATTACACGATTGTTGGGCTTTAGCACTCGCTTGGTCTTCTGGGCCTTCTCTTCTGGGCTTGCAATTTCACCTGGGCTACGATTGGTGTCAGTTCTTAGGAAGTGCACCCTCACTGACAGAGGGGTACCCTCCTCCTCTTCATCTAAGCCGAAGGTGAAGGCCAACACGTCTCCGTCGTTGATACCGCTGGTTTTAACAAACTGTGCCCATCCAACCCCAAGGATTGCGTTTCGTTTTCTCTTCGTCGTACAGAAGTTAACCTCAACCGGGGACATGTTGTTGCCTGCGAAAACCTTGGCCTTCCATGTACCCGAACCAAGTCTGGGAGATAGACACTGCTCACTGAACTCCTTCGGGAACATCTACAGAGGACAATAAATGGGGCACATGTTTAGCTAGTAACAGGCAGCAAGGTCGTGTTTTGGGATCATAGCTGTCACGACGTACCAAATTTCGATCCCTTTCGGTTCCCTTGATGGTCATAACGTACGTCCTGATGCCAGAGGCACAGTCACAAAACAAGCTAAATGCAGCTTCTTCTTCCTCGAGCGTCAGGATTGTGCCGTCACTGATGTATGGTATACCTAGAAAGGTGAAGGTATAATCAGCTCTACCCGTGCATATTCTGCTGCCCACAACTTTCCTATCATCTGCAAGATTCTTCAACTCTTTTGACATAACTCGTCACTTATGACAGTATTTGTATGAAGTAGAACTAAAATACCTAGGTATCAGCAAATTCCAGTCCACTCCAAGCCATAAATTTAATATATGTCCATTTGATTGAAATTCAAGTGAAATAGAGCTATGCAAATTGCACTTTGCAGAAACAAACAATTAACATGTCTAATCATTAGCAAATTCGCCACTACAAACACGATCTAAATCAGATATCGCATCAGACATAAGCACTGATATTATAAGACAATCATGTAATATGCATTTCCAATGCAGAAAAGTGTTCAATCAGTAACAACTTACAGAGACTGGCAAAATGATTCACACACTCGTACAGGGATACAAGGTGCTTTACTCCTGCCTGCAAATGGTGAAAAAAGGAATAAGAGACTAAAAATGCACATGACAGTTTCACTCTGTTTTAGTCCCAAAGAATAGGAGAGAATCAGACAATGCACATGATGAGAACAGGGATTAACTAACACGGGCGGATCTCCCGGCGCCACCCCTCCGCCCCCCCTCCTCCGGCGTGTGGTGGGCCGAAGCCGGCCCTCCTCGCTCCTCCTCCCCCCCTCCCCTTCCCTCCCACCCCACAAAACCCTAACCCTAACTCGAGGTCGTCTTCCTCGCCGCTCGCCGGAGTCCTTCCCGATGCGGGAGCTCCTCTCCACCAACCGCCCTCACGCCTCCCTTTGCGCCGGCGCGCCCTTGCCGGTCGGCCGTCGGCCCTCGCCGCGGCGCCCCCCTCCCCTTCGCGGGCTGCCGGCGGCGGGGCTGCACCGTGGCGCCCCCTCTCCCCTCGCAGGCCAGCGGCGGCGGAGCTGGCTCCCCCCCTGGTGCAGCGTGATGACTCCCCCTCCCCTTCGCTGGCCGTCGGCCGTCAGCCCTCACCGCGGCGCCCCCCTCCCCGTCTTGGGCGCCCCCTCCCCTCGCGGGCCGCTAGCGGCGGAGCTGCCCCCCGCCCTCTAGTGCGGCGCGACGACTCCCCCTCCCATTCGCAGGCCGCGAGAGGCGGGGCTGGTTCTCCTTCCCTGGTGCGCGACGGCGGCTCCCCCTCCCCCTCGTGGGCCGCCGCCACCAGGTCGCGGGCCTCTGATGTGGCGGCTCCCCTTCATCTCGCGGGCCGCCGCTGCCGAATCCGGGACCCTCGTCGATCGCCGGGGCCGTCGGCGCCTCCGCCGGTGGGCGTGCGCTCCCTGTCCCTCTTCTGCACGGGACGCCGCCCTGCCCTTCCTCACCGGCGTGCCCTCTCGGCGGCCTGCTGCTGGATCTGACCCCTCCCCTCCGGGCACCCTGCATCGGGCACCATGGCTGTGGCCCTGGCCGCACCGCCGGTCCACACCGGGACCCGGCCACCGGGGTAGCGGCGGCTTCCCCTGGCCGCCGGGATGGAGGCGTTTCCTCATAGACGCGGATCCGGCCGCCAGGTCACGGCGGCGTCTGTGCCTGCAGTATACCCCCCCCCCCTCCGTCGTCGCCTTCTCCATCACCAGGCCGTCGTCGTCTGAGGCCGTTTCTTGGTCGTCTTCACTGTCACCAGAGGTTGCCATCTGTCGTTCTAGGTCATCTTTATCGTTGCCCCAGGTGCCTGCATGAGCTCTTCAACGTCCCGCTGGTCTGCCTGAGGATTTCTTGTCTGGAACATCTGCTTCGTCGCGTGTGAAGGGCATGGTGTGAGATTCTGGTGCCTTTAGCGAAAGCTTTGCCCGGCTTCGTCCGGTGCCGCAGCGGCCATGCCTGTGGGCAGGCCCGGCCCTGAGGGGGGGCGAGAGGGGCGGCCGCCCCGGGCCCCCGATTGGCCGGGGCCCCTCCTGGTATGTGCACGTAATGTGTACGTACGTATATACTACGTCTGCAATTTTTCTGTCCGTGTGACCGTGTCAGGTACTCATGTAACAAACCAGCGAAGAAGTAAAAGATCGACCCATCGAGAAAGGAAACCAGCAGGCGGCCTGGCGCACGCACGAGAAGTTCGGCATGCGCACGTATCGCGTCCGCGTCTCCTGACAACTCATCTTTCGAATTCCAATCTAATCTACTGGTCTTTTCCCTGCTCATCTCTCGCCTGGGGGCCTCGGCGGCGGTTCGCATCAGCGACAGAATCGCGGCAATCTGCATCTGCGGCCGAGCAGCGGGCTAGCGGCGAAGGGCCCCCCGCTGGCGCCTAGAGGACGGCAATGGCAACGCTGCAAGCCTGCAACGGATCACGGCTGGAAGCCAGGAGTTTCCGTTCATCAGTTCAGGTTAGTCTCGACTGAACTCTCAGATTCTCAATTCCATCACTGTCTCCTATGATCGCATGTTTCACTAATATACTGATCTTATCAATGTGATGTTTTTTAACTTTTTATCATAGGTAGACGGCAATTAGCAAGTACACATGAAGAATCGGGAGTTCATCCAATCAAATACACAATGTTTTATGTAGGAATCTTTTGAATATATGAAGAATCATTTGAGGTCCAAAATGGATCAAGAAAAGTTAAATAGTTTGGCAATTTTATGCATGGAGAATAAATTATTGGATGAGATTGATGGTGATACTAGTATCATTGATGACTATACTTCTAGAAATTCTAGAAAGAACTTTTGAGGCAATATTATATATATTTTCATATGAATAAATTCTTTACATGCTTTTTCAGTGTTTAGTGCCACAACATATTATTATTGCTATTATTATTACTATTATTATTAGTATAAAAGAGCCCCTGTTCCGAGTTTCGCCCCGGCCCCCTAAATTCTCAGGACCGCCCCTGCCTGTGGGCGCAGCCTACCCTGTAGAGGGCGCAGCCTAGGTCACCAGTCTTTCAGCTTCGCTGAGTGAAAACTCAGTCTGTCCTAGGATGGATGGACAGCGGCGACGTCTTGACGTCGTACCCTTCTTGAAGGCGTTGTCTTGCGTTCCCTATGCGCCTTCTTGGTTCCCGCGTTGCTCCAGTCTTTGTAGCTCTTAGGTGGGCGAGCAAGAAGTCCTTGCTCTTCCTTTGCAGGTTCTCCTTCCCTCGATCTTTTGGTCGTCTTGTTAGGTGTGGGGTTTGAGCGGGTCTCTTCTTTCTCTTGCTGCTGTGGTCGTCTTGTTGTGCTCGTCGGCGGTCTTCTTCTCCAATAAAGGCGTGCTTGTGGAGCCGCGGGTCTTCTTGTCTGTAGTGGTTGTCTTTGGTGTGGTGTGTTGTTGGTGTTGTTGTTGTTGTGTTTTCTTTTGTGTGTATTGTTCGTGTTTGTAATCCTCGTTCTTCTCTTAATGAAATACGTGCTATGCACGTTCTCTAAAAAAAAAGTCCCAAAGAATAAAGTCTATTTTGGCCTGTGATGCAAAAAAGATGGCATTACCGGCAAGAGACACACAAAGCAAGTTTACACAACAAAGGTATTCGATTTCTTGAGGAGATATTTTCTGGTTTGTTAGTTACAGTTACGGGCAACTCATCCCCATTTATCTATTACGGACCACATAGTCGCCATAGTGTAGTTAAGTGCGACATGGTCTGTTTGTAAGACACTAAGTTTATCCTTAGACCAAACAAACAAGTTGCACCAAGAAGGTCACCTCCAGACAAAGCATGGAATCTATAACAAGGGCAAGTAATCCATTTCTCATCATCCTGAAATTCTATATTAAGGCAGAAGGACTCAATAACAAAGATTTTATCTATACAAAACAGTTTTCCAGGCTTTGAATTAATGCACATTTAAGTTCGAACACTGACCTTATGCAAACGTAGGAGAGCTCTCCAGCTCCAGCGATAACCACTTGAGCAGCGGTCAGTGATCTCCTGGACCTGCAAGCAGGCTTTCATCAAAGGCTCCACATTCTAAATCATCCTTTTTTGACAACATTAAGCAAGAGAGCAGCACCCACCTGACGAAGAAAAGCCAAAAGTGGGAGATGCATGCTAGCAGTTCTCTTAACAGCCGCACTCAGCTCCAACGATAGTGTGCCTTCCTGTGATTCGTGTGGCCTCTGATGTCGTTGGGGGACAAGTTTAAGCAAGAGAGCAGCACCCACCTGACGAAGAAAAGCCAAAAGTGGGAGATGCATGCTAGCAGTTCTCTTAACAGCCGCACTCAGCTCCAACGATAGTGTGCCTTCCTGTGATTCGTGTGGCCTCTGAGGTCGTTCCTGGTTGTACTCCTCTGAACCCAGCACCCCTAATTCTCCAAATATACAATTAAGAAATGATAAGAACATGGAACCTGAAGAGAGCACAATGGCACCTTGAATTAAGAAGAGATGTCTCCCATACTACTGTTTTCAAATCAACAAGACCTGATCACTGTATTTATATAACTCTCATTCCTCAACTCTCTCTTTCACATTAATAAATTCTGATATTAGGTGTCATTAGCCATGACTTGGTACAAAAGAAACGTATTGGCTATTGCACAAAGAAATTAAAGAAAAACTACCAACCAACTGAACCGCATGTTGCAAGAGACCAACATATAAGTCACTACACGTAACATACATCACTTATATGCTAATGTCAACACTGATGATGGGAAAACTCGGTTAGATAGTCCTAGAAAAGAATATAGCCAAGATAGGCACCAGAGAGCAAGATTCCCAAACCCAACCAAAGCAGAAAGATAGATATGTGTACCCTGGTCCCCTTATACCCATGAAATAATGCTACAAAGTGGCCCAAACACGCGCGATAAAACAAAAAATCTAAGGCGCCTAGTGATCTCTAATTTGAGTTTTTTAAAAAATACTTCACTTCCACATGGCACATTAACGTGGACGCTAAACATGTCCTTGTGTAAGAAGCCCCTCGTTGCACACTAAATCTTAGCATATAAACAATGGAACGTCTCGATCAAAACAACAGAAAGTCGGCCTGGCAGTGGCAATGGGCGGTGGGCAAGGAGATGAGACGGTGGTTGCATCGCTGCTGGTGTGACATTTAGAGAAGAGCATAGAACGAAAATATATTATGAAAACAAGTTTCTAGAGAAGAGTATTAAAATCTAAAACATCAAATAAATAAATTATGAAAATATATTTCATAATGGATCTAATTATGCTTATTTATCATCACAAATATTATTGCACTTTTTTATAAACTTGGTCAAACTTAGACAAGTTTGATTTAGGACAAACCAAAGTGCATGTAGGACAGAGGGAGTATGTAATAAGATCTTCCCAAACATATCACATATGACATCATAGATGAGATATATAGCAATACCACAATAGTTTATGTCCAAAGTTTGAAACTAACATGCAAACATCAAACTGATCACTGGTTCACTTACAAAACCAGTTCATTTGGTCACCGGTTCAACGCCAAACTAGGAAGGTCAACCGGTTCGTACCTATCCAATTATTTTAGCCACCAACTCACAGTTTTTCCAATTCAATTCAACCCTGAACCGGTCAGGTTTTTTGTTTTACAGAGAGGAGGGGCCGTAAAAAATGACTATGTTGGAGCCAGCGGGACTTGCATTTATCAAAGACTGGTAAAGTCTATATTGATCAAATTTGTAATCAAAGTGAATACAATAAATCCGCACCTAGACTCAATTACTTTTCAACATTAATATGCATGTTCTCCTTTATATGGTTGCGACGAGGAGTCCAATCACATGGTTGCATGATTTCTATACCAAAATTTGCTAAACGATGCACCCTTCTAATATGATTTATATACACAAACAAGAATCTAGACAAAGGTTTCGTTCCTAAGGAAAAAAGCCATGCTAAAACTGTAACTATCAGCAATCAATATTCTGACAGCTAAGTGCCAATGCATCTGAGATGCATTGAGTATGTCTCCCGTACTACTGTTTATAGATTGTAACAATCAATATTTCCTAGTTCCTTTGGTGAGTAGATTGTAACATCCGGTTAATCCCAATATTACTGCATTGACTAGGTTTCCTTGTAACATATTCACACAGATCCCTGATTTTCTCTGTGACATTTTTAGCTATATCAAGCTGAACTAAATTCGTCAGCACCAACAGATTCTGGTCCGCCCTTCAAGTCATTACCTTGAGCATATGTACTCTACATATTCATTGTGAAACAAGCTCCGATGGTCTATTGAGTTTTGCCAGTTGCACTTTTGCATAATCCAACTAAGCATTAGCATGTCAAATCATTGGCAATTCTGCCACTTCAGATAATAGCTAGATCAGGTATCACATCAAACATAAGCTGAATGCTAAAACAGAATCATGTAATCAAAATATAACACACATCTGCATCTTTCCTAATAAATGCAATGAGGAAAAGGTATTCATCCAGTGACAACTTACTAGCATCTTTAGCCAACTCAATCACAGACATGAATACTTTTAGCAAGTAACTTTCTGCTGCCTGCACACGGTGAGAGAAACAATCTCACAAGCATAAGAAAAAGCACATGGCAATGGTTAAAAAAATATAGGGACCTTTCCTGAGCCATGACATGTAAAATAAACTCTATGTTTCTCTTTGTTACTACAACAGAAGATAGCATTTTTTGCAGGAGGCTCCCAAACCAAGTTTACTTCAATAATAAAGTATGACCACACAACACACTAGATTTGTTGCAGTGGATGTGTGGTCTTCCTCAATGAATGTAATCGTTTGCCATTTTAGCTCAGAAAACGTTACAGAAAGTTATCCAATTTTCTAGATTGATAAGGGATTTCATCTTCCTCAGTTACAATTAGAACTGGCCTGGCCACCTCCTCTTATTCATATGTGTGTAACAGGTGGAGTTTAAGAGATCAAGACATAATTAAATAATATCTTAGACCAAGCATGCAAGCCCCACTGAGTAGGCCACATCTACAAAGGAGGCAATTTCGTCCTTCTCTTATGTTATTGCTTCTGAAATTCCAAATTAATTCCACTATGCCAAACAACTTAAGCACAAATAAAGGACTCAGTAACGAATGAATTTTTTTTTTCAAACCACATGGCAGGTATATTACACAAGACTTCTTCAGCACTCACATCTTGCAAATCAAGTACCGCCTCAGGGATCCAGTGAGACACCTCACTTGAGCAAGCATAAGTGATCTCCCTCACCTGCAAGGATCCATGAGAGAGCCTGCATTCCAATTTCCAAATATGTTGCTTTCAAGAGGGATCAGCGAGAGGTGTAGGATGTACCGACCTGACGGGCAAAGGGTTCAAAGGGAATGAGCTGCTCGTTGTGTTCCAGGACCACCCTCATCAGCCACGGCATTACCCGTAGCACGTCTGGCAGGAATCGCCGATCCTGTATCGCACTTGTTTCTCCAAGCACGCAACCTGAAGTAAATATATAGCAAACTGAACGAACAGCACTGATCCAACGCCACCAAATAAAGCTTCACGCAAATTTCAGGGTTTTTTTTTGCACCAGATACATCGGTATCCAAATTCATGTTTTTTTTGCACTCTGCAAAATTCCAAACTATTTAATCGGTCGTAGCACAAGCTCAAAGCTGTGGTGGGCCATTTTTATCCCAGAATGAAGAGGAGAGAAAAAAAAAAGCAAACCGCAGTCAAACAGAAATCAAATCCAGCCAAAGAAAAAGTTTCAAAACCAAAACAAGTAAAATATGCGGCCCAGGAATTGATTCGACATATATAGCGCGGAACCCAAACCCTATCGATCGACGCTACCGAGATGCTCGTCCCAGGAATCGAAATGGCGTACCGCCGCCGTGGCCGTCTTCGGGCTGGTGTTCTTGGTTGCTCCCCTCCTCTTGCTCGACGGACTCGGGGACGGCGCCGGCACTGCGGCGGCGCTTCGCGGCGACGGAGGACGAGGGGCCCTCCGCCTCGTCGTCGTCGCTGGGGACCCTAGGCCGCTTGGCGGAGGCCCTGGTGACGCTAGTGGCCTCGGCGGCCACCTGCTTTTTTTTGAACTTGGAATCGTCGTCGGCGGCCACCTGCTCGCCCTTCCCCTTCACCGCCATGGACACGAAAGGCTACTTCCCGGGCTACCAGCCTACCCGTCCACCACTAGTACTAGTGCCACACCCCAGTTTCCAATGCGGACGTGGTGTTTTGCAGAGGCGCCCCTGTGAGGTCCGAAGTTGCTGTTCCGAGGGCCTTGCCTTCTTGAATCCCTCTGTCCTCGGAATAAATGCTCTTTTAAAAAACTAGTGCATAAGTGCCACAGGCACGTTTTAAAAAATATATAATATAAAATGCATTTATATTTTTAAGTAACAACTCTAACGTAAATACTTCTTATGTGGTAAATGTTGACATCCGGTGTCCGTCAAGGCAGACTTTATCAGTTACTGATCCTATTAAATCGGGTCAAACCTGGGCGATTCTTGCACTCAAAACGTGTTGACAAGGGCCATCAGGCTGCCTCGCATGCTGGGCACCTTCTGACACATGAGTTAGTTTTAGCCTCAATAGTGTTGGGCGCCTGACCGCCTGTTTTTATTTTTAAGAAAAAAATATTTTACTGTCCTCACCAATCCACTTTGTCCGCTTAACCCCTAAACAAAATTTAGGGGCGATTTACTTCCCAAAATCTCAAACTACTCCGGCTGGTCCAATTTACCCCCTAATGATTTTTTGTTTCTCCATGTATAAATTATGTTTTAATTTTAAATTTTGTGAGCTAACAGAAAACTTTATTCCTTATGTAAAAAATATGTTAAAAGTTTTTCCTTGTTTTTTATATATTAAGATTATTTAATACAAAATTGAGCGTATAGATACAAAACTGCGTAACAGTAAAAATTCATAATATATTTTTCTAACATATGACATCATGCTATGAGTCATCTTGCAAAATTTGAAATAAAAAAACTAAAAAGAGAAATCTCATTAGGGGTTAGATTGAACCAATTGAAATTGTTTAGGGGAGTAAATCAAGCCTACATTTGTTCGGGCAGTTAGGTGGACAAAGTAGATTACTGAGGGTAGTAAAATAGGCTTTTTCCTATTTTTAATAATAATTTAGTAAATATCACACAAATATAGAACCTCATGTAAACAACTCGAGAATCATGAATTTATATGACTAAATTGTTTTTGATTCATCATTATAGCATACAATAGTATATCTAATTCAGTCAACTCCACACGCCAAAATTTGAAAGCTGCTTCTCCAATCATAAGATTCTCGTTCTTTTTTGTATAGTGTTAGACTGGTTGCTAACAAACTAAAAAGAAATTAATACTTTTCGAGTTTAATTATATTGTCACATAAAAATACATCGACACTGGCACGTTTATAAGGTTTCTGAAAATGTGTTCCATTGCAACACAAAGAACCTGTAAAAGAGGCACACCCTCCATCCCAACATTAAGCTGATAAGATCTACAGATCCTTACCCATGTTACAGAAGTGATATCAGCTTTATCAATCTCAATAATCTTTCCACTGCCTTGCTTCTTCAATGCAAGTCCCCCTAAATAAAGTTTAAATTGTCCTGTGTCCTACAAGAGCACAAGCGGTAGTAGAACCAAAGAAATATCTAAGTTAAGGCAAATATGTATAATTCAAAATAGTTGCTACAATCTCCTGGGAAATTTTCAAATTAAGCCAACCATTACCAAAAAAAAATCATGAATAAGCAATGTAGAATTCATAGCAACCTCGAAACTCATCCAAGCTGCACTATGATCAAATGAACACGCGAAGCACACAAATTACACCACAATAGTCTAGACTGCATCAATGTCTCCACTGTCCTAGTGGTTCCTTATGGGTACAAGAAACTTCTCACTATCTCTTCCATGTGAGACAACATTTGCAAACACCTCTCAGTAGATCTGCAGTAACTTATTCCATGATATTTCAATGAGCAAGGTAGGTGTTTAGAAATAGTACAATTGGCAAATTAAAGGAAAACATTTCAAACACTATTAACATGGAAGACAACTTAACAAATTGTAGATGAATCAAGTAGGAAAACCCATTCATTTAAAAGAGTTCTCTAATAGGTCAGATGGACAATGATTATTTAGATCGCTCCACAGATTCAGGACCTCAAATGCTCTGCTACAGATGTAAAATCTACTCAGTTACCAGAACAGAATCACCTTAAGTGGGGCATAAATAACTCAAATTACCATATAGAAGTTGTGGTCTAATGTTAAAATCAACTTCATATCCATGGGATTGAGAGAACATTTTTGCAATTGAAAGAAGTGCATATAAAACTCCTCAGTTGGATCAACCTTATAGCTTG
>CM014272.1:73928968-73948332 GCA_004135705.1 Alloteropsis semialata | reverse complement strand
CCAGTCTTTCAGCTTCGCTGAGTGAAAACTCAGTCTGTCCTAGGACGGATGGACAGCGGCGGCGTCTTGACGTCGTACCCTTCTTGAAGGCGTTGTCTTGCGTTCCCTATGCGCCTTCTTGGTTTCCCGCGTTGTTCCAGTCTTTGTAGCTCTTAGGTGGGCGAGCAGGAAGTCCTTGCTCTTCCTTTGCAGGTTCTCCTTCCCTCGATCTTTTGGTCGTCTTGTTAGGTGTGGGGTTTGAGCGGGTCTCTTCTTTCTCTTGCTGCTGTGGTCGTCTTGTTGTGCTCGTCGGCGGTCTTCTTCTCCAATAAAGGCGTGCTTGTGGAGCCGCGGGTCTTCTTGTCTGTAGTGGTTGTCTTTGGTGTGGTGTGTTGTTGGTGTTGTTGTTGTTGTTGTGTTTTCTTTTGTGTGTGTTGTTCGTGTTTGTAATCCTCCTTCTTCTCTTAATGAAATTCATGCTATGCATGTTCTCTAAAAAAAAAGTCCCAAAGAATAAAGTCTATTTTGGCCTGTGATGCAAAATGGATGGCATTACCGGCAAGAGACACCCAAAGCAAGTTTACACAACAAAGGTATTCGATTTCTTGAGGAGATATTTTCTGGTTTGTTAGTTACAATTACGGGCAACTCATCCCCATTTATCTATTACGGACCACATTCCAAGTCGCCATAGTGTAGTTAAGTGCGACATGGTCTGTTTGTAAGACACAAAGTTTATCCTTAGACCAAACAAACAAGTTGCACCAAGAAGGTCACCTCCAGACAAAGCATGGAATCTATAACAAGGGCAAGTAATCCATTTCTCATCATCCTGAAATTCTATATTAAGGCAGAAGGACTCAATAACAAAGATTTTATCTATACAAAACAGTTTTCCAGGCTTTGAATTAATGCACATTTAAGTTCGAACACTGACCTTATGCAAACGTAGGAGAGCTCTCCAGCTCCAGCGATAACCACTTGAGCAGCGGTCAGTGATCTCCTGGACCTGCAAGCAGGCTTTCATCAAAGGCTCCACATTCTAAATCATCCTTTTTTGACAACATTAAGCAAGAGAGCAGCACCCACCTGACGAAGAAAAGCCAAAAGTGGGAGATGCATGCTAGCAGTTCCCTTAACAGCCGCACTCAGCTCCAACGATAGTGTGCCTTCCTGTGATTCGTGTGGCCTCTGAGGTCGTTCCTGGTTGCACTCCTCTGAACCCAGCACCCCTAATTCTCCAAATATACAATTAAGAAATGATAAGAACATGGAACCTGAAGAGAGCACAATGGCACCTTGAATTAAGAAGAGATGTCTCCCATACTACTGTTTTCAAATCAACAAGACCTGATCACTGTATTTATATAACTCTCATTCCTCAACTCTCTCTTTCACATTAATAAATTCTGATATTAGGTGTCATTAGCCATGACTTGGTACAAAAGAAACGTATTGGCTATTGCACAAAGAAATTAAAGAAAAACTACCAACCAACTGAACCGCATGTTGCAAGAGACCAACATATAAGTCACTACACGTAACATACATCACTTATATGCTAATGTCAACACTGATGATGGGAAAACTCGGTTAGATAGTCCTAGAAAAGAATATAGCCAAGATAGGCACCAGAGAGCAAGATTCCCAAACCCAACCAAAGCAGAAAGATAGATATGTGTACCCTGGTCCCCTAATACCCATGAAATAACGCTACAAAGTGGCCCAAACACGCGCGACAAAACAAAAAATCTAAGGCGCCTAGTGATCTCTAATTTGAGTTTTTTAAAAAAATACTTCACTTCCACATGGCACATTAACGTGGAAGCTAAACATGTCCTTGTGTAAGAAGCCCCTCGTTGCACACTAAATCTTATCATATAAACAATGGAACGTCTCGATCAAAACAACAGAAAGTCGGCCTGGCAGTGGCAATGGGCGGTGGGCAAGGAGATGAGACGGTGGTTGCATCGCTGCTGGTGTGACATTTAGAGAAGAGAATAGAATGAAAATATATTATGAAAACAAGATTCTAGAGAAGAGTATTAAAATCTAAAACATCAAATAAATAAATTATGAAAATATATTTCATAATGGATCTAATTATGCTTATTTATTATCACAAATATTATTGCACTTTTTTATAAACTTGGTCAAACTTAGACAAGTTTGATTTAGGACAAACCAAAGTGCATGTAGGACAGAGGGAGTATGCAATAAGATCTTCCCAAACAAATCACATATGACATCATAGATGAGATATATAGCAATACCACAATAGTTTATGTCCAAAGTTTGAAACTAACGTGCAAACATCAAACTAATCACTGGTTCACATACAAAACCAGTTCATTTGGTCACCGGTCTGACCGGCTTGCTCGCCGAGGAATGCCACACCCAGAGAGATGCCCTTTATGTGACCAAGAGGATGAGACAATCCAACATCTGCTGTCTAATTGTGTTTTTACAAGGCAAATCTGGTTCAACATTCTTGCACCATTGGATTTGGGCGGATCAGCACCACAACAGAATGAGCTTTCATTTGCTGATTGGTGGGTTAAGTGCAACCGAAGGGTCAAGAAGGAATATAAAAAAGGAGTCAACTCGCTGATCATCCTTACGGCTTGGATAATTTGGAAACATCGTAACTCCTGTGTCTTTGATGGAGCTTCCCCATCGGTTAACGTGGTCATGAGACAGTTTAGAGATGAATATAAACTGTGGTGCTTGGCTGGAGCTGTGAAGCTTCAGGCACTACGGTTGGATGGGGTAGGGACCTCTGTTTAGGTAGTCTTGGGATGGTGGTCGTCTATTGTTTGCCCAGGTGATAGTAGTTTGTGTCCCTCCCTTCTCATGTATGGTTCCGGCATGAGTTGGACTTGTAAAAGGGCCATTTTTTCCTCTCTATAATACAAAGATACGCAGCTCTCCTGCGTTTTCGAAAAAAAAAAATTGGTCACCGGTTCAACGCCAAACTGGGAAGGTCAACCGGTTCGTACCTATCCAATTACATGACCGGTAATTAGTTGAACTGAACCATTTTAGCCACCAACTCACAGTTTTTCCAATTCAATTCAACCCTGAACCGGTCAGGTTTTTTGTTTTACAGAGAGGAGTGGCAGTAAAAAATGACTATGTTGGAGCCAGCGGGACTTGCATTTATCAAAGACTGATAAAGTCTATATTGATCAAATTTTAATCAAAGTGAATACAATAAATCCGCACCTAGACTCAATTACTTTTCAACATTAATATGCATGTTCTCCTTTATATGGTTGCGACGAGGAGTCCAATCACATGGTTGCATGATTTCTATACCAAAATTTGCTAAACGATGCACCCTTCTAATATGATTTATATATACAAACAAGAATCTAGACAAAGGTTTCGTTCCTAAGGAAAAAAAACATGCTAAAACTGTAACTATCAACAATCAATATTCTGACAGCTAAGTGCCAATGCATCTGAGATGCATTGAGTATGTCTCCCGTACTACTGTTTATAGATTGTAACAATCAATATTTCCTAGTTCCTTTGGTGAGTAGATTGTAACATCCGGTTAATCCCAATATTACTGCATTGACTAGGTTTCCTTGTAACATATTCACACAGATCCCTGATTTTCTCTGTGACATTTTTAGCTATATCAAGCTGAACTAAATTCGCCAGCACCAACAGATTCTGGTCTGCCCTTCAAGTCATTACCTTGAGCATATGTACTCTACATATTCATTGTGAAACAAGCTCCAATGGCCTATTGAGTTTTGCCAGTTGCATTTTTGCATAATCCAACTAAGCATTAGCATGTCAAATCATTGGCAATTCTGCCACTTCAGATAATAGCTAGATCAGGTATCACATCAAACATAAGCTGAATGCTAAAACAGAATCATGTAATCAAAATATAACACACATCTGCATCTTTCCTAATAAATGCAATGAGGAAAAGGTATTCATCCAGTGACAACTTACTAGCATCTTTAGCCAACTCAATCACAGACATGAATACTTTTAGCAAGTAACTTTCTGCTGCCTGCACACGGTGAGAGAAACAATCTCACAAGCATAAGAAAAAGCACATGGCAATGGTTAAAAAAATATAGGGACCTTTCCTGAGCCATGACATGTAAAATAAACTCTATGTTTCTCTTTGTTACTACAACAGAAGATAGCATTTTTTGCAGGAGGCTCCCAAACCAAGTTTACTTCAATAATAAAGTATGACCACACAACACACTAGATTTGTTGCAGTGGATGTGTGGTCTTCCTCAATGAATGTAATCGTTTGCCATTTTAGCTCAGAAAACGTCACAGAAAGTTATCCAATTTTCTAGATTGGTAAGGGATTTCATCTTCCTCAGTTGCAATTAGAACTGGCCTGGCCACCTCCTCTTATTCATATGTGTGTAACAGGTGGAGTTTAAGAGATCAAGACATAATTAAATAATATCTTAGACCAAGCATGCAAGCCCCACTGAGTAGGCCACATCTACAAAGGAGGCAATTTCGTCCTTCTCTTATGTTATTGCTTCTGAAATTCCAAACTAATTCCACTATGCCAAACAACTTAAGCACAAATAAAGGACTCAATAACGAATGATTTTTTTTTTCAAACCACATGGCAGGTATATTACACAAGACTTCTTCAGCACTCACATCTTGCAAATCAAGTACCGCCTCAGGGATCCAGTGAGACACCTCACTTGAGCAAGCATAAGTGATCTCCCTCACCTGCAAGGATCCATGACCATGACAGAGCCTGCATTCCAATTTCCAAATATGTTGCTTTCAAGAGGGATCAGCGAGAGGTGTAGGATGTACCGACCTGACGGGCAAAGGGTTCAAAGGGAATGAGCTGCTCGTTGTGTTCCAGGACCACCCTCATCAGCCACGGCATTACCCGTAGCACGTCTGGCAGGAATCGCCGATCCTGTATCGCACTTGTTTCTCCAAGCACGTAACCTGAAGTGAATATATAGCAAACTGAACGAACAGCACTGATCCAACGCCACGAAATAAAGCTTCACGCAAATTTCACAGCTAAGGCAAGGGACGAACAACCAGATACATCGGTATCCAAATTCATGTTTTTTTTGCACTCTGCAAAATTCCAAACTATTTAATCGGTCGTAGCACAAGCTCAAAGCTGTGGTGGGCCATTTTTATCCCAGAATGAAGAGGAGAGAAAAAAAAAAGCAAACCGCAGTCAAACAGAAATCAAATCAAGACAAAGAAAAATTTTCAAGACCAAAACAAGTAAATAAGCGGCCCATGCCAGGAATGGATTCGACATATATAGCGCGGAACCCAAACCCTATCGATCGACGCTACCGAGATGCTCGTCCCAGGAATTGAAATGGCGTACCGCCGCCGTGGCCGTCTTCGGGCTGGTGTTCTTGGTTGCTCCCCTCCTCTTCCTCGACGGACTCGGGGACGGCGCCGGCACTGCGGCGGCGCTTCGCAGCCATGGAGGACGAGGGGGCCTCCGCCTCGTCGCCGGGGCCCCTACGCTGCTTGGCGCAGGCCCTGGTGACGCAGGTGGCCTCGGCGGCCACCTGCTCTTTTTCGAACTTGGAGTCGTCGGCAGCCACCTGCTCGCCCTTCCCCTTCACCGCCATGGACACGAAATGAGCAGCGAGGTGTGCAAGGAAAGGCACAGGCTACTTCCCGGGGCTACCAGCCTACCCGTCCACCACTAGTACTAGTGCCACACCCCAGTTTCCAATGCGGACGTGGGGTTTTGCAGAGGCGCCCCTGTGAGAGCCTGCATTTCTTGTAATAAATGCTGTTTAAAAAATTTTAAAAGAGCATTTATTCTGGGGACAGAACGAGTAGGGCCGTGTTCGTTTGGGATAAAAAAATTGGTCCCCGTTAAATGCATCTTTGACCAATAATTAAGGGTATTAAATAAAGTCAGTTTATAAAACTACCTCCACAACCCCTGTTAAATTCGTGAGACGAATCTAATGAGGCCTTTGACCGCACGATTAGAGGATGATTACTGTAGCATTATTGTAGCAAATTATGGATTAATTAGGTGCAGTAGATTCGTCGCGCAAAGTTGCACTCATCTGTGAAAAGGTTTTGTAAATAAACTTCATTTAGGGCTCCAAGCATGCGACAGTAATCCGGGACAATTTTTTGTCCTGCTGAACCGAACACGGCCTAGATTTCGGGCCCCTCGTGGCTCAGCTTCACCTATTTCACGTAAAACGAGGCATTGTAGTATGAATCTGTTTTAGAAAACGATGAAAAAATAAACTGAAAGTTCGGCAAAGCTAGTTTTTTCAGCTTCACCAAAACAATAACCCCTAATTAAAACATTTAATTTGACACATAAATTTATAAAACATTTAATTCTTTGTTTTTGGAGAAGCTTTACCAAACGGCCCCTTCAAAAACGCAAGGCTCTCGGAATAGCAGCTTCAGGTTAAGAAAAGACCATAGCGCCCCTAATTAAAACATTTAATTCGACACATAAATTTATAAATCAAGCCTTGAGAAAAAAAAGTAAACAATTAAACACAAATACACTTTGAAAAGCCTGTTCGGTTGGCTGGCGGCTGGTGGCTGGTGCTGATTTGTTATGAGAGAAAAGTACTGCTAACTGGCTGGTGGCTGGTGCTGATTTGTTGTGAGAGAAAAGTACTGCTGGCTGGTGGCTGATAAGCCAAGCGGACTGGCTGAAAAAAGCCCAAGCAATTTAAATATTCATGTACATTGGAAAACTAAGAAAACAAATTGACTAATGTGCATGCAATTAAATCTAGCTGGTTTTAATACTATACATTTATTTTTTATGAGGTAAATTTTAAACTCTGAAAGAACACTTATTTTGTCACAGAGCGAGTAGCACTCACACTATAGGAACTTAGGCCTTGTTTAGTTCCTTCAACTTCTTCAACTAGTTTGAAAAGTTACAACTTTTGAACTAAGCGAGTAGCACTCACACGATAGGAATTTAGGCCTTGTTTAGTTCCTTTAATTTCAACTAGTTTGAAAAGTTACAAAAGTAACGCATTGGAAAACGTGTCCCCTCTCTACTTTTACGCTTCCCAATGCAACTTTCAACTAAACACCCCCTTCAACTTACTTTACAAATTTTGGCACACGCTTTCTAATGCTTTAAAATTTGAAAAGTTACAAGAACTAAACAAGCCCTTAGGAAATCAGGTTCAACCGGCGCGCAAAGCAGTTTCTGTGTAGGCGTGAATTGATCAAGACGGGTGCTTTTGGCAGAGCTTTTTGAACGGGTCCATCAATGGATTCTTGAGGAGGTGCACACCGATCGGCCTGCATGGAGGAGGAGGAGCAGATGACCGACGTGGCGGTGATTCCTGCCGCCATTTGATCACTAGTCGATTGGGCTTCCTCAGCGCTTCACACCGCAGCAGTGCTCGCCACGGCTGACGAGCGGCAGTCAAGCGAAAAGCTAGGGAGGGGAACGGATGGAGGAACGTTGATATGGGATTTTTCTTTGTTCCCAAGGCCTTGTTTAGTTCCACGAGATAAGTTTTGCTACAGTAAATTTGAATATTTAGATACTAATTAGGAGTATTAAATGTGGATAACTGATAAAACCCATTTCACAACCCGGGTAACTTTGCGAGACGAATCTAATGAGCCTAATTAGACCATGATTAGACAACGTCGTGCTACAGTAAATAATCTCTAATGACGGATTAATTAGGTTTAATAGATTCGTCTCGCGATTTTCCGTCCATCAATGTAATTAGTTTTATAATTAGATCATGTTTAGTCCTCCTAATCTTCGATTTAGTTTTGCTATAGTAAATTTCGCAAAATTTCTTGTAAATCTAAACGGGCCAAGTGGGTTCCATGTCTGTTGCCAATTGAGATATCAAGCATGCAATCAAAAAAAAAAAATTGAGATATCAAGCATTTTGGCAACACATGAGCAGCACGAGAGTGTATGGGCATTTACATGACGCCCGAGGCCAGTGGGCTACCATGCGTCTGCAAGCCCGATGGACCGCGGGGAGCGAGGATCGAGGGGGGCCAGTGGAAAGGCCCAGCAAAGGGGGATGCAGTGGGCCCAGTGGAAAGCCGGTCGCCGACCTGTGGTACATCGTCGCCGCCTGCCGCGCGCGGTGCGCCACTGGCCTACTGCAGAACTCGTCGCCGGCGATCCGGCCAAGAAAGATGCCGGCCATTGCTGGTGTGAATCGGTTCAAACAAGCCTTCACCGGTCACACTGAATTTGGTTGCTTATACGTGGCCAAAGTGACGCACGCAGGCTTCATCAGAAACAAAAAAAGGGAAGAGAAAAAAACAGGTGCCGACGCGGCAAGGCATCCGAGGACCAAGTCTGAACGCGTTTCCAGCACAGCCGCGGCCGGGGGCGCAACAAAAGTTCAGACAGAATAATAACACAGCGTGAAGAAGTATTCAATGTTCAGATCGTGGGGCAAATTTTTTTACCCTATTTTGACCACTAATTAGAGGTATTAAATAAAGTCAGTTTACAAAACTACCTCCACAACCCCTGGTAAATTCGCGAGACGAATCTAATGAGACCTTTGACCGCACGATTAGAGGATGATTACTGTAGCATTACTGTAGCAAATTATAGATTAATTAGGCTCATTAGATTCGTCGCGCAAAGTTGCACTCATCTGTGAAAAGGTTTTGTAAATAAACTTCATTTAGTACTTCATGCATGCAAGATTCTTTGGGGACAATTTATTGTCCCCAGAATCTGAACACGGCGAAACGAGCCCTGATCATCTACTGCGCCGGTCGCAGGGAGGAGAGGACGACGTCCTGGAGGGAGCTGTCCTTCTGCATCGCCGCCTTGAACTCGTCGAAGGTCACCTTGCCGTCGCTGTTGGCGTCCATCTCGTCGAAGATCTCGTCCAGCTTCCCCGGCTCCGTGATGTCCCCCGGGAGGCAGTCCTCGGGCAGCGCCTGGGGGTCACCAAAACAACACCAGTTTCAGCTTCCTGACCCAAATAAACTCACACAGGACGGCAGAGATTTGGCTTTTACTCGCAGCATCGACGCCAGTTCTTCCTTGCTGATGCAGCCTGACCGGTCGGTGTCGTACATCTGAAACGTTGTTCAGTTTGTCAGAAAGGCAGTGATGGCATGCCTCCTGCTCAGTTCAGCAATGTACGCCATTCCTCGGTGAACTGTGTGCGGAATGTACCTGGAAGCAGAGCCGGAGAGCGTCGTCCCCTCGGGAGTTCCTGAGGCTGGAGAGCCCGCAGAGGATCTCCCTCATGTCCACGGTGCCGTCACGGTTGTTGTCAAACAAGTCGAACACGCGCGGGGCCAGAGGGATCAGCGGGTCCATTTTCATCGCCTTCAGAACCTGCTCAAACTCTGCCAGTGTGGCATTCTCTCCATCTGCACATCTGCACCGGGATCACTTTCTTCAGTACACTCAACAAAACGTATTGAAATTTTCAGGCGAACAGAAGAAAAATGCGACATCGGTTTGCTTAAAGACGGCATGCCAAATGTAAACATCATGATTCTCTCATTCTGCATTTGTCAATAACTGGCAAGCACTTTTCTTGACAAGTACCGATTTTTTAATCTTAAAGTTGACTCTGGAGGATATATGGATATAAGCCACATTTTGACTAGCTCATAGTCTTCAACCTCTTATTGCTAAATGAGATGCTAGAATCCAAATTCAAGTAATAAATAAACAAAATAGGGACCAAGTACTCACATCCGCGCAAAATGAACCCGCAGATTGTCTAGCTCCTCTGAGCTAAGGTCATGTGTTCCTAAAAGGTTCCTCAGCCTCTTTGTCCTCAATGCCACCTTGCTGCTAAGGACGCTGGCTATTGCTGCTGCCCGCAATTTCCTTCTAGCATTGAACCTTTGGAGTTTTGATACGACTTCTGCATCCATCAGATCTTGCTTTGCGCAGTCTCCTATTACCCAAGGATGCCTCAGAATCTGGTTCACAATGATACATGGCAACCAAGTTAAGTACAGTTATATCTAAGTCAAAATGGTCAAGATGGAGAAAAGGAGTATTGACAGACATCACTTGCTGTTGGCCTCTTGTATGGTTCGACAGAAAGAAGACTGGAAATCAATTCCTTAGCTGATGAAGATATTGTTTTCCATGTATGGTCCTGAAAACTGAATTCCCCCTGAAAGGAGAATGACATGACATCATGTTCTGTAAAGACATTCAACTGTTTTTCGAACCTTCAGTTCTTCAAAAACAAATGGGCAAGTTCCTTGAGAAGAGGCCTTTGGCGCAGCCTTCATCTAACCTTATGTACTCCATACTAACTTACCTTTTCAAACTTTACTGGGCAATTTGATAGGGACGTTGCGAGGCTTGGGAATATGTAGGTTGCAACCAGGGAAAAAGCAGCCTATTTGGCAGTTGGCACTGATCTGAGTATCTGACATGTCATGGGAACTTATCCATTGAAATCGGACAAATGACAGGACAAATTAAAATTCAAGTGCCAGCAGCTACTACAAGAAGACAATTCAGCACTGATTGACAGGCCTGCTACCATGCTATGCAACAGTTGCTCAAAACTAGCTGATTGAAGGTTCAGAGTCATGCCTAAATTGCCTAGTTTCTCCTTTGTAACCTCGTCTTCTAAATGCCCTATTGGTTGGAAGAGCATAAAGCAGATAGTCTATTGAGACAAAATGAAATGATTCTGGTTTTGTTAGCAAAACAAAAGAGATTTTCAAAGAAACCGATCTAACTCCCATTTCCACTACAAGTGAGCCGATGTGTTCCATATTGTCAAAACAGGTTGTAGAAATGATCAAAAGGTGAATTTAATATGGATCACAGGATAATTCCAAGCACCACAGAACTCAAATATAACAGCATCATGTCCAGGGATTAGCTACAAAAGGGACTTACTTGAAGGATCCTTTGTTGCTTTTCTCGATTAGTTGCAGCATGAAATGGTGGGCATCTGAATTACACAAAATAAAATCCTTTGGCTCCAGACCATGAACAAGGAATCAAACTAAGAGAATGACAAGGAAGGGTGATCAAACATACCCAGATAAAAGAATATACAGGATTACCCCAACAGACCACATATCACTTGCAGCTGAAACATCTTGTCTCGACAGAGCTTCCGGCGAAACATAATCTATCGACCCAAACAGAGTCACAATTGGGTCGCTGAAATCTTCAACAGAACTCAAACCAAAATCCATGATCTTCAATGTGGAATCCTCATTTTTGTCAGAGAACAGGCAATTTTCTGGCTTCAGGTCCCTATGTATGATGTTTGCCTTATGAAGAGCCTCCAAGCCTCTAGCAATCTGACGAACTACAGCTGCCGCATCAAACTCGGAGTACCGGTCACGCCCCACTATCCTATCGAACAATTCACCACCAGAGCACAGCTCAAGGATCAGGTGTACGCCGTGCGCATCCTCATACACATCATGGAGGCCGATGACGTTGGGATGCGGTGCGACATTCTCAACTATCCTCCTCATGACAAGTATCTCGTTGGTGAGCAGGGCGTCAGAGATGGATACCTGCTTCCACATCGGGAGGCCACCCTTTGACCCTTGCTTCATCCCCATCATCGCCGGACCAAGCCTTCGCAAGGTCTTTATGGCAACCTGGGTCTTCCCTTCCGACTTGCTCACCCCCCTTCTCACTATTGAGAACCCACCTCGGCCAAGGACATCCACAACTTCGTAGTCATCGGATAGCTTTCTGCTCTCAATATTGGACATTGCCAAGCAAGTTTATGCAAGGAACTGAATACTAGAAGCAGATGCTGATTGAGAGGTCAAAAGAACTGGAACACCGGTAGTAAGCCAGCAACAATCGGTGTGCTTAGTACAAGAAGAAATTAGAGCTGCAAGTGCTAGATGAACAAAAACTAGATATATATATTTCTCTGGGAACAAGGAGGAGGATTGGAAAACAGCAGGACACAAACTAGATGCAGCAGTTGGTAGTAGAAAGGGACATACCATATCATATAAGTAGCTTGTCTATGATCAATGTAGAAGTGAACAGAGAGTGGAAAGGGCATATAAATAGAGTAGCGTGGGGGTGCTGAAGATGGTGACGATACAAGAAAGGGACATGTGCAACAACCAATACAATGGAATAAACCCACCGAGGATTTGTTTTGTGCTAACGGCAAAAGGACAAGAATATAGAAATGGGGTGATTGGAAGTGGATGTCAGGCCGCATTTGTTTTTGTTGACCTGGTTGCTACTGCTCAGGGGCTGTTTTGAATTGGTCTTCACTCTTCACTCGGTGAGGCGAAATTTCAGTTTTGCAGCTTGTCCTGCATCAGTATAAAATTCCAGTGCACCTGAAAGCATCACAAACATGCAGAGTTCATTTCTCAGCTGAAGGACAGTTGCAAAAGTTATTGCGTAAATGACGCAATTTGGTCTGTGTGAGACATTTGACCCTGGTCACTTGCAAGCTCCCTATCAAACCTATTGTTCGGAAAGAGGGGAAAAAGAACAACCTAATGCCGGACTGCCGGGTTTAGAGCTTTGTTGGAGCTGTTACTGGGGCAGTAATGCGACTACAAAAAGTAAAAGAAATAAGGTGGAACAAGACTGTCGATAATTTCATGGTACCTTCATTTACATATCATAAATGCGGACCAATAGCCAAGCAGTCGGGCAGCTACAACTAACAGACAGGTGGTACATGTTATCAGCTACTGCCAGTTGAAGGAGAAAAAGTCTGTCCTAATAATTTATCATATTCCATTCGATGCGATCATAAAATCGTGGAACCAGCATCTTTGAGTTCTATTCAGAAAGCAGCCTTCAAATGGGCGAAAACGGGAATTATACGCATCTAGCCAGCTTATTCAATTCAATGCATTTAGGCTTTAGCTTGTTGAAACTGAATGCATACATCTCAGAGGTAAGGAACAGATAAACAGTCACCAACAGTTGAATACTTCCTGCCTTTAAATAGGAACAGATAAATAGCACATGCACAGCGTTCAAAGCTTTCCGAATCAATCATAGTACGTGATCTCATTTGTCGTAGGCAGTTAGGCACAACTCCTTCCTGAAGATACTGCCTTCCATGTAGAGCATTTATAAAAGTTGATTTTCCTGAGTTAAATTCACCCTGAGAAAAATCGCAGGAGGATCCACTCAGGATAAGTGATAAAAGGATTACTGTACGAACCAAATGAGTTGCAGATGGAAATGTATAATGGAGAAGAAGCAGTCAAATTATTTCATAGTGACTAGGAAAATACTCTTGCTTTCAGGTTCATACCAAATAATTATGAGCAACTGTAGAACAAGACATGTACTACTACTGTGGTTAGCTTACAGTTCCATAGGGACCAAAGCCATAGTTTAACTTGAAAAGTAATTTACATATATCTGTTTATGCACATACAGAACTATTCAACTTGTGGACAAACAATTTTTAAACTAAATGAGAACGTGCAGAAGCATATTTTCTTAGTAAAAGGGATGGATTACAGCACAACAAAAATGTGCATAGCACAAGTGAAGTTTCTCTACATTACAAAGGTGATGAATATGGATCATGACTAAATAAACTAGAACAAGCACAAAATGTTACAAATTAATTGGATGTTCATGACATGTACAATACTGAAAACACATATTTCAAACTCTCTTAACAGATATAGATCCACATAAATGAAAAATACATGCACAACATTCATAGTATACTGGTATTCTATGCAAGAACTGTTTGAGACATTCAACCTGGCTGCAGCAAACCGTGCACTGGAGCTGGAGGCAGCAGAGCGCCGCTACTGTCGCTCAGCTTGGACTTCCATGGAGTTGTCTCCACCCAGGTAATGTTGAGACACAAGGCTGAAAGAAAAAGCAGAACTCAATTCATACACACACATGTATTTTGCATATGCGGCTCTTCTGCTGCATAAGAATGAGCGCACCTATTTTACAGTTGCAGGGTGAGCACCAGCAACAGAGGGATCTGACTTTCTAGACTGCATGGAGCAATGGCCACTGCTGTGATTTGCTATTGTGGTACCTTGGAACAACTGTAGGTGGCTTCTATCTGGATATATCAATTAACACGACATATTCAAAGTGAGACGTAAACGGCATGCACAGCTAAGGCACCATGCCATTAGAATTTGACAATAACAACATTATTATTAGGCGAGTGGAACAGACACATTTGAGTTCATCTGCCAATTCATCACCAGAAGCAAATCAGTAAAGGAAATGACAAGTAACATGAAACATGGTAGCAACACAAGTATAGTAGCAGCAAACTTCAGGACAATTAAATTATGGTTCCCAAAAGGAGGTGCACAACACTGTCTGCAAAACTCAGGGAAGTGTTTCTACTAGGACAACACTAGTTTGCAACTCCCAGAGTAGAAGCAAAGACTCCTTAACCAAAATTTCACCCCCTCCAAAATTCATAAAAAGGAAAGCAAAATTCCCTAGATGTGCTTTGATGAATCTCCAAATCTCAATGGCTCTTGTGACGCTTCGAATTTATCTTTCCATATGCCCCTAGTCTTTCAGTGGAAATCTTAAGATCCTCCTTACGGCGCTTCCTTCGTTCACTTCTGGTAGACTTTTTCTTGTCATCAGTTAACTCTTGTTCAATCAGAGATTCAGCTTTCTCTGGTTTTGAAGAACTAGGGCCGCCTTCCTCAAACCTAGATTTCTTGCCAGCTTTGTCTTTCTTCCCTTCTTTCTTCTGTCCTCCAAGAATCAAGTCTTTGCTTATCTTCCTATGATGTGTCACCTTCCATTCACTGTCCCTGTAAGGAGCTAGCTTCTTCATGGAAACATACTGGTTTAAATCCTTGTCATCTGATGCCAATATCTCATAGGTGCTTAGACCAAAACTATTGGGATTAACCTTTTTGTACTTGAATCGAGTCTTCAGATCTCCAATAGTATCCTCATAGTCTAATTTGTAGTACTCTTCCATCTCCTTCTCAAGTTCCACCTTGTCCTTTAGAGAGATTTTTCCTTTTGTAGCTTTCTCATCAGTGGCAGCAGACTCTTCTTTTGATTGGTCACTAGCCCAGCCCTTAGGAAGCCCAAGCAACTCATCTTCCTTGTCAAAATCCGGTTTCTCCAAATCTATCTCCTCACCACTTCCAAACTCAGGATCAACATCATCAGCCTCATAGTAACTGTCATTAAACATCTCCTGCATTTTCTTGTCATAATCATCTGGATTATAATCCTCCTCAAGGTCATCAGCACCAAGCTTACAAGCAGCATCCCCTTCAATTCCAGCAATCATCCGGATCCTCTCAAGCTTCTCTGCAATATCTTTCTTCTTTAAATTCTTGAGATGCTTCAGCTCCTCAGCCTGCTCTTGCTTAGCCCGGGCTATCCGCTCCTCCTTGCTCTTCCGCTGCTGCTTTCTGCTGCTCTCCTTCTTCCTCACAGACCCTTCAACAACCCTTGAATGTCCCATTACCCGGTCTGCCACCACTGCTCCTGATGCCTCAGCCTCCTCATGCCGGTAACTGAAAGCAAACTCATATTTTTCCTGATCTTTGAGGTCCTCTACATCCGACAATTCCTGGATATCATCCAGATAGGACTTCTCCTTCCCCGACTCAAGGTACGGCCTCCTAAGAAAAAATTCCTTCAAGAACTTCTCGTTCTCGTCCAGCTCCTCATCCTTCCCGAAAACTTCACGGGCTAGCTCCTTAGTCTGCTTCTCCTCATCATCCTCCTCCTCGTCAGCAGCACCTGCTACAGCCTTCGGCTTCTCATGGAACAAATCGTCATCGTCATCGTCATCACCTAAAAGCTCCTTCTGTGCCTCAAGGAAAGCCTCCAGTCCCTTCTTCTGCTGCTCGTTGTAGGCGATCCTATCGTACCTGCTGCTCCGGCTGGTCTGAGCTGTGAACTCGGGGCCCTCCTCGAGCAGGTGTCGGGCGTTAACGTCCTTCAGGTATAGAGGCTTCTCCTTCTTGGCCTTCTTTTTCTTCTTGGACTCTTCTTCTTTCTCTTCGTCCTGGCCGCCCTCCTCCTCCGAGGAGTAAACCTTGGCGTCTTTGTCGAGGATGCGGGGGTCGCCGCTGCGGATGCGGCGGATCACCTCGAACAAGCGGCGGTCAACGCGGCGCGAGGCAATGGCGTCCTCTTCCTCCTCGTCGGTCTCCACATCCTCGGCGACCTCGTCGTCGTCAAACGAGGGCACCACGACTCCATTCTTCTTGAGCTCCTCGAAGCGCTGCAGCGCCTCCCGCCGCTTGTTGTGCTCGAAGCGGCGAACGTATTCCTCGTTGACCTGGATCTTCGAGAGGTCCTCCCCGCCGCCGTCGGAGTCCTCGTCGGACCCCGCGAGGATGTCTAGCGGCTTCTTGTCCTTCGACTTCTTCCCCTTCCCCATCTTCTTCAGCGACGGCTCACGGCGGGGCAGGAGGTGGAGGTGGAGGCGGAGGCGGCGGCTGGGTAGCGGCTCACTCGCTCGGGTTAGGGTTTTTCGGCTTCGAATGGAGACGAGCCCATGAGCTAACGAATATACGACCCACCCCTGACGACAGTTGGAAGTACATAGGCCCATCTAGACATATTGGGCTTGACGAAGCCTAGTGAGGTCCAATTCTATCTAGGCCCAGGGGCAACTCTGTAATTCGGCCTACGGGGCCGCCGAATATATACTCCTTCTGGTGACAAACCCTAACGAGCCGCCGTTTCGCCCCGCCGCCGCTGTTCGCCAGCACCCTTCGCGCTGCTGCTCTGCTCGTCGCTGCCCGCGGCCGCTCGATGGCGCCGCCGCAGCCCAAGTCCGGCCTCTTCGTGGGCATCAACAAGGGCCATGTCGTCACCAAGCGCGAACTGCCGCCGCGCCCGTCCCACCGCAAGGGGGTAAGCCGACTCTGACCTTTCCTAACGATGACGCCGGCGTTGGATCGTTTTGTTTAGCGTGCTTGGTCGATTTTACAGTCAATTGTGCGGTAGAATTTTTGGGTCATGCTTTGATAGTTGTATTCGTGCGTTTTTACCATTTCAAGTCACGTGTGTTTCACTTGATCTTGTTCAGTTTTACCAACTTTTCAAAATAATTGTTACAGAACTTCAATACTAGCTTGGAATCTCTAGTGTCTGTTTTATAGATGGCGGTGTTGATTGCTAGTATTATTGTTAGGAATATTTCGATTCATAGGTTTTGCCTTTTCTACTAATGGCAAATAGTAGCTTTAGTAAAAAATCTCAAGGCTTCTGCTAATGTAAATTTAAGCTAGTTGAGCCCTTCAGCATGTCTTTCCGGTTAGCTTGGTACTATTGAAAGAGAAAACATAAAGCTTTCAGCCTGTACTCTCAGGTGTATCTGCACTTGGATATTATTTTCTAGTATATAAGCCGTGTTGTTCTACTGGTTAGATTTACCTGTTCTTTTCACTTGATGATTGCCTAAATGTTCTTTTCACTTGATGATTGCCTATCTCTTTTATCCTCACTAGTTCATTTGACAATATGCAGAAAGCAACGAAGAGGGTGTCCATGGTCAGGGGCCTGATCAGAGAGGTTGCTGGGTTTGCTCCTTATGAAAAGCGCATCACTGAGCTTCTGAAGGTTGGCAAGGACAAGCGTGCTCTGAAGGTTGCGAAGCGAAAGCTTGGAACCCACAAGAGGGCAAAGAAGAAGAGAGAGGAGATGGCCAATGTCCTCAGGAAAATGAGGTTTGTAAACCTGAAACCTTTGCTATACTGCTTTTTGTACCTTGTCTTCTGTTTCATTTGACTATGCCCTTTTGAATGTGAGTTATATCAGCCACTTCTGACAAACATTCTTTCTTTAAATGTTCGGCTATATATATATATATATATACACACACACACTAAATAATGATCTGAATGCTAGTTCATATGTTCATATGACCCTGCAACTTTTTCACTGGAATGAGTATAGTGAAGTATACTACCCCAGAGTTTGGTTGCTTATTCTTGTTGTAGCTTTCTACCGTGCTGGATATTTGGTCTTAGCTAAAACTTGGCATACTTGCCTTGTTTTTACACTCCTAGCGAGGCATCTAACCTGGCATTTCTGTACATGTTGAAGCATTGTTCAGACCTCTAATATGACTTCCTGTTGGGATGTGCAGATCGGCCGGTACTCACACTGATAAGAAGAAATAGAGGATCTCAAATTTGTGAAGCTGGTGGTGACATTCTCCTGTGTCTGTTTTTCCTACCTGTAGAACTAAGACATGCCAAAGTACCCGTCAGCGAAACAATGTATTGTTATGTGTCGAATCACCCCCATGTGTTTTTATCCAACTTTGAATGACATATATGGTTTGTCTATTCTTTGTGTTGCCGTGATTTGCTATTGGTCAATGATCTTGTGGTCATCTTGCGGGAACTGCACTGTAAATTGAAGATTTGTCGGTACGTGTAGCCGAAACGTAATCCGTATCCTGCGGGTGGATGCATACGTGTACGTTTATTATTACTTCCCGTATATTATTACTTCCCCAGAAGGCATACATGTACGTAGAATCAGTTTTTTTCCTGCTTGTGAATGGGTAATTACCGCTATATTGTGAGGTTAAAAAGGCAGTGGTTTCCAAAACGAGCTCAAAGTTTCCGGTGGTTTCCGTGAGGTGTAAAAGCAACGTTCTTGTCAACGAAAACGGGCTCGAGGCTCAGAGCATCTCCAGCAATAGCCCCTATTTAAAGCCCCTAAACTCTCCTTACTTTTTGGGAGCTTATTTTCTATTGCAAACTTTAGCAATAGCCCCAGAATTCTAGCCCCTACTTTCATTATGACAGCTGGGACCCACTCGTCGGTGTCTATTCTTTTTTCTTTCCTTTTCTTTTTTTTCCGCCCATCTTCTTCCTTCGCTTCGCAGAATCGCAGCAGCCGGTCCGCTCCTTCCTCTTCTGCCCTCTCCGCCTCTCTCTCTTTCTCCCACGGCTCCGGTTGGTCGGGCCCCTCTTCTCCTCCTCCGCCCACTCTCTCTCTCTCTCTCAACTCCGTCGCCTCTCACTGCAGCCATGGATCCGCCCGAGTTTGAGGCGGCTGCCGAGCTCTCATCGTGCCCAGGCCGAGCTCGGGGCCGTGGCCATGGATCCACCCTACGGCTCGCCGCCCCGCCCCAAGGGAGAGCCAAGCTTGCCGGACCCCGGTTCGCCGCCTCACCCCCAAGGGAGGGCCGAGCTCACGCCGGCCCAAGCTCGCCCCGGCCACCGCTTTCCCCGGGCTGCGGCCCTTGCTTGCCTCACCCGGCAGCGGATTTGCGCGCTCGGGCCTGGGGCAGCACACGGGCCAGGCTGGCCATGGGCGGGGCGTCTACGGCTGCTTGGGGCACTGGGCGTCGGGCCGCGGCGACGGTTGCTACTCATGTCGCCAGCCTCTGCTGCTCGGGGCGCCAGCTGCGCTGTTGTGGAGGTGCTGGGGAGTGGCGTGGAGGAGCCGAGGA
>CM014272.1:73892000-73926246 GCA_004135705.1 Alloteropsis semialata | reverse complement strand
CCACGCGCAGGGCCGCGGGCCGGCGGTGGTGGCAGCGGCGCGGCTCGCTGGTGGCCGGAATAGGATGGGGAAGAGGTCGGGGAGGATCCTGGGATCACGGGGAACGCGTCTTGAGGCTCGGATTGGGTGGAGGATGGGCGTAGAGCTACGACCACGGAGGAGTTGGAGTTCGGACCGTAACGGCAATGGCGGTCTGATTTTCTCCAATTCCTCTGAGTATAGGCTATGGCGGAGGATGGGAAGGGCTCTGAGGCGGAGAGGGCGAGGTGGAGAAGCTCTAGGGGCGATGAATCGAGGAATGACTGAGCGGAGAGGGGTTAATTCGGCCGGTGAAGTACCGATCCTTTACTGACCTCGGATGATGCGCATCCTTATCCCGCCAGCGTGACGGACAGCTCACGAGCTTGCTTGGCACGACCAGAAGGCGCAAGGATAGCACGGACGCGTGACCGGACAGCTGGAGGGCGATGATTTGGCGTCGATGGCGTCGAGGTCGTCGAGGTCGTCTCTGGCCGGAGACAACCGGTCTGACCGGTTGTCTGAACCGGTCCGACCGGTCCTGATGGCCGCGCGACGAGGCTTTCTTCCCCGCGATTTTTTCTCACAACTTTGTGTAGAAACTTTAGGATCGCCCAATACAAAAGTTGTAGATTATAGTTCAAGCTACAATTCTTAGAAAAGAAGTTCTATCATTTGATCAATGATTTGAGAGTTGCAAGGCCCTGAAGTTCGGCGAAATCTCGAATTTCAGATTTCGCGAATTCAGTTCTGTCCCAAATTTCAGCTTACGGGCCCAACTTCAACTGACCTAAACTCCGCTTTTCGTATATAAACTTCCGATTCGTCCTATACAAAAGTTAGAGATGGTACATCAGGCTTCAACTTCTACAAAGGGAGTTATAGTGTTTGATCAGTGGTTTGAGAGATAAATCGTGGAGAATACCGGCCAAAAATCTGCCAAACTGACGAAACTGAATTTCTAAGTGCTGAACCGATTGTTTTTGGCCCGAATTCGATGACCTTTTTCTCGAATATTTACATATAAACATTGAGATCATCCAATACAAAAGTTGTAGCTGGTATATTAGGCTACAACTCTTACAAAGAGTGTCACTCCTTTTGAGCAGTGGTTGGAAAGTTATGGGGTGGAGAATATGGGCAAAAACCACATTTTTCAGACTTAGCCGAATCGCCTAAGTGCTGAAAATTCAGGGTTTTATCTGATTTTTGGCCAAGATTTTGAATGTCCAAACCAAGTTTTCCTTGATCCACATCACCACAATTGTAAAGAGGGTACTTTGTACTCCAACTTTTATATTGGTGGAATTTCAAGTGTTTAGGAAAAATATAAAGATATTAGCCTCTCGAGAAGGGTAAAAAGCAAAACTCGCAACACATGAAATGACGATCGAATGAGATCAAAATTGAATTTCGAATTTTCGTTTGAACTTTCCACACTCATTTGAGTTCATATACATGTAGTGGACATCATTTGTGACATTTTGGTATAATTCTTGTACTTTGACTATTTTGACTATTTTAGGTTGACTAAGTCAACATATACACACAATTACGCACAAACACCACAATTATGAAATGATGCATGTCATAATGAGTTTAATTAAGTTAATTAAGGGTCTTAATTACATTAGTGACACCGGGGTGCCACACTTACGTCCATAAACTTCGAAAGTGCATTTCTGGGTCCATAAACTTGTTGTTTATGTCATTTAGATCCACTACTCTGAAAATACATTTCTAGGTTCATAAACTTGTAATTTGTGTCACCTAGGTCCATACCACTCCAACTACCTTTCATGAACAGATGTGGCACCCGCGTGAATATGCGCGGTGTCCACGTGTCGCTGGAGTTCACTAAAAGGGTGAAACCTGAGCCCCCCGATTTTGAATCAATTGCATAGGGAGAGAGAGGGAATGAGAGACTTATTTTGGAGGTTATTGACATAGATTAGGGTTCAAAAGGGGGGCACAAACTGTCATTGGAGAGTTCTGGAGCTAAGATCCAAATATGACCGCAGCCCGTAATATAGGTGGAGGGGAGGGGAGGGGAGATTGCTTGGGAAAGATGGAGGAGGTCACAGAGGCGCTCAAGTGGGGATATTACTTCCTTATAACACCATCTCTCTCATTTTCACCATGCCCAGCACCCACCATTATGGCACATGTGGTCGGGCATGGTTGTGCCAGGCATCGTGGTAAAGAATCTCATGCGGGTTAACCTGGAATGGTTCTCAGTGAGAGGTTAGCAGGTGTTCATGGACAACGACATCGGGTCGAGCTTAGTGGGCACGCCCGTAGCCACACGACTTTTCATGGACAAAGCAATGGAGGAACTCATGGGTTTCTCAACCAAAATGAGAACCTACTTGAGGTGCATTATGTGGGTTATGGGTACCCCTGGGCCCACTACCGACCGGGTACACAGTCGGCCTGGGCCCACGTCTGACAGCGATGTGGGCCGACCCCAAGCCGGCCCACGAGGATCCCTGGCTTGATGGACAAGATTGATGAAGACTTAGCCCGCAAGGCACTCGGCGGGATACTCGGATCTCACCCAAGGATCACGGAGATTATGTTACAACCGACTCGGATTACTTTCCTAGTTGTAGCCGGATAATGCTTAGAGATAACCGACTTGTAAACCCTAGGCCGTCAGCCTATATAAGGCGGCCTAGGTCGACCCCCTTAGATCATCAGATCTTCATCTCATTCTTTCGCCCTTGTAACCCAAAACTCACCGTTGTTCTCTGGAACATCGCCGAGCGAAGCAATACAAGACCCCCGAGCATAGGATGTAGGGTATTATACCTCCAGGTAGCCCGAACCTATATAATCCCTGTGTCCTGTGTTACCTCGAGCTTTCTAATCCTGCGATTGCCCTTTGCCTACAAATCAACCATCTGGGTACCCCCGGATGGACTGCCGGACGATAAATCTGACAGTTGGCGCGCCAAGTAGAGGTAATCGCGGGGCAATACAGCTAGCTCGATGGCAGATCGTCGCTCCGTCATCTTCCCCGACTGCATGAAGGACTGTCCCACGCATCTCGAGGGCATCAACTTCTTCGCCGAGATCCACCCCGCTGCCTCCAACTTGTCACACCCGATTTTGAAAACAAAACCGAATGACTATCATATGTGCGCCAGGATCAAGTTTACACACATATGAGACTTCATCAGTGATATAAAAGACAGTGCAATACGTAAATGATATTAAATACCATTATTACACTCACAGAAGCGAATAACTAGCAGCGGAACCTTCAAAACTTCTCCACGGGCAGCTGACTGGGGAAACACGTACGCCTAGAAACTTCCAAAATACTCCACTGAAACTTCTGTCTAAGCCTGAGCCGCAGATAAAGCAAGGTTGAGTACACTTATGGTTGGTACTCAGCAAATGTAGAGCAAAAGCATAATGACATGCAAAGGCTTATCAAGGAAATAGCTGGCTACTAATTAAATTGCTTAAGCACTTTAGTTGGTCATATTTTATTTAGCAGCATATTTACTAAGATATAAGTATATACCAACCCAATTAAGCATATGGTAAACCATAAGCATCATCATCAACATAAGTAAACCAATTTAATTCTTCTTTCGATATATTAATCATGTGAGGTCCAGGCCGCTCATGACCGCGAGCACGGCTATTGCAATAGATTTTAAACACTCTGCAGAGGTTGTACAGCTTTCCCCACAATTCGTGTTTCTCATTATGCCCGGGTTAATTACTCCCTTCAACACTTCCTTTGGTGAGAGGCCAGAGAATCACTACGAAGCCTTTCCAAAGAATTTCCCAATGTGTGTGTGCTCCCTTGCCAGACGGGTCTATAAAAGGCGCACCTTCCTGCCCCCGCACCTCTGCTCACAAACCTTGCCGGTAGCAACCAGCCCATACCAAACGTGCAGTGCCTCCACACAACAAAGGGATCTTCTAATTACTTAGCCAAGACCAGAGCCATGTGGTATTGTGGTTGTACGGGAAATCCCGGGTGGTTCTCCATGTTCCGATTAATCAATGTGGTCTTGGTTTAACATTCTCATAAGATCATTAATATGTATATATAAAAGATATCGCAAAATTATTATCTTCACATTTAGTGTAAACCAATAACATGTATAGCAACTAAGCAAGAGCTACCCAACATGAATATAAAATCCAGGTTAACAAGGTAGGATTAAAGAAAACTAGTCAACCTTAAAATAGGACCCATCATGATTATAAGCATGCAAAGCATAGCGTAACTACTAAGTGTAAGCATGTCATATGGTTATTAGGACGAAAAGTATGATCAAGAATACACTTGCCTCAAATCCAGCTAATAAATGCTACTGCTCAGGTTTCCACAACTGAATCCTCGAATTACACGAACGATCCTCGAAAACCATGAACTTTGCACCTCCTATACGCAATCACAGGGGCACATACAAGAAACAATACAACAAATAAGAAATAATACACCAAACATGGGCAACAATACAAAAGAAGGGTACAAAGGTATAGACCAAGTCCTTACGGTCACGTGAGCTGAAGAATTACTCGAATCGGAGTTGAAACGATCGAGATAGGGCCAAAACGGTGTTCCAAGGACTTAACTGCGAAGAACAGGAATTTCAGGGGTTAGATTGTAGAAATCCGAGGACATATACATAATTATGTATATAAACTTGGGGTTTAACTCGTAAAAAGGTAGATTTGGACGGCGGGTTAGATATTTTGAAAGATCGGGGCTAAACTGCGAAAGATAAGGGCCCAACTGTAATTATTTTACAAGGGATGTGGACTGCGGGATTATTCCAAATAAACTCAGGGTCTCTTTAGAGAAAAGGGCAGAGCTGACCGGTACCTGAGGATGTTGACTGCGATCTGGAGCGTAGGTTGGGCGATGAACGGCTGGAGATGCTCGCGGAGCTCCTGGTCGCCGGCGACGGAGACAGGCGGCGGCGGAGGGCGGCACCGCGGCGGCGCTTCACCGGAAAACACGAAACAGGGGCTACAGGCCGCAGATGACGATGATTTTTGCACTGGGATGACTATCGGAACACGACGAGTTCAACTGACGTATTCTTGACGACGATTAAGACGATGAGGTTGGCGCTCGACGGAGGATGGCGGCTCGGCCTGTATGAGGAAGCTCCAGTGAGTAAAAACTCGAGAGAAGGATCAAACGAGCGTACAAAATCGGGTCTGGGAGCTTCCTTACGCTCTGTCGATGATCGGGGTGCTGTCCTCGACGACGGGCGGGCAGCGAAGAGGGCAAACAGCGGCGGCGGTGCTTGCTGGGAGTTTGGGCGGCGCTCGAGGGCTTCGGTGAGACGGGTCTAGGGTTTAGGGTCGCGGGGCCACGGGGTCCGCGGGAGTGGCGGCGCGACTTATAGGCTGGGCGCGCGTGCGACTTGGCGTGCGGGTCACGGAGGCGGTCGAGGCGGCGCCTGGCTCGGTCTCGGGCTCGGTTGGACTCAGGACCGAGTCCCGGTTGAAGACGGCGACGCGGTAGGGATGACGGGCGGGTCCCACCTGGCGGCGACAAGAAAAGAGGAGGAGGGGACGTCGGGCTAGAACCGGGCCGATGCTGGGCCAAAGGAGCAGGGCGAGCTGGTCTCGGCCCAAGCAGAGAGGAAGCAGGCTGCACCGAGGGAAAGAGTAGAGGGAGGAACAATGAACCGGGAAAAAGTTCAAGGAGGAGAACTGAACTTTGAGCAAAACAACAATTCTATAGATCAAACGAATGCCATCCAAATTCGAATTTAAAAGAGTTTAAACTCAAATTTGAAAAGCAACCACACAAAAACAAATGCAAAAACCAATACACTTATTGAGTCTATTAATGAATTATTTAATTCAATAAAAACCTAAATAATTCCAATTAAATCCTAGAAATTTATTCATGCCTTCAATAAATCCTAGAAATTCAAGAAATGTTGCTACAATTTCTTGTGATGAAAATTAGGGTGTTACAAACCTACCCCCTTAAAAGAATCTCGTCCTCGAGATTAGGATGAACTTGCGAAGAGATCGGGAAATTCCGCCATTAACTCATCCTCTCTTTCCCAAGTTGCTTCATCCTCTCCATGACGACTCCATTGCACCTTGCACATTTTAATCACCTTGCTTCTAGTAGCTCTTTCAGCTGTCTCCAATATCTTCACTGGATACTCCATATAAGTCAGATCATCCTGCACATTTAATTCTTCCATAGGTAGCTATTCTTCAGGCACTCTGAGGCACTTCTTAAGCTGTGATATATGGAAGACATCATGCACATCTGACAAACTAGCTGGTAACTCCAACTGATAAGCTACTTCACCCTTTCTTTCAAGAATCTTGAATGGCCCAATGAATCTAGGTGACAATTTTCCCTTCACTTTAAATTTGCCCAAACCTCTGATAGGAGAAACCTTCAAATACACATAATCACCAACTGCAAAAGTTAACTCTCTTCTTCTAACATCAGCATAACTCTTCTGTCTAGACTGGACTGTCCTCAGATTCTCTCTGATAATCTGAACCTGTCTTTCTGCCTCTTGCAGTATTTCTGGACCAAATACCTGACTTTCACCTGTTTCACTCCAATATAATGGAGTTCTGCATTTCCTTCCATACAAAGCCTCAAAAGGTGACATCTTCAGGCTTGCCTGGTAGCTGTTGTTATATGAAAACTCTGCATACGGTAAACTATTATCCCAACTTTTTCCGTGCTTCAAAGCAGAAGCTCTCAACATATCCTCCAAAATCTGATTAATCCTTTCGGTCTGTCCATCTGTCTGAGGGTGATAGGCAGAACTGAAATTTAGCTTGGTATCCATAGAGTCATGCAACTTCTGCCAAAATCGTGATGTAAACTGAGTACCTCTGTCTGACACTATCTTCTTGGGCACACCATGCTGACAGACAATACGAGACATATACAACTCTGCTAGCTTGGCACTGGTATAAGTGGTCTTGACTGGAATGAAATGAGCAACCTTAGTCAAACGATCCACAATAACCCAAATAGAATCATAACCATCACGTGTACGGGGCAATCCAACAATAAAATCCATGCTGATTTCTTCCCACTTCCATTCAGGTACCTTCAATGGTTGAAACAATCCTGCTGGTCTCTGATGTTCAGCCTTAACTCTTTGGCACACATCACACAAAGCAACATGAGTACCAACATCTCTCTTCAAACCATACCACCAATACCTTTCTTTCAAATCCTGATACATCTTAGTACTTCCAGGATGAATAGAGTAGGCAGAATCATGAGCTTCTCTTAGTATCTTATCTCTGAGCTGTGCTACATCTGGCACACAAATCCTCTTCTTGAACCAAATAGTACCATGTGCATCTTCAGTAAAATCAGGGGCTCTTCCAATTGCCATAAGCTCCTTGATTTCCTTGATCTTCTCATCATTAAGCTGACCTTGGCGAATCTCCTGCTCAAGAGTGGACTCAACCTCCATAGTCACTCCTTCTGTATGAGCAACAAATCTAAGGTTCAATCGCGCAAACTCTTCACACAGCTTCTCTGGCATCTGATGAGACAAGAGGGTATTAGCATGTCCCTTCCTGCTCAAAGCATCTGCAACCACATTGGCTTTACCAGGATGGTAGTGTATCTCCAGATCATAGTCCTTAATCAATTCTAGCCAACGGCGTTGCCTCAAATTCAGATCCTTCTGTGTGAATATATACTTCAGACTCTTGTGGTCAGTGTAGATCTGGCACTTGTTCCCAAGCATATAGTGCCTCCAAATCTTCAATGCATGAACCACTGCTGCTAACTCCAAATCATGAGTAGGATAATTTAACTCATGTTTCCTCAATTGCCTGGATGCATAAGCTATAACATGTCCTTCTTGCATAAGAACACATCCAAGGCCCTGACGAGAAGCATCGCAGTAGATATCAAAACTCTTATGAATATCAGGCATCACTAACACTGGAGCAGTAGTTAGCCTTTTCTTCAATTCTTCGAAACTAGCTTGACATGCATCTGACCACCTAAATTCTTTTCTTTTCTCTAATAATGAAGTGCGGGGCTTCACTATTTTAGAGAATCCTTCTATAAATCTTCTGTAGTAACCTGCCAATCCCAGAAAACTCCTGATCTCAGGCACATTCTTTGGTGGCTCCTACTTTAGAACATCTCTAACTTTTCCTGGATCAACTTTTATTCCACCATCTGTAATGACATGACCCAGAAAAGATACTTCTTTCAGCCAAAACTCACACTTACTGAACTTGGCATAGAGCTGATTCTCTCTGAGCTTCTGCAATACTAGCCTCAAGTGTTCCTCATGTTCCCCTTCATTCTTGGAGTAGATCAAAATATCATCAATGAATACAACCACAAACTTATCCAAGTACTCCATAAATACCTTGTTCATCAAATACATAAAGTAGGCAGGAGCATTAGTTAAACCAAAAGACATAACTGTATACTCATACAAACCATATCTGGTAGTGAAAGCTGTCTTCTGGATATCTGATGGCCTGATCTTCAACTGATGATAGCCTGAACGCAAATCAATCTTGGAGAATATCTTGGCTCCTTTCAACTGATCAAACAGATCCTCGATCCTGGGCAGAGGGTATTTATTCTTGATAGTAACTTCATTCAATGACCTGTAGTCAACACACATCCTCTGTGTACCATCCTTCTTCTCAACAAAGATAACTGGTGCTCCCCAGGGAGATGAACTAGGGCGTATGAAACCCTTATCTAACAACTCTCTCAGTTGTTTCTTAAGTTCTTCTAGTTCATCAACTGACATTCTATAAGACCTCTTAGAAATAGGAGCTGTACCAGGTAGAAGCTCAATGAGGAACTCGATATCTCTATCTGGTGGCAAACCTGGCAAATCATCTGGGAACACATCTGGAAACTCACATACTACTCTGATCTCAGCAACTGTAATACTCTTAACTTGATTTGCGTTTGCCTGTATTGAATTCAGTTGCTTCTGGCTGATCTGAGTATGACTTTTATCTTCATTAATCACCTCATGTTGCACTACGGCTTTCCTTTGGTTGTTTCACCAAACAAATGCGGGTATTTCTGTGGACACATGCCCTTGTCATGTCCTTTTTGCATGCAATGGAAACAAGTCTTCATACTTGGAGCTTTTGATTTTCCAGACTTGACCTGCAAACTCTTTGGCTCTGGCTGAATGGATGCTTGATAATGATCAAGTTGTGGCCCATAGCTGATTTCTGGGACTTGAGCTTGGTTGGAGTGGCCATATTGATGGACTGGATAACTCTGCACCTCAGTCTGCTGAGTAAGACGGAAACGAGTTCTGCGATCAGTCTGTAACTGTCTCTGAGAGTCCATCTTCCTCTTCTTCTTCTCATTTATATCATCTCTCAAATTCTCTATCAAGAGTGCCATATCCACTAGATGATCGAAGGTAGAAAAGGTATGCACCATCAACATATATCGAATAGGCACGATCAATCCTTCTTGGAAGAGTTCTTGCTTCTTCTCATCATTAGCTACCTCTTTTGGTGCATATCGTGACAACTGAATGAACTTGTCACGGTACTCAATCACTGACATCCTTCCTTGTCTTAGATTGAGGAACTCTTTCTTCTTCTGCTTAATCACACTCACAGGGATATGATATGAGCGAAATTCATGCTTGAATTCCTTCCAGGTGATGTTATTTGAGTCTTCATGAGCATCCCAATATGCATCCCACCAATCTGAAGTTGCACCTTCTAGTCTTCCGGCAGCATATAAGACCATCTCTCTATCAGTGCACTGAGTAATCATTAGCTTTTTCTCCACTGTTTTAATCCAATCATCAGCATCAAGAGGATCTACAGAGTGAGAATATGTAGGTGGGTCGTGACTCATGAAATCCCTGTGTTTGTCTCTTGGGGGCAGTGGAGGACCTATATTCTGATTCAGCTGAATAATAGAGTTGGCCATATTGGTCATCAACTGAGTCTGGGCTGCCATTAACTGTTCCAATGCTGAATTAGACATCTGGTTCTGACTTGAGTTAGGCTCTGGATTGTTTTCACTGCTTCCAGCACCAGACCTAGTGTTCATCATCTGATTGTATAGAAAACAAAAATTTAAATAGATATAGAAAGATATGGTACTAGTGCAGGTAAAACTAAATGAATTAGTGCAAGAACCAAGATAGGAATTCCAACACTTAGCACTTGCATGGTCAAATCTCTTTATCCAACTCAACATGACCAACAAAAGAATAGCATCCATTAAGAATTTTTTTCATGATAAGGACAGATTCTGGTTATCTCGGAAAATCAGATGTATCTTCTAAACAGAATATCCAAAAATCACGAAATTTTTCCAGAATGTAGATACTGAAATTATGAATCCAATGCAACTAGAATCAATTCATTTGGAGTTCAGGAACTAAAGTTATTAAGAAAACACTCTAGCTGTGTCAGGTGCTCTGAATAGATTCTGTATACTCCAATAAATCATAGGTATCTCTTTCCCAGAAAATCCAAAAATGGTAAGATTTTACCAGAAAATAGCTTATCTAATTCTAGAACTAACCCAACTGGTTTCACGTCAATCGGAGTTCTGAAAGTTGAGTTATGAAATAAACAAGTCGACTGTGTCAGATTACCGAAACAGATTCTCTTTATCCAACAAAAAGTCATTTATCTCTCTGTCCAATAATCCAAAAATAGTGAAACTTTGCCAGAAAATAACTTATGAAGTTATGGAAATAATCCAATGGGATTTGCATCAATCAGAGTCTGGTAGCTCGAGATATGAATTAAACAGTACTGCTGTGTTAGGGGGTGACGAGAATTGATTTGTGCATGAGAGGTTAAAGATTAGATATGGTAAAGAGTGATTTGGAACTTACCTAGGTACTAAGACTAGGGAAAAAGACAAAACCCAACTATTTAATCATTTAGTTGATTTATTAAGATGTAATTGTGGTCATCACTCCACAGAAACATCACACTCATTACAAAGAAGCAAATCAACCATTTAGCACACAACAAGCACAAGGCAAACAATCCTACACAAGAACTAAACATCGACCTCAACGACGACTCTTCTAATGGTGACATGAATTTGGAGGGGATAATTTCCTAAATTCTTGTGTTGAGATAAAGCACGACTGATGGTATTTTCAAAAAATATCCATGATTCTCTTGTATCCAATAATATCCACTTTCTCTTATTTCCAATAATTCAAAAATCATTAACGGTGGCATCCAAAGTAATCCATGCAGGTTATGTGGGCTTACAGAGAAACGTTAACTAAGGGCTAGAGGAAGAACAAATCAAGTGTAAAGTTGGATGATGATTAAGAATCAAAGGGATGATAAATCAAGGTGAAGATATGATAGTGAATTTAGACAAAGATTGGAGCGGAAAGATTGAGCAACTACAGGAAAGCATTTAGGACCCTAAAAACGACCATTGCTACTCTAGGCTTACGTCCTACAGTCAACACAGCTCTGATACCACTTCTGTCACACCCGATTTTGTAAACAAAACCGAATGACTATCATATGTGCGCCAGGATCAAGTTTACACACATATGAGACTTCATCAGTGATATAAAAGACAGTGCAATACGTAAATGATATTAAATACCATTATTACACTCACAGAAGTGAATAACTAGCAGCGGAACCTTCAAAACTTCTCCACGGGCAGCTGACTGGGGGAAACACGTACGCCTAGAAACTTCCAAAATACTCCACTGAAACTTCTGTCTAAGCCTGAGCCGCAGATAAAGCAAGGTTGAGTACACTTATGGTTAGTACTCAGCAAATGTAGAGCAAAAGCATAATGACATGCAAAGGCTTATCAAGGAAATAGCTGGCTACTAATTAAATTGCTTAAGCACTTTAGTTGGTCATATTTTATTTAGCAGCATATTTACTAAGATATAAGTATATACCAACCCAATTAAGCATATGGTAAACCATAAGCATCATCATCAACATAAGTAAACCAATTTAATTTTTCGTTCGATATATTAATCATGTGAGGTCCAGGCCGCTCATGACCGCGAGCACGGCTATTGCAATAGATTTTAAACACTCTGCAGAGGTTGTACAGCTTTCCCCACAATTCGTGTTTCTCATTATGCCCGGGTTAATTACTCCCTTCAACACTTCCTTTGGTGAGGGGCCAGAGAATCACTACGAAGCCTTTCCAAAGAATTTCCCAATGTGTGTGTGCTTCCTTGCCAGATGGGTCTATAAAAGGCGCACCTTCCTGCCCCCGCACCTCTGCTCACAAACCTTGCCGGTAGCAACCAGCCCATACCAAACGTGCAGTGCCTCCACACAACAAAGGGATCTTCTAATTACTTAGCCAAGACCAGAGCCATGTGGTATTGTGGTTGTACGGAAAATCCCGGGTGGTTCTCCATGTTCCGATTAATCAATGTGGTCTTGGTTTAACATTCTCATAAGATCATTAATATGTATATATAAAAGATATCGCAAAATTATTATCTTCACATTTAGTGTAAACCAATCCCATGTAAGACAACTAAGCAAGAGCTACCCAACATGAATATAAAACCCAGGTTAACAAGGTAGGATTAAAGAAAACTAGTCAACCTTAAAATAGGACCCATCATGATTATAAGCATGCAAAGCATAGCGTAACTACTAAGTGTAAGCATGTCATATGGTTATTAGGACGAAAAGTATGATCAAGAATACACTTGCCTCAAATCCAGCTAATAAATGCTACTGCTCAGGTTTCCACAACTGAATCCTCGAATTACACGAACGATCCTCGAAAACCACGAACTTTGCACCTCCTATACGCAATCACGGGGGCACATACAAGAAACAATACAACAAATAAGAAATAATACACCAAACATGGGCAACAATACAAAAGAAGGGTACAAAGGTATAGACCAAGTCCTTACGGTCACGTGAGCTGAAGAATTACTCGAATCGGAGTTGAAACGATCGAGATAGGGCCAAAACGGTGTTCCAAGGACTTAACTGCGAAGAACAGGAATTTCAGGGGTTAGATTGTAGAAATCCGAGGACATATACATAATTATGTATATAAACTTGGGGTTTAACTCGTAAAAAGGTAGATTTGGACGGCGGGTTAGATATTTTGAAAGATCGGGGGCTAAACTGCGAAAGATAAGGGCCCAACTGTAATTATTTTACAAGGGATGTGGACTGCGGGTTTATTCCAAATAAACTCAGGGTCTCTTTAGAGAAAAGGGCAGAGCTGACCGGTACCTGAGGATGTTGACTGCGATCTGGAGCGTAGGTTGGGCGATGAACGGCTGGAGATGCTCGCGGAGCTCCTGGTCGCGGCGACGGAGACAGGCGGCGGCGGAGGGCGGCACCGCGGCGGCGCTTCACCGGAAAACACGAAACGCTGGCCGAGCCCGATGCCGCACCGAAGAAGCCACGCTGCCCCAGGCGGCGGCCAATGAACCTTCAGCCACTGCAGCTGCTGGAGAGATCCCCCGGGGGCTCCACCAAGACAACAACCTCCGCCTCAGGGTCCTCGCGAAGTCGAACCTCAGAACCTCGACGGAGCATTCGCCCGAGTGCCCTTCCGCACGCCCCAGGCTAACGTCGCTGCTGCGTTCGCCGAGCTGGGACACATACCCGACGCCCCTGAGGTACAGCGTGCCCGAGCTCAGTTAGAAGCCGCCCAGGAGCAAATCGAGCGATCGTATCACGTCAGATCCCGATCTGGGTGAACTAACTCGGCTCGCTCTTCAAACCACCGCTCTGCTCATAGCAGATCGGATCGAGATCAGCCTCGCCGAGGGAACCCTCCACTACCCGTTGTCGAAGAAGAGTTGGCCCAGAACCACCACGAAGAAGAAGAGGAGGAGCGGCGCAACCCACGCAATGCAGACCGACGCCGTGAACACTACCAGGACCGGCACGACAGGCGCCAACGGCACCACCAACTCGACGATCTATGTGATCGCCTGAGGGGCTACGCCCGCGACATCCGCGCTGAACTCGACGCTCGGCAGCGGGAGCGCGATGTAGCCGAGCTCGAGCGCCGTGAGCGGTATGACCGGGACTACGGCCGACCCGACCGCCAGCCGGTGTGGGACGCAGGTGATGCTGCAGCAGAAGAGGATGAACGCCGCGTCGTTCACGAGCTCATGGAGCGTAAACAGTATGACGCATGGTACGGATCCCCGCGGGACGACCGCCGCCAATGGCGTGATGATGCTCGGCCCCGAGCCGACCAAGCCCGACTCCCTCGTCGCGACTACCGCCATGACGAGGAGGACGTGTTCGAAGGCTTCGCCGCTTTCTTCGCCCAACTCCGTGCCATCCGCTGGCCGGAGTCCTTCAAGCCAGCCCTTGTCAAGAAGTTCGACGGTCGCTCCGACCCAAAGCTCTAGCTCAAAACGTACCATACAGCAGTCAAAGCTGCTCATGGATCCAACGACCAAGCCGCCGCTTACTTCCCCGTGATGTTAGGCAAGGAAGCGCTACTGTGGCTCGAGGGCGTCCCTCGGGACACCATCGACAGTTGGGCAGACCTCTGCCACGCCTTCACAAGAATTACCAAGCAAGCTACACTCGGCCAGGCACCAGATTCGATCTAGACAACGTCAAGCAGAAGAAGGGTGAAAGTCTCTGAGACTACACCGACCGTTTCTTCGACAACCGGAACAAAATCACCGATGTCGAAGATCGCGACGTCATCGACGTATTCCACCGAGGCCTCATCGACAGCCAACTGTTCCGTACGCTCTTCAAAAACAACCCGACCACGGTCTCTGACCTGATGAAGGTGGTCAACTTGGAGGTCCGGGCCGATCAAGCCGAGCAAGTGCAGTTCAAGAGCATGCAGAAGCGCCCGGAAGATGACGACCGGGTCGAAAGCTCGAAGTTCCACGAGCCGCTGCGTGGACGCAAGGCAGGCCCCAAGCCCCTTGTAGCCCTTGCAGAAGAAGAAGGCCGGCAGGAACCCAGGTTCCTCACCGAAGAGTTTCATGATACACTAAATTATCAGTGCCTCTTCCACAAGGACGCAAAGCACAATCTCCACGCACTGCTCAAAGAACTCGGTGCCCTGCCGCCGACCAAGAAGCAGCGCTACAACAGCGGCCGCTACAACAACTACCGCTGTGATGGCTATAACGGTGACCGGCGCGACGATTACCGCCGCAGAGAAGACCGCGACCCTCGGGACGACTACCGCCGCGGCGACTATCGTGATCGTGAGGCCCCGGCCCGTCGCGAAGACCCACGGCATCAAGAAGATGAACGCCAACTCCCAGCACCACCGGAAGCTCCGAGGCGGGCCGCTAATGGTGACTTTCAGCACGCCGACCATCAGGTCAACATTATCATCGGGGGGCCCAGCGCCTTCCCGGATAGGCGCAAGGGCAAGCTCCACAAGCGCGAGGTGAAGATGGTCTCCACCAAGCCGGTGGAATACCTCAAGTGGTCGGAGACACCCATCACCTTCAGTCGCGCCGACCACTGGGTGTACCTTCCCGAGCCAGGGTCCTACCCACTCGTCGTGGCCCCGGTCATCAAAAGGGTCCTCCTCTCCAAGGTCCTGGTCGACGGCGGGAGCGCCTTGTACATCATCTTCACCAGCACCCTCAACAGCATGGGGTTCGACTACAGCAGGCTCCTGAGCGCCGAAGACTTCTTTGGCATTGTGCCAGGAAAAGCTTCCTACCCGATAGGAAGGGTCGCCTTGCCAGTCACATTTGGCACGGCCGACAACTACCGCACAAAGTTCCTATACTTCGAGGTAGCTGACTTCCAGAGCTCCTACCATGCCATATTTGGCAGGCCCATGCTGGCCCGATTCATGGCTATTCCGAACCACACTTACCTGGTTCTGAAAATGTCGGCGCCCAATGGAGTCCTCTTCATCTACGGCAACATCAAGACCTCCTTCGAGTGCGACGGGGAGGCTATCAAGATAGCCGAGCTGTCCCAGCAACTCAGCAACAACACTCTGCTGGCAAAAGAAGCCCCTAAGGTGGCGACCGGTGAGCCTGTCCTCCCGGAGCAGAAGCAGCAGCCCACGGCGCTGGCACCTACAGAAGCGCCCAAAGCGATCAGCTTGGGACTCGACGACCCCTCCAAGGCGGTCCTCATAGGGCCAGGGCTCACTCCTAAATAGGAAGATGTGCTCACCTCCTTCCTCCGGGACAACTGGGACATCTTCGCATGGAAGCCATCAGACATGCCAGGTGTTCCGAGGGAGAAGGCTGAGCACTCCTTGGATTTGGGCAAGAACGCGAAACCCGCTAAACAGAAGCTGCGCCGATTTGCTCCAGATCGTAAGGAAGCCATTAGGGTAGAACTGAATAAGCTCCTAGCTGTCGGTTTCATTAGAGAATGCAAAAACCCTGAGTATCTTGCAAATCCTGTACTAGTAAAGAAGCAATTCGGTGAATGGAGAATGTGCATTGACTGCACGGATCTCAACCGCTACTGCCCTAAGGACCCATTCCCTCTGCCGCGAATTGACCAAGTGGTCGACTCTACGTCCGGCTGCGTGCTCCTGTCCTTTCTAGATTGCTCCTTGGGTTATCACCAGATAGCCCAGAAGACATCCAACCAGGACAAGACGGCGTTCATCACCCCGCATGGCATCTACTGCTACAAGACGATGACCTTCGGGCTGAAGAACTCCGGCGCCACGTACCAGAAGGCCATCCAAGGTTGCCTGCAAAGCCAGATCGGCCGCAACGTGGAGGCTTACGTGGATGATATTGTGGTCAAGACGTACGACGCCGACTCCCTGATCGCTGACCTCCAGGAAACCTTCAACAACTTGCACCGCTTCAGATGGAAGCTTAACCCCACGAAGTGCGTATTCGGACTGCCATCAGGAAAGCTCCTGGGCTTCCTGGTCAGCCAGCGCGGCATCGAGGCGAACCCAGTCAAGCTAGACGCCATAAACAATCTCAAGGAACCAAAGTGCAAGAAGGACAACATGAAGCTCACGGAAATGATGGCGGCCCTGAGCCGGTTCATCGGCAAGCTCGGTGAAAAGAAACTTCCGTTCTTCAAAATCCTCAAGAAGGCGGATAAGTTCGAATGAACCCCTGAGGCTAGCAAGGCCCTGGCCGACCTCAAGGAGTTCCTGGTCAGCCCCCCGGTACTTACGGGTCCGACCCCTGGGGAAGAGCTACTACTCTACATCTCGGCTACCACGCACGTAGTCAGCACGGCCCTGGTCATCGAGCGATCAGAAGAAGGCCACCCATACAAGGTCCAGCGCCCTGTATATTTCGTCAGCGAGGTACTTAGCGAGTCCAAGGTCCGGTACCCCCATCCTCAGAAGCTGCTCTACGCCCTCTTGATCACTGCCAGAAAACTACGCCACTACTTCCAGGCTCATGTCATTCGGGTTATCTCGAATTTCCCGCTCGGGGCCATCCTCCACAACAGAGACGCCAATGGACTCATAGTCAAGTGGTCTGTTGAACTCGGCGAGCATACCATCAACTTTGAGCTACGGGAGGCCATTAAATCCCAGATACTGGCCGACTTCATGGCCGAGTGGACGGAGATACAGATGCCGACTCCCGCGGAGCGGCCAGAGCACTAGAAGATGTACTTTGACGGCGCCCTCAACCTCGAAGGAGCCGGCGCAGGAGTGCTATTCATCTCCCCAGAGGGGCGGCACCTAAAATATGTTCTCCAGATACACTACCAGGCCACCAACAATGAGGCCGAGTACGAGGCGCTTATCCACAGTCTCCGGATCGCGGTGTCGCTTGGCATCAAGCGGCTGATGTGCTACGGCGACTCCAAGCTAATCATCGAGCAAGTCAACAAGAATTGGGACACGACCAAGGAAACCATGAGCGCATATTGCGCTGAGGTACGCAAGCTCGAGGCTCACTTCTATGGGCTCGAGTTTCACCACGTCCTCCGAGAGGACAACGTCGCCGATGTCCTATCCAAGCTAGGGTCCACTAGAGCCCAGGTGCCAGTCGGCGTCTTCGTCCAAGATCTGCGCACCCCGTCCATCAAGATGCTTGAGGACGGCAGCCCCGTGCCTGACCCGGAGCCACTCCCGAGTGGCCCGCCGACCAACGAAGTTCTCCTGGTGGAAGCAGACTGGCACGCCCCCTTCATTGCCTTCCTCACAGAGAGCTGGTCACCGGGTACGAAGGAAGAAATTGAGAAGCTGACTCGGCATGCGACAAACTATGTCGTCATCGGCGATGCCCTGTACAGAAAAGCCGCTTTCACAGGCATACTCATGAAGTGTGTCCTCCGTGACGAAGGCATCAATCTCCTACAGGATATCCACTCGGGCACATGCAGCAACCATGCAGCTGCCGGAACCTTAGTCGGCAAAGCCTACAGAGCAGGGTTCTACTGGCCGGTGCGATGCTGCACCGGCTGCTAATTCTTCCTGAAGCAAGAGCACCTGCCGGCTCAGGCGCTGAGAACCATTCCCCCATCTTGGCCATTCGCCATATGGGGACTCGACAACGACGGACCTTTCAAAACCGCTCCAGGTGGATTCAAGCATCTCTTGGTGGCGGTCGACAGGTTCACCAAATGGATAGAGTACAAGGTAGTGATGGACACTAAGTCCACCACAGCAGCAAAGTTTATTGAAGAGTTAACCCATCAGTTCGGCATTCGAAACCGCATTGTCACCGACCTCAGATCCGAGTTCACAGGACACAAGTTCTGAGACTTCTGCCAGGATAACTGCATCGACGTCTACTACTCTTCCACGGCACACCCCAGGTGCAATGGCCAGGTTGAGCGAGCTAATGGCATGGTCTAGGACTCGCTCAAGAAAGCCATGTACAACGGACTCAACAAACATGCGGGCCGGTGGGCCAAAGAAGTACCCCATATCATATGGGGCCTACGGACACAGAAGAGCAGAGCAACGGGATACACTCCCTTCTTCCTGGTATACGGCTCCAAAGCCGTCTTCCCAGCCGACCTCGCCCATGGTGCCCCGCGCATCCAGCACTACCAGGAAGGTGAAGCAGAAATCGGCTGCCAGGTCAACATAGACTGCTTGGAAGAACACCGACTTGCTGCACTGGTCCGGCATGCCAAACACGAGCAGCAGATGCGACGGTATCACGACAAGAATTCTGGAACGCTCCCTCAACGTCGGCGACTTGGCCCAGCGCCGAGTCATGTCCTCCAAGGACAAACACAAGCTATTGGCCCCTTAGGAGGGCCCTTTCATCGTCAAGAAAGTCGTCTCGCCAGGAACATACAGCCTCCAGTGGGCCAATGGTGACCCTGTCCCGAACGTGTGGAATATCCAGCACCTCGTCAAGTTCTATCCGTAGAAAATTACAACAATCTATGTATCCTAATGAAAATGTCTTGCCTTACTATATGGCTCGTTGTTTTCTCACCCGACATCCATGCTGATGCTTGGGGACTAGGCCCGACCCAGGCAACGTTCTCTTCATCACGATCAGAGGGGGAGTACCTGTTTACTCCGACTTCCGAGTCCTTGCCCAACCCCATGTTCCCCCCGGCGACAGCCGAGCTAACCCGGCCGGTCCGAGTCCCCAACCGTGAAATCCTGAGCTCCGTGCTCAACCCGCGCACCCCCTACACCTAAGCCTCACCGCTGAGCAGTGTAGTCTGGGGTAAGCCGTCCTCTCCATGAGCAGTGGTCAGCGGGTAAAAAGGGCACTTAAACGGCACAAGGCAGCAGCCAGTCAGGCGATGCAAAACCCTAGTTGGCAGGGAAAGGGGCTAACAACACAACTCAACACATCAATGTTCAATTGACCCATAATTTTATACATACAAGTACGATATAGAGTTTACATTTACAGCTACTCTTACAGGCCGAGCTCCTTTGCTACAACCTCCGCCAGGGGTGCACACTCGTCCACCAGCTCGTCGAACTGATCGTCGAAGACACCCTCAGGAAGGTCGTCGGCGATTGGAGCAAGCTCTTGCGTCGGGAAGTGCACCCGGAGGAGCGCCAGGATCCAACTACCGAAGCCGACTACAGTCTCCTGCACCAACGGGGCGGCGCGAGTAGGACCGGCCCGGAGCCGTTGGACCATCGTCAACGTTGTCGGGCCCGACTCGGCAGGCACCAACGAGTTGGCATTGAACTCGGCCGCTTGCCGCAGCTCCAGCAGCTCGGTTCGAAGCCCTGCAAAGGCGCCTGCATAAGCATTCCAACTTGATCAAAGCTACAGAAGACCCGCCAAAAGACACTCACCATGCATGGCCTGGTCGTGCGTATCCTTCAAGAGTTGATTGGCCTCCACCAGGTGCTCGGACTCGACCTTCAGGCGAAGGTTGGCCGCCTTGAGTGTTTGCACCTCCTCTTCAAGCTTTCGCCTGGCCCTGGCCAGCTCGTCCACCTTCCCCTGGAGCATGTCCTCCTTCTTCTTCACCTCTGCACAGAGATCCTCATGAGCACAGGCTGCCCAAACGGAGACACATGCAAGCGAAGCACAAGAACCTACACTCTGACACGACCTTCACGTCATTAATCAGCTCCCCATTGGTCTTCACGACGTCGGCGAGCTCCTTGTCCTTCTTCATGAGGAACTCCTTGGCGGCGTTCGCCTCCCGGACCCTCTCCTCATGTATCCGCGCCAAAGCCCGGTGGTCCTCCAAGTCCCACCGTTTGAAGTCCAGGTCCTTCGCGACCCGCGCCGTGAAACCCTGCCAAACAAGACATTGGGCTCATGGTCAATCCATGCCCCTCAACGACAACAAGGTACCAGAAAGACATACCTGAACGACGTGATTCAAGACACCGGCTACATTTTGCAGCTTCCGGAGCTCGCTTTCTTGGTCCGCGATGTCTAGCTCCAGTCGCTGCTCCAGAGTCAATTCTGGCGACTCGAGCCTGGCCCCGTGCTCTGCCGCAATCACCTCCACCCGAGGTGGCACGACAGCGCCAGCGCCGGCGTCCAGTTGCTCCCCGAGTAGCTGATCACCATCATCATCAAGTGGAGGAGGGCCCCCGGCCGGCTCCTCCACCCCCGTAGGGCGCTCTGGGTCCTTCTCCGTGATGTGGGCCTCGGGCACCTTGGCCTGCCGGTCATCCACCAAGGAGCTCATCCCCAAGGTGAGGTGCGGAAGACTCGGCGGACGCGGCTGCTCCGGCACGCTGGCCGGTACCCACTCCGGCACGCTCGCCAGTATCTGCTTTGGCAAGCTCGACGCAGCGCCGGACTCCGTCCTTGCCTCCCGATGGCTGGCTGACTTGGCAGCGTCTTGCCACCAGCCCCCAGGTGCGGCAGGATGCCGGCACCACCTCCTTGGCTCCCGAGCCTACAACAAGTGCATCAGCAACCCGAACCCTGCAAGTCCAAGAATGATTCAAGGTGCATCAAGATGACTTACCCACTCTTGCGCGGACGCTTGAACTCTACCCGCTTCAGCAGCAGTGGGGGCACCTGACTCGGCAACAAAACGGAATCTGGCCGCAGTTGCGACTGGGCAAAGATGCTCCCCTGGCCCCCTGCAGTCTCCTGGGTAGGTCGCTCGGGATCAGGATTGGAGGGGGAGCCGTCGGCATCATCCCCCGTCTCGCTCGTTAGGGATGACACCTTTCTCTTCCTCTTTGCCTCGGCCTCGGCCCGAGCAGCATACCCCAACTTCGGCGGCGGCTTGGGAGACACCTCTCGAGCTGCCCTCTGGGAGTGGGTCATCTTGCACACACTATGGCGCATTGGCCTCCTCGAGCTAGCAGCAGGCACCTGGTCCACCTGGTCGTCGTCCGACTCCTCCTGGGGAGCCAGGATGAAGTCGACAACCTCCCACTCGGCCTGCCCCTCATCCACGACACGAGGAGCTTGGGCTGCCTCCTCCACCGACATGAGTTTCTCCAACCGGACATCGCCCTCGGGCAGGGGAGCCGGGCGGTAATATTTTATCGCTCGCTCATGCAAGACGACCAAAGAGCGACAGCACAGAGAATTATAAGAAGAGTAGACAATCGAGCAACCAAATGCACAACATACAAGCAACTGAGGCACTAACCGGTGGAGGAGGATTGTGCAAGGAAAAAGGCACAGGTGTGCCCTTGTTGAAGATATCGCCTCACATAAAGCTCAAAATCCTCTCCATCGTCTCAGAGATGGATACCGTGCGGACTTGCTCCCGAGTCGGGTCCTTGCGCCCGAGAACTCATACCCGGGGTGCACCCGGTCCTTGATAGGCTGCGTCAGGCGCCGAACGAAGGAAATCATAATCGCCACCGCAGATAACTTCCTCTCCTTCACCTCCGCAATAAGCTGAAGCAGCTCATTGGCCTCCTGCAGCTCCTCGCCATCTGGCATCGAGTTCCAGTTGTCCTTCTTCTCCGGCCGGTGTCCAGTCCGAGTGGGCAGAGCAGGGGTGGTTCGCCACATAAAACCACTCAGATGCTCGGGGACTCGACGCTTTGACTCCGGTCAATGGGTCTCCACGACTCGGCCAGCCCTGACGCTCGGGGACTCGGCGCTTTGACTCCGGTCAATGGGTCTCCGCGACTCGGTCAGCCCCGACGCTCGGGGACTCGGCGCTCTGACTCCGGTCAACGGGTCTCCACAACTCGACCAGCCCCGACGCTCGGGGACTCGGTGCTCTGACTCCGGTCAACGGGTCTCCGCGACTCGGCCAGCCCCGACGCTTGGGGACTCGGCGCTCCGACTGCGGGACAATGGCTCTCCGCGCGCCAATGGCTCGTTGCCTAAAGTACTCGGCCAGCCCTGATGCTCGAGGACTCGACGCTCTGACTCCGGTCAACGGGTCTCCGCGACTCAGCCAGCCCTGACGCTCGGGGACTCGGCGCTCCGACTCCGGTCAACGGGTCTTCACGACTCGGCCAGCCCCGATGCTCGGGGACTCGACGCTCTGACTCTGGTCCACGGGTCTCCGGACTCGGCCAGCCCCGACGCTCGGGGTCTCGACACTCTGACTCCGGTCAACGGGTCTCCGCGACTCGGCCAGCCCCGATGCTCGGGGACTCGGCCCTCTGTCTATACTCAATGAGTCTCTGCGACTCGGCATCAAAAGCTTACTTGCGAACCTACGTTGCCATGTCGGCCGCCGGGTTAGGGAAAACAGAGAATCCATTAGCGACCAAGACATGAAGAAAGATTCATCAAAAAACTATATAATTACAAGACGAGCCGGTCATGGGCCGGTTACAAAGATCAAACACATCAACCGTCGTGATGACAGCTTGGGGCACCCACCGTTGCGCCTAGTGTTGTATACGCAGTAAGCTTGGTCCACATGAGCTCATCGCAAGCTCTCTTGTAGCACCATGGCAGCCGACGACGGGTGAACTCCACTTGAGGATTGTCTTGAATGCCTCCGGGTGTCCCTTAGCTCTACAAAGCATTTTACCCTACATGGCCCTTGGCCCAAGGCAATGCTGGAAGACAACGGGAAAGCACACAGACGCTCATCAACACCTCAAGATTTTCGCAAGCACTCTTCTAGCACCAAGCTCTCAAGTCCCCATAAATCCTCCCCGGAGGATGAACCCAGTTACAAGTCCCCAACATGTTCAAACTTGGTAGGTGATATGCCTATCTCCTGATGAGCGCATGGCTTCGAGCCTTCGCACATATTTATAGCCCTGTGCTAGATGTTCACATGTGACCCTGGTTGCATTATTCAGCGCGTGAGTTCTGTGCCACGCAGCAGCTCCTCCCTTCAATGTGTTCAGTCTGCCCTTATCGTTTTCGGCTTCATCCAACCACGGGTATGCTCTGTGCATTCACGTGGGCACTATTCTTGTCACGACGTATACAGATGCATGTGGCGAGCTTATCCTTTGGGCGGCCTGACTGCCCCGAAGCATGGAAATTCTTCTCTTTTGACCATTAGCCCGATTATTCTAATCGGCCTAATGCTCGGGGACTACTCCACATCAGGATGTGTCACTTTCTCCAAGTAGTGCAATCCCTTATGGTGTCCGACTCGGCCACCATTCGGCATCATGCCACTCGGGGCTCCGCCCCCGGGTCTGTCCAAGGGTCATCCCCGATGGCCTGCGGTTTTCTTTTTTGAGCACCGCCCACCCTTGTGTCGGCCTGCCGACCAAGATGCTTCAGCCGACTACGAAGGCTTCGTTTCCTCATCGACAATCCGCCACGCGCCTGCACGTTGCTCGGAGACTTGTGGGATATGGGTACCCCTGGGCCCACTACCGACCGGGTACACAGTCGGCCTGGGCCCACGTCTGACCCCAGGCCGGCCCACGAGGATCCCTGGCTTGATGGATAAGATTGATGAAGACTTAGCCCACAAGGCACTCGGCGGGATACTCGGATCTCGCCCAAGGATCATGGAGATTATGTTACAACCGACTCGGATTACTTTTCTAGTTGTAGCCGGATAATGCTTAGAGATAACCGACTTGTAAACCCTAGGCCGTCAGCTTATATAAGGCGGCCTAGGTCGACCCCCTTAGATCATCGGATCTTCATCTCATTCTTTTGCCCATTGTAACCCAAAACTCGTCGTTGTTCTCTAGAACCTCGCCGAGCGAAGCAATACAAGACCCCCGAGCACAGGACGTAGGGTATTATACCTCCGAGTAGCCCGAACCTGTATAATCATATAATCCCTGTGTCCCTGTGCTACCTCGAGCTCCCTAGTCCTGCGATTGCCCTTTGCCTACGAATCAACTATCTGGGTACCCCCGGGTGGACTGTCGGACGATAAATCCGACACATTATGATTGGAAAGCAGCCTTCAAAGATCACTACCTAGGAGGGCCATGACAACGGCGATAACACACTTCATTAGGATGGTCTCAACATTAGCTCCACTTCTGGTGGCCACACCTGCGAGCAACAACAGTTACATGCTCTGACTTAGGTGACACAAATTACAACTGTGAAAATGCGAGGTTGAGGGAGGGAGCAGGAGTGGAAGAGCGAGAGGGCGAGAGTTCTTTAGTAAACATGTTATGTCAGAGATATGTGTACACGTGGAAAGAGTATGGACCTAGGTGACACAAATTATGAGTTTATGGACCTAAAAATGCACTTTCGGAGTCTGTGGGCCTTAGTGACACAAATTACAAGTTTATGGACTCACAAATGCGCTTTCAAAGTTTATGGACCTATGTTTTCGAAGTTTGTGGACATAAATGACACAATTTACAAGTTTATGGACCCAAAAATGCACTTTCGGAGTTTATAGATCTAAGTAACACCCCTGTACAAGTTGATGGACATCTGGTGCATTTTACTCTTTTTTTCTCCTACCCGACTCATGGCATGATTGGGGTCGGGTCAGTCCCGATGTTTTATGTGTAATTTTTGGTTTGGGTTAGATTGTGGGTCAAATTTTGGCTCGAGCTGACCACCATATTGGATTTTTTTTGCACATGTCCGCGCGTCGCATGATTGGGTCGAGTATATTTCGGGCAAGTTGGTTTGGGTTTGTCAGCATTCAGAGGCAATTATCACGACCGGAGCGACAAGACAAGAACGACCCTAGTGAGCTCTTGCATACACTACGTGCATCCAATGACGTACGACGCAGATTGGGTGTGCATGTGCCGTTATGCGCACAAAACTACTCTCTTCCTTTAACTGGTGACAAGTTTTCGAGTTTCGACAGAGATCAATCATCGATGCAAGTATGCAATCATCATTTATTTGGTTAGTCACCAAGCTGTATAGGCTATGAAACCTCTGAAATTAGTGTGACCAAGCATACCTAAGCTGCAAGGTACGTCAAACCCACATACTACAAAAGTAGTCTAGTCTAACCCAGCAATCAAAAATAAAAATGAGTCTTTTAGAGCATCTCCAACAAATTACGCATCCCTTCTCCAATACATAAAAGTAGATCATTTGATATTAGATGTGATTTAGCAGATTACTAATCCAATCCCGATTATCGAAATATTTTTAGCGATCACCAAAACACATCTCCCTCCTAATCAAATTGAGGGGATTCATCCAACTACACTAACCACTAGAGTTGTTTTGGAAATCTGTTTCAGCACTGGTTAAAAAAACATAAAAAAAAGCCATTGATAAGTATCAGAAAAACTATATGATGTTTTGGTAATATGCTGGAGTATTTTTTTAGAAGAGCACAGAGTCTACCCAAAAAAAAACTAGGCCTATACCCGATAGGCCCAAAAAGCAGAACAAAAGAGCCCATTCTGAACGGAGAAGAGCCCATAATAAGCTAACGAATATAGGATATACCCTCTGGTGCCAAACCCTAACGTGCCGCGCCTTCGCGCCGCCGCTCGCCGCCACCCTTCACGCCGCTGCCCTTGCTCGTCGCCGCCCGCGGCCGCTCGATGGCGCCACCGCAGCCGAAGTCCGGCCTCTTCGTGGGCATCAACAAGGGCCATGTCGTCACCAAGCGCGAGCTGCCGCCGCGCCCGTCCCACCGCAAGGGCGTAAGCCGACTCGGACCTTTCCTAGCGACTTGTTGATGATGCCGGCAGTGGTGCTGTGATTAGGCGTTGCATCGTTTGGTTTAGCGTGCTTGATAGATTTTACTAGTCCATTGTGTGGCAGAAATTTTGCTTCGATGCGGTTGCCTAGCTTGCGGGTTAGAGCGTTGGATCATTGATAGTTGTATTCGTTCGTTTTTACCCTTTCAGGCCATGTGTGTTCACTTGACCTTGTTCAGTTTTCCCAACTTTTTCAAAATGCAATAAGCAATTTTGTAGATGTTCACCACCACTAGTCTGTTTTATAGATCGCGGTGTTGATTGCTAGTAGTAGTGTGAGGAAATATTTCAATTCATAGGTTTTGCCTTTTCTACTAGCGGCAAGTAGATCTTTGCTTTAGTAAAAAAATCTAAAAGCTCCTTTTAATGTCAATTTAAGCTAGCTGTGCCCCCTTCCGTATGTCTTTTCCGGTTAGCTTGGTACTACGGAAAGAGGAAACTAAAGCTTTCAGCCTGTACTTTCTGATATATTGAACTTCCTGTGATGTGCATGTGCCCTAGCTAATGCTCCCTTCGAGATGTGACCTATGAATTTTGTCATTCATCTGCACATGGAACACTAGTATATAAGCAGTGTCTTGTTTTTCCAAAATCTAGTATATGCCCTGAACTCTGAGGCTGAGAATAGAGCTAGTTTTTCCAACATTGCGAAAGATATCAAGGCTGGTATTTCTGTAATACCAGAGGTGAAAGTGATTAAAGTTAGAAGAGAGTGCAATAGAGTAGCTCATGAACTAGCCCTTTTTTGCTAAATGTTGTATGCATTCGGCGGTTTGGAGATTCAAGCTCCTTCCTGTATCCATATACTACTCTGTAATCACTGTAAACAAGTTTCAAAGTAATGAGATGCACTCTTTTCCTCTTAAAAAAAAGCAGTGTCTTGTTCTACTGGTTAGGTTTACATGTTCTTTTCACTTGATGATTGCCGATCTCTTTTATCCTCACAAGTTCATTTGACGATTTGTAGAAAGCCACGAAGAGGGTGTCCATGGTCAGGGGCCTAATCAGAGAAGTTGCTGGGTTTGCTCCTTATGAGAAGCGCATCACTGAGCTTCTGAAGGTTGGCAAGGACAAGCGTGCTCTGAAGGTTGCGAAGAGAAAGCTTGGAACCCACAAGAGGGCAAAGAAGAAGAGAGAGGAGATGGCAAGTGTCCTCAGGAAGATGAGGTTTGTAAACCTGAAACCTTTTTCTATACTGCTTTTTATACATTGTCTACTGTTTCATTTGACTGTGTCCTTTTGAACGTGTGTTGTATCAATTGCTTCTGATAAATGTTCTTTTTTTATGATTGGCTATACTAAATAATGATTGTTAAATGCTGTTCATATGATGCTGCAACTTATTGACTGAAATGAGTATAGTGAAAAAACTACTTGTATACTACCCGAGTTTGGTTGCTTAATCTTGTCATAGCTTTCTACCATCTGCTGGCTATTTGGTCCTAGTTAAAATTTGTTATACTTGCCTTGTTTTTTACACTCCTAGCGAGGGATCTAACCTGCATTTTTGTATACGTTGAAGCATTGTTCAGATCTCTAATAAAAGTTTCTGTTGGGATGTGCAGATCGGCCGGTACTCACACTGATAAGAAGAAATAGTGCATCTCAAGTTTGTGAACCTGGCGGCCACATTCTCATGTGTCTGTTTTTCCTACCTGTGGAACCTAATGGACATGCATAGTACCTTATGTTGTTAGTTATGTGTCCAACCACCCCATGAGTTTTTGACCCAACTTTGAATGCTATCTATGGTTTGTCTACCCTTTGTGTTGCCGAAATTTGCTATACCTGGTCAAGGCGCGGTCGCGTCTTTCTGCTGCTGCAGCACCTCTATCAAACATTGGGCCAGCTCTGATGTGAAGACTAGTGAATGGAATGGTGAATTGGTGATGGATTTTCATGGCGCGTAAGAAGAACCACACCTCCTGGCACCCGACTTGGACGCTGGAATTTTGCGGCCATCTTGCAGCAACCGCTGTAAATTGAAAGCCTCAGGAATGGCCGGGGACTAATAATGGGGACGAATTACGGGCGGCGAGCATGTCACGAGTTTGTTTGTTCGTGAAAATTGCAAAAAGTTTCATTGGAAAATATGTCGTGAAAGAGGGGGCACGTTTTTCAATACGAAACTTTTGCGAAACTTTGTAGAGACTTTGCGAGCTACTCCCTCTATTCTAAAATAAGTGTTTGTTTAGCCTTCAAATTTTGTCCCACAAAGAGTGTTCATTTAGCTTGTATTAAGGACCATATAATTAAATCAACCTCAAACACTAAAAAAAATGCATAGAGAAATGCACACTTATTTCTAAACGAACACTTGTTTTGAGACGGATGGAGTAAACAGGGCCCAAAGCGTAGGCGTGAAGGGAGCAGGGACCACTCGATCTATCAGACGACGGTCAATTCGATCGATATGAGCCTTCCCTGCGTAGATGCACCTGGATCGTAATCCGTATCTTCCCCAGAGCAGTTTTTTTTTCTCTTTCTGATTGGGTAATTACTGCTCTATTGTGAGGAGAAAAAGGCAACGTTCTTGTAAATGAAAACGGGCTCAAAGTTTCCGGCCACAGAGTTCTTGAGAAAACCAGCTGGTTTCCTTCTGAACGGTTGATTACCGCTCTACTGTGAGGTAAAAAGCAGCGTTCTTGTCGACGAAAACGAGCTCAAAGTTTCCTTTTCTGTGGTGACAGTTTTCGACCGAGATCGATCATCAATGGCATTTTCATTCTGTTGCCTACTAAACTAGAAAACCTGTGAAGTTGTTGTGACCAAAGAAACGTTTTTTTAAGATCAAACTTCCACCGTTTATTGATTGCTCATAGAGAAGAAGTTACAAATGCCATCGGGCGGACTCAAAAGCCATACATGGTGGCCTACTACTTATAAATACACGAGCTAAAGTATGAGCATTGACATTCGACTCTTGACCCTCGTGTACAATATCAACCGAGGTAAAATCTGTCATTCTTGCTTTGATCTCCTTGATGATTTGGCCATATGATCCCATCCCTGCTCCATGAACATTGTTAACAACATTCAGCTAGTCGCTAGCCACTATCGTCGTAGGTCGAGATCAGCTGCAAGCGATAGGGCCTCTCGACACGTCAGCGCTTCTAACTGTTCTGCGTCCGGCACACCAGAGAACACAACAGCCGATGCTCTGAGGAACATCCCATTCTCATCCCTTGCTACTGCAGCGGCCGCGCTAGTGCTCGAAACCTTGGACAGACCAGCGTCAACATTAACTTTCATTCGTTCCGCTGGTGGAGTGACCAAAGAAACGTACTCTTTTTTTTTTTGAGGGACAAAGAAACGTACTCTTAAACTCTAGTAGTAGGCCAGTCCGGCCCAACAATGAAAAATCCAAAAGTGACTCTCACAACTGCCCTCCAAAGAAAAAAAAAATAGGCCTATACGAGATAGGCCCAAAAAGCAGAACTAAAGAGTACATATCTCAGCCTAGTCCATATCTCGGTCGCTCGGGTTAGGGTTAAATCGAATAGAAACGAGCCCATAACGTGACGAATATATAGAATTTTTTTAAATTTTTTTTTACGATTTTTCAAAAACAACTCATAGGTGATAGATTTTGCAAATCTGTCACCCAACAGCCGTATCATTTGGCTGCCGCCAAATGATACGGCGGCAAGAGGATGTAATCGCCGGTTCAAACGGCTGTTCAGGTTCAAACGGCGGTTAGATGAATCGTCGTTTGAACCGGCGGTTCAGCAAACCGCTGAACCATCTGGCGGTTTATGGTCCTAACCGCCAAATGGTTTGGCAGTTTCTCCAACCGCCAAATGAAACGGTGGTTACCTGGCGGCAACTATTTCTAATTAATTTTTTTATAGGTAAAATAGTTTGAAAATTGTTTAATTGTATAAAAATATTATTTTCATTATTATAATGGTTAAAAATTGTTTAAATATAGGTTAATAAATTTTTTTATTTTAATTATATTCTGTTTTTTCTGACCGACTGCAACAAACACATCCCACGGATTCAATGGCCCACACCATCTCCTTCCTGTGACTGCAACAAACACACCTCACGGATTCAATGGCCCACACCATGTCCTTCCTGAGTGATTGCAAAAACACACCACACAGATCCATTGGCCCACTGGCTGGGGTACTTGGTGGCGTGGCCTATTAATATTGCGCTCATTCATCCAGTTTAACCCACATCACAAAAACCAAAATGGCTGACCAGAGTGGGAGTGGGTCTAGGTATAGGAGGCCAGGTGGGTTCATGCATCTGCGCCGGGAGATGGAAGCCATGGAGGGAGCTCCTCGCAATGATCCAGACAGATCTATCCTTGCTGCCAACCAGAGGCCAAAAGATGAGATCCCTCTCGAGTGCTATTGTGGCATGAACAGCGGGATGGCTATCTCATTCGAAGAAGGCACATAAGGGAGAAGGTACTGGTGTTGCCAGAGGATCCATGAGATAACAAACAGTTCGCAGGTAATGACCTCAAAGAAGATTACATGTTGATTGTTTGTAGTACTAACATTGTTATCATTCTTTGTTACGAATTGACACAGGGAGACAGAAGGACCGCTACACCGGACACCAGGGCATGTCACTTCACCGAATGGATCGACGACTCCATCAGCTAGAAGGACCAGATGCGCTGGGACGAGATGAAGATGAGAGCCGAGGAAGGACGACAGGCGGCACAAAGGGCTGAAGCTAACAGACTTGCCAGAGAGTAATTCAGGAATGATATTTAAGAAATTAGAAAGGAATTTCATGAGAAGAGGGATTCATGAGGTCCCTGAAGTTATCTGCCAGGCTATCTAAATTCCCTAAGGCATGTTAGGTTTAGAACGAGTCATGTTAATTGTGTCGCGTCAGTGCCAATGCAAAATATAATAGATTATGTAGGTCAAAGGTTAATGGTGCACCATGACCTTTTCTGCCATGCAATTTAAATTCAATGAAAGCCAAGGCAATTGAATGCAGTGATGTGTTGTCTTTTCTGTGCATTCGTTCTCACAATATTATGAACTTAAAAATAAGAACAATGAAGAGTCGAACATAATATTATGAGCTTAAAAATAAGAATATTAAACCCCGAGCTGCATTTAACTTGACGAAGAGTAGCACTAAGATACATAGCTTGACCTTGCAATGGCATATACGGCACACCTTTCTAACCTAAACAATCGCGCCGTTGCTAATCCTAACATGCCTTAGAAAAATTAAATTGACGCTTCGACGATGCGTCCAGTTCTACTGCTCGAAAGAGAAGAGAGATCCACCCGAGTGCTGCAAGGGGAAGTAGTACGTAGGGCGAGGCTCAGTCGGTGGCACTGGCGGTGGTGGTTGGCTACTGTTTAGGTGGCATGAGCACCGACAGTTAGGGTCATAACAAACTGGTGGCGCAAAGCTTGGTGCACTGGCCTCCTCAGAATCATCAGGAACGTCATCTTGAAGGAGCCTAGTGTTGTCCACCTCTTGCTGTAGCTCATCGATGACGAGGTGGAGGTAGGCGATGTACTCTTCATATGGCTGAATTGGTGGGGGATCCACCCACCTTGCGAATCCACAGCCGTCGGGAGCCAACGAGCTCTGAACGTTGTAGAAAAACGATTAGGATGACAAATGTGGATGGAAACATACAAATCCAGGATTATGACTTACATATCCCCTAGGGCATCGCCAGAATCGCCGTCCGTCCTCCGAAGCTGAATGCTGAACCTGCACAACACAGTACTCACCGTGCATACATCTTGGCCACTGCACCGACTTTCTGCGCTCATAAGGTCGGAGGCTACGCTGCGGGCCGAAATCGCTCTTGGATTCGATTGGAAAATGTTCAGCAAACTCTGGAGAAAGTTCAGTATAGATGGTTGGCCCTAAGTCGTCGGTTGCCATTTTGGTTTTTGTGATGTGGGTTAAAGTGGACGAATGAGCGCGATATTAATAGGCCACCAAGTACCCCAGCCAGTGGGCCAATAGATCCATGTGGTGTGTTTTTGCAGTCACTCAGGAAGGACATGGTGTGGGCCATTGAATCCGTGAGGTGTGTTTTTGCAATCACTCAGGAAGGACATGGTATGGGCCATTGAATTCGTGAGGTGTGTTTTTGCAGTCACTCAGGAAGGACTTGGTGTGGGCCATTGAATCCGTGAGGTGTGTTTTTGCAGTCACTCAGGAAGGACATGGTGTGGGCCATTGAATCCGTGAGGTGTGTTTTTTCAGTCACTCAGGAAGGACATGGTGTGGGCCATTGAATACGATTTTAGCATATCTCTATGTTTTCTTCTGAAACTAATTTTCTTTTTTTTTCACTTCCCTTCATTTTTCGTACATTATTCATGAAAAACAGCCATGCTTTTATGAACCTAGCGGCGAAGTTTCTTTCAAGGAAGAGATGTCATAAAGCGGAAGATCGTTCAAATACAGCTTTGTTACTAGATGGTGTTGATGAAAACTTGAACTCAAATGGAGCATCTGATACTTTTGATTCAGCCGATTCAGATTTTGAGGAATACATTGATTCTAGGGGAAAAGATGGCGAAGATACAGATATAAAAGGGCATTATGGGGAAGAATACAATAGACTTTTGAGAATTCCACTGCACGCACTTTGGATTCCACTGCCACCACTATCTGTTGTGTAAGATTCTATATAACTCAAACCAACAGAACACAAACACAAGTCCAGTACAGGGTGTGCTTCCTCTGAGTGACAGCAACAAACACATTCATGCGAGCCACGGATTCAATGGCCCACCACCTCTCCTTCCTCTGAGTGACAGGGGGGTGCAGGCTATGAGTGTATGCCGGTGCAGGCTCTGTTTGTAGGCCGGTGCAGTATATGATTGTAGGCCGGTGCGCTCTTTATATTGCACAAGTTTGATACACAACTCATCCATCCCACGACTCATCGTCAATATAGATCGTACCAATATCATTGTAGAGAGATGACCCAAAAGGTGTGTCGACATGGGAAGAGCGGCCAAAATGCCACTGCGGGTTCCGATGCTGGTTGCAAGTCTGTACTGATTCTTCAAATAAGTCCAAGTGGGGTGCTAGGTTCTTCAGATGTCCTGATATTGATGATGATTTCAAGGTTCGCTGCAATGCTAATTCATGTTTTTGTTGTTAGTGTATGTAAACGACCAAAAGCTGTCCACTTCAGACTTGTAGTTTCTTCCAGTGGATCGACAAGGATGCTCTACCCAGTCAAGGAGTACCATCACCAATTGAGACCAAAGAGCAGTACTCTGCTAGACTACAACACGCACGTGTGGCCGAACGTCTTTCTCGTCTTGAGAAAGACCTTGTTAAGCGTGAGGCGGCACTTAAGCTCAGGGAGGGAGAATTCCAAGCTCGGGAGTCTCGCCTGCGTCATCAAGAAGCGCAACATTTAGTTTCGGCAAGAGAGTTGTGGCAACGAAGTAACAGGATGAAGGAGGTGGAGCTTCAGGAGGCCGAAGCACGTGAAGCCGATCGCGAGCGCAACAGAGAGGGCGCACGCCGTGCAAAGGAAGCTGCACTCAAATCCAGCAGGAAGGGGAAATATCCCCGTTGTACTCAGTAGAGCGTTAGTTCCCTAAGGCATGTTGAAACCGGCTATCTAAATTCCCTAAGGCATGTTAAGATTAGCAACGGCGCATGTTTAGGTTAGCAAGGTGTGCCGCACATGCCATTGTATCGTAGTCGTATCCTTCGCAAAAAATGCATTTGACACTATAACCGCTTCGTCCTGTTATGATGTTCATATGTAAGAACCATTTTATATTATCGTGTTCTAATATATTGTTGTTGTGGAACCATATATTGTATAAGAACCATATTATCGATGCAAATCAAACCCAGTTC